>BGPT01000399.1:17841-118368 GCA_003297045.1 Symbiodinium sp. clade C Y103
AGGCGCTGCGAGAACCAGACGCCAAGGCCCCTGGCGTTTGCTTTTCCTATGATGTGCCCCCTGCTGATGGCTGCATGGGGTCTACGGATAGGGTTTTTTCCGCGAAAGTTCCGCGAAAGTTCTGCGAAGGAGCGGGCGAAAGTCAAAGTTGATTTTGAAGGGGGTGGTCCAGTAAGCCTTGCAAAAAAAGATCGCCTAGNCGCGAAAGTTCCGCGAAAGTTCTGCGAAGGAGCGGGCGAAAGTCAAAGTTGATTTTGAAGGGGGTGGTCCAGTAAGCCTTGCAAAAAAAGATCGCCTAGTCAGCAACAATCCGCCCTGAGAAGGGATCCCGTGATGCTAGCTGCATGTTTACAAGATTTTACAAGGCTATTAAGAAGTGACCCGTGATAATTTGGCGTGCTTTGGTAGGTGACGAACGAATCTCCAGAAGAAGAGGCATTGTTGCCCAACATGGGTTCCGCGAAAGATAAACATGGAGATCGCGAAAGTTTCGCGAAAGTAACATTTTTATTCGTGAAGAATGGCCGTTTCCGGAAAAAGGAATTTTGATCAAACCCCATTTACAAATGTTCAAAATGAGATGCTGATATGATTTATCCTATGAAGTGTTAACACCAGCCATATGTAACACTGAAATTGACCCCTGAATGTCGCACTAGTTGGTATATAAATCATTTACATTTGGGGGCAGGGATCAACACTCGATAGGCAAATAACTCAATGGATTTCTTTTTCAAAAGATGGCAAAAAGTGAATGGCAGTGCTACATCGTTATATCTGAAAGTCATTCTAAGAAGATGGATTTATCACCTGACAGCTTGAGTTCACCAGAGGGTACTTGAAACAGAAGAATACGACTAGTCAGCATTTACGAAGTTACTCGCAACTCGATCTGTGACGTATCTGATGTGGTTTGACCATTCCCACACTGAAGGTTGGCAATCTGAATCCTCTCAGAGGGGAGTTATATTCATCCATATTCCCCCTAGAATCCCATCCCAATCCATGCCCAAAAACTTTGGTCACTTCGCCTTCCCGAAACCAACCTTATCCAATTTTCCATCCAAAGAAATTTATGATTTTCCAATTTCTTCCGAACAAACAATCTTTTGTGTATCCTGAAGCCATAACTTTCCGATTTCCATCCAAACAGCTCCAGCAAATTCTGTCGAAAAAGTAAACCGTTCCCAACAAAAACCCATTCAAAAGCATCATTTTTTCTCATACTTACAGATTTGTTCATCCAAAAAAACTGACAAAACAAATCCCCAGAATTTTTTCCATCTTCTCTCCATCCAAACAACCAAAATCCATTTGGATACAAAAACCAAACTTTGCCAGATGTATTGGATACCTCCAATTGGATACAAAAGAAACAACCGATACCTCCATCTTTTCCAGATTTCTATCAAATTTTACCACCATTTTTCCAGGTTTTTCCCCAGCTTTTTTCCAACAAAACTCAGAGGCGGCGAGCCGGGCGGTCTGGGCCATGCTCAGCAGCATGGGCGTCTCGTTGGTGCGGCTGGCCAGCTTTCTGCCATCCCATTCCCACGTTCCCCACCTTTACCCTCTGGTTATTTAACAGTTTGCTATTGAAAATGGCCATTGAAATAGTGGATTTTCCCACGAATAGCATGGTGATTTTCCATAGTTATGGAACAGGCAATACCAGAGGGTAACCAGGAAGAATTTTGATATAGAAAAGCTAATTTGATGGCCAAATTAATATTGGTCTAGTAATCCGAAGTTTTAGCCATGTTTTCTGGGTCAATTCCCGAGAGTCGATGGTAAAACACGCTAGAGTTAGTAGAGATTTCAGGACACCAAACAATAGATGCAAAGAATACTGAACACTATTTCACCCGCAAAGAATGCGATACAAAAATCGGAAGAAGCGGCTGATTTGCCGGCTGGTTTTTGTAAAATGTGACTTCTTTCCATTGAGTTTTCCAGACGTCTCTCACGTAAGGTGCAACATTTGACTCAATGACAAACCATCTCTAATTGGGTTTGCAAAACTGGATATACCCTATTATCACATATTGGAACGATGTCTATCATGACCCCCAAATCGTTGAGAATCAGGGATGGTTCATGGCATCGGGTTTACAACATGAACCAATCGTTTACATCCCTTCCTAGCCATGTGCCCCTTCAAACTTCAGTTGGATCATTCCAGAAATAGGATCCCAGTTTCCATTGATGATCGGATCACCTGCTACTAAAATCTCCGAATTAGCGCAGGGGTTAACATCCAGGGGTAACATGAACACATTGAGGATAGTTCTGGCATTGGCTTTTCCACATTACCTTCCGTTTACATAGCCAGGGGAGCTGGATGGTTTCAATGACTTGGGGGCGCCATGAAAAACTCCGACCGCCAGCTGCTGTGGATCATCGGTCTCTTCATCTTGCTCTGCAAGGAGGGTTGACCGCCGCATGGCGGCTTTCCATCGGGGACTTCCCCCATGGAATGGGAAAGCTGACTGGGAAAGCTTTGTTTAAAGTTTCAGTGGAAGTTCCTCAACATTTTTCTTTAATGGGAAGTTCCTCCTGAAGGTGTTTTCTGTGGAAGCTTGTAGGAAAAAGCCGTGATCCATTTTTCCACAGGTTGGATAACTCTCACAAGCAAGGTGAGAAGAAATAATCATGCAACATTGCCGGGTTTTTCTACATCTTTTGAGGCAAGTATGGGCGAACCAGCTTACCCTGTCTGCAGCTGTGCCAAGTGTTTTGTCCAGACAATTTGCCTGTGGATCAATTGCCTGGTACATCGGTTTTCACATCAGCATAGCTCTTGTGTATAGATGTTCATCCCTGCAAAAAAATGTGGGAAATCATGAATTTTGACCCAACTCTGATATTTTACCACCGTTTTAGGTGATCTTGAACCCCCCCCCAAAAAATAGGAACATTAACTAAGTCAACCAATCTCCTCGGTTTTGTCAAATTTGTTGGAGAACTTCCGCGCAGGACCTATCGCCATGTCCTGAAGTGAAGAGTTGGCTGAGATTTGTGCTGTGGGCCTGGGATCTTGGTGTGGCTGTCGGTTCAGTTTCAAGATCCCGGAATGGTTGGTAGCCATCTAAGTCCGTTCAACCATATTTTGCCATTCTTCTTTTTCTATGGATCAGGACCACACTGTGAATCCCTGAAGGAATCCACAGCTTTGGTTTGTATCGTCCCTTAAAATTCCTAAACCCTAAACGCCAAAAGTCAAGAAGAATCATATGAATCTGATTTAGAAAATTCAACATCCCCCATCCCCCATCCTGTTCACATCAACTGCCACGGCTAAGCTTCGGGCCTTGATGCCCCTGATGGTGCTCTGCTGCCGGGCACCCAAACGTTGAGAAAGCTACGGGAGCTCCGAGCTGTGGAGTTTTCTTTTTGGGTCTTTGACCCACGAAATAAACAAGTTTTTTGGCTGTTCTTCTTGGGTTTATCAGATTTATGAAATTAAAATATTTCTTAGATGGTTTGAGTGGTTTGCGTCAGGGATTTGACTTACGAACATCGGGGGGTTAAGCGACGGACATGTGGCTTTTAGCAACAAAAAAATGAGCTTTATCCTTTGACTAGCCATGGATATCAAAACCTGATCTCAAGAGAAAGTTTGGCGGATAAACCAAAGATGTTTGATGACTTTGTTGGATATCAAAACTTTAGATATATTTTTGATCAACCATATGATCATATGTTGATATCAGGTTTTGATGGATTTTTGATATAATCTATATAGGTTTTGATATCATATGTATATGATCATATCTTGATGAATAATATCAATTTCAATTAACGTTGATGATATCTTGGCCAATCCTCATTTCGAGCATAGACTGACATCTTTCTTTGTACCTTTCGTTCCAGGTGCAGATGGGTCAAAACCTATGATACCATATGAATTGGGGCGATTCAGATCCGCAACTGACCAGCTGAGTCATGGTGTGAAAACCCGTGTATTTTTCAGGAATATTTGATCCATAGCTAGATGTAAAATGATCTGAACCTCTAGAATGTTCAAGACCATACGAACATGTGATGGCTGAGATGATCTAGTCCCATAGATGATACAGTTTTTAGTTATTCAGCCATATCTCAAACGTCTGAATAGCTGCTGACTGTCTCAGTGACCAAGGTATCATTCCCATCCAGCAGCTGTGCTGCGAGGCTGTGGGATTTCACGACCTCATCTGCAACTGAGGGCACCTTTCTATCTTTTTTTGGATCGCCCAGCTATGTGTCTGTGACTCTCCGGTGGTTCATGGTGATGGTTGATGAGGGGCACCTGGCGTGTGGCTCGAAAGCTGGATAGCTCAAATTTTCCAAGATGTGGTCGTCAGCTCCAAAGCTTTAAATTTTTTAAACACACCTTTTCGAAAAAGAATTGAAGAGGTTGGAGTTCCAGCAGTTGCAGAATCCTCAAGAAACTCAACAGCTGGACGCAACAAATCATCAAAGTAACTCAGCCAACATCATGTCAGGTCAGAACTTCCAAACAAAGAAATGAATCGGCCAGGAGTAATGAAGCGCTTAGAGTGGGATGCAGCCAGGATTTCAGTTCCACGTTCTTGCAACTTTCGCTGATGTTTTGGCCCTGGGCAGCTGGTGACCAGCCAAGTAAGGCCGGGGCAAAGTTCCGTTGCAAGACTCCCTGGGAGGTCGGGGACCCCCGGATTAGCCATTGAACCAGAAAAAATGCTAGGAATTATGGGTTTCCCAATCGAATCCCCATTTTTGCTGCTGAAATCCACATTTTCGCAGGTCAAATCGACATTTTTTTCTCTCCATCGGGACTCTGCCCAGGGCTTGTTGCGGCTCCACGTGCACTGCGACAGCACCCGGCCGGGCGAGGACCTGGGCGTCTGTGGGGATGCACCTCTTCCGGGATGGCGAGGCTGGGAAGGTGATCCAGATTATGAGATAGTTAATTGGATCCCAATATTGATGTAACTTGATATAGATGATGAAGTTTGATGTGATAGTGAATGGGATACCAAAGCAATGATTGATGGGATGATGGGATATATACATATACACACATATTTCAGTGATTTATGCTATGGGATTGAAGTATGATTTTCATCAAAATGGGAGATAACATGAGGATATCATGGTGATGTAAATCAGATATTATATGGTTTATACTGTTTTGTGGGGTGGAGCGGGAAGCCGTCCCCACATGGCTTCACTTTTTAGGTCAGTTGTCCATAGTCAGCCGTAGTCTGTACATAGGGTTAAAACTCTTACCCTCTGGTAATATAACATAGCTATTGAAAATCCCTATTTTCATAGGTAAATCCACTATAAATGGGCAATTTTCAATAGCTATGTTAGGTTCCAGGATTATTCTTTGGCAACACAATCTCCTTGATTCGGTCCGAAGGTGTCAAGCCTTTGAGCATGATCTGTTCCTTGGGGCATTTCGTTGTGGAACAGACTTGGCCATGAAATCAAGGGGAAATCCCGGGAAAATCATGGAGAAAATCAGCGCGTTTCAACATTTTGTTGATTTTGGGGTCTAAATTTTTGAGAGATCGACATAAATGGGATTGATGGTTCGAATTCCCTGGCGGGTGATGATGATGAAAAAAGTCCGTTCTACCTGGAATGATGATCACGGGGTTGAAACGAACGCACCAACCATATGACTGTTTATGAACACGAAGATATTCGTTGCGCTGGTCTCGATTATATACACGACATTTTGTGCTCTCTGTATATATTTATCCCGTAATTAGAGTGTACCAGCCCTGCTGAACAAGTCACCAGCCTGTGGTTATCCCAGTTCTAGCCAGGTGAAAACTGCAGCAAATTCAAGCATTTTCTACAAAGGGGATGAGTTCGACCCCTTTGTGGAATAAATAAAAAGGATATTCTGAGGGTTTTTCTAGTGATGAGGTCACCAAGAAGACTTCTCCAAGAGGTTGATCTCAACACGGCGTGCTGGAAAATCCTTTTAGGGCTTTTGTATCCCATTGAATGTTCGATGTTCCTCTAGAAAACACACATGATGAAAGATAATAGACATCAGAAAAACCAGATAATCATGTATGTTTACCTCAACATTGACGACGACGACAACAACAACAACAACAACAACAACAACAACAACAACAACAACAACAACAACAACCAGATAATCATATTGACAACAACAACCAGATAACCATGTATGATTGCCTCAATAATGACAGCAATAACGAGATAACCATGTATGTTTACTTCAATGATGAGAACAATAAGCAGATACCCCTCTGGTTTTAAAGACAGCCCAGGTCAGGATCCGGTCACGGGGGAGACCTACTGGCCGGTGCCATGGCTGCCCATGTTGGACAGTTACCGGTTGTTGATGGTTGCTAATGGCTGCTAATGGTTATTAATGGTTAATGGTTATTAATAATATAATGGTTAATCAATGGTTCACTAATATAGTTGTTAATGGTTATTAATGGTTATGAATGGTTAGAAAATTATGTAACGACTATTGGTGAATTTTGTCATGATTTTTTGCAGATTTGCGGATGAGATTCCCATCATCGAAAATGTCATTTCTTGCTGAACCACTGGTTCTGCAAACGTCATCGGTTGCGACGCGTTCGCGACGCGTGGTCGAGGTCTGGAAACTCGCTGAACCCTTGGAAGTCTCTGTGGGTCAAGAGTCGCTTGGCGAATATCTCTTGGATGACTGAAGAGTCAAAGGGTGCAGCAAATCATGGCATTCCCAGTCATCATCTCATCCCAGTATTTCCTGTTCTAAATCCCAGATACCGATATATCTTATCCCATGATAACACCTATCATTTGCCACATGTAACATCCCATCACCGCATCATCCCATCATCCCAATTAACTATTCGCTAATCATATTTCATGGAATGCTAGACTTCCCTAGTCTTATATTCATCATTGGGATGATATTCCATCCTCAATACCATCATCCGCCGAGACAGGTTGCACTACAAATATCTGCTGATCCGTGGCACCCGACGAGACAAGTTCAAGTGGGAAGCCGATGGCATCGGAAACCATCGCCGCTTGCGTGTCACCGAGGACTGGGTTTGAGGGTGGGGTTCAGGTGGGAAAAAGGGCTAGTTCTACCAGGGAAATCTGGGATGATTCTGGAAAATTCTCGGAAGCCTAGTTTTTTTTTTGTATATTTATAGTGTTTTAGAATGGAATCAACCAAGATTCACTTTTATTATATCATACTACACGACTACGAAACTTGATTCATGTTTCTATTGACTGAAGGATCGACTGCAAAATTTGGGATCCATTGTTACAACTCCAATACTGTATATATGTATATAAATATATAGATCATGCAAATTGACATGCAGTATATCTATTTTCATCAATATTACACAATATGATGCATATATATACTAATATATACTTATGGTATATTCGCTATTGAATAACCATGCAGATCAAATTGCTATTCATATCCTACTTCAACATCAATAGATATGAAATATCACACAAGACATCAATCGTACACAATCATATGTATATATATATATAGTACAGTCAAGAGCTGACTGCAGTCTTTCAGAACTTGTCATCGAATTCATATTATCTCGATACGTATCTATGTACATATATGTTTACATATATATATAATTCATAGAATATCTATGTATTAAATCACCTCCATACAAAATCTTCAAAGGCTCAATGATTCGAGGAGATGCTTCGCGCCGGCTCCTGGGACGATGGCCTGTTTGGCGACCTCCCAGGGGGATGTCCGCGGCCAAAGAAGAAGCGTGACGAGCGCGAGGACCGTGAGGCGCCCGGTGAATTTTTGGGACTTTTCCGCAATTTTTTTGGGAGAAACTGGAGAAACCAAAGTGGAACTTTGGGATTTTTGGTGAGTAATTTATGATGCTTGGAATAAATGATGAGGGGTATAATCAATTTTTGTAGGTTTCAAGAGTTCAGTTCACACATTTTGTGTTTGAAACTGCCTTTTTGACAAGGCCAAGCAGGAGAGAAAGGAAGACGAGGAAGATGAGATGTGCGAAGTGCCCAAGGCGCAAATCCCAGAAAGAGGTGTCATGATAGTTGCGCAACATGCAGTCGAAAGGGCAACTGACATGTTTTGAAATGAAGATTAAATATATCAATGATGTTTATTAATGGGGATGGATAATCAATTTTACGTCAAGTGGAGTTTTGTTTTCTTGTGTTGACATGTTCCGTAAATTCGAAAAAAAAATCAGAGAAACACAATAAACTCTTGCGTTGTGGCGCTGTCCAAAAATGTAGGCAGGACATGGCTTTCTGGTCATTCTCGGGACATCAACCAAACAATGTTCAACATCCAATCAAAGGTTTGAACCGAGTGTAAACAAATCCAGCAATGATTGGTTGTATACACTCCAAATGTTTTCATACACACATTGCGGACACCCCGATTTCTTGGATTGAATATCAATTTTTATCTCCAGAGTTCTTGGCCTGTACCCCGCATTTCTCGGTTATGGATATGTCCAAATCACAGTGTTTGCCTGTTTTCTGTAATCGCATTTTGCTGTAGCTGATCGCTCTAGTCATAGGCACTGAGCCTTCCAAAGCATGAAAGGATCCGACAGGTGGGCAAAGGCCCGTTTGGACAAGCCGGTGGTCCTAGTGGATTTTATCGGGGAGTCCTGGTGAGTTTCGGCAAGTGGTTTCGGCAACAGATTTACCAACAAGAAATGCGACTTCACCAGGTTAACCTCGGGAAAACGATGATGAATTTGGATTTAATCACACACACACACGATATATCCGATCCTTTCTGGGGATTATATCATCATTTTACGGGGATTTACCAACAAGAACTGCGAAAATCGTGGGAGCTCACTGTAGATGTAGCGACCTCACGGACCTCACAATCGATGATGATGAGAAATCGTCCCTCCAGTTGCCATCTTTTTCTGGTGGGTGAATGATTTCTGACTTACTCAGAGAATTACAAAATCCATGGGTCTGTGTGAAAACGGGATATCACCGATATAGCACTCTTTTATGCGCTTCATTGTATGGCATTTTTTAAAATGGGAAAAGTGATTATACAAACCATGGGATCTCTTGTTTGATTTGGAAGAATCCGGGATCACCGATGAAACTTTTTTTGGAGCTGAAACCACCACCTGGATATTTTAGATCACCCTGAGTGGGGTTGCGACGAGGGTTTGCTGTATCCCAAGAGCTTTCAGATGAGAGTTGACCACTTTGAATGGGATGTGTTCTTGAATTGATTCTAAAGTCATGTACCCTCCGGTGTCATCAAGCATGGGAGGCTGGAAACTCCCAGATTTAACTGGAAAAAAAACGGTTGGTTTTCTTTTGTTTCCATTGCCATGTTTGATTACCAGAGGGTATTATGTATGGGTGTTTCTTAAAATTGCAGCATCCCATTCTACCCTGGTCACCATTGGTTTCCTTCGAATTTCATCAAAAAACCGGAAGATGAATCGAGGTGACGTCCAGCCGAATAGATCCAGTAGCGACCCAGGGTAGATAAGGGTGGATTTAACACCAGGCTGGGATGCGTGGGCAATCACCAAAAAATATTCCCCATATTTTTTGCAGGGCATTGTGGTTTATCATGTACATATATATGTACATATATATATATATAAAACATATATATATATATACTGAAACTGATATCTGCTGCGTGTGTGATTTTGTATGTATATATATGTATATATCATTATTACCCATATCTTTGCAGCTCAAACCACCTAAACAAATGAGGCTGCTCAATCCCTGCAATCTTGGAGCCATGCTTGGAGTATCCCGGTACAGGCAAGCAGGGCGCCTGTTTCCTCGTTGATTTGGACGGTGAAAAGGCAGTGCTCAAGGAGAGCTGCAGGGATGACCCAGGCCATGATTTTTTTGGTGGACAAAAGCTAAAAAAACACATAGTAACTTGGCCAAGCCTTGAATGTGGTGGATCTTTTCTTGACTTGATTTGTTGTGATGAGTTTTTTTTTACTTTTGATTTTGATGGATGACCTGAATTTGATCATTTTAATGATTGTAGATGGCCGATTGTGGCCAAGCTTTCAAAGCCTGGATGGTTGAACTGATGGCTTCATCATTTGGTACAGGGTGGTACATCCCAACTAGTAAGTGGTTAATCCTCCATTAAATACCACATGTATGTATATGTGAAAATATATCTATGTATCAAAATTTATATTACGATATATTACATATATTATCATCATAAGTGGGCTGTTTTATATGGTTATTGGCTACCTACGAATAGCAGATTAATTTTTGGGTCAAAACAGTGGCCTGCAAACATCTGACCCATTCCAAGCATTGAAAGTAGTCCAACATGGTCCACGAATAAAATACCCGGTAATTCAACACAGCGGAAAAAGGCCCATAGACGATTTAAAGGTAATTTACCTATCATCAGAAAATCAGGCGGATCAACTGAAATTCCTAGGCGTTTGGCTCAAGTGGCTCAAGGCTGGCCGCACGGGCTGCGTTTTTCACTGAAACCGGCAGTGAATTATCACTGAAACCGAGGCGAGGTGAAAACACTCGAAACATGAGCAGCCGAAAGGGTGGTGGCAACTGGCCAGAACCACGAAGCCGGGTTGAATTTTCGAAATTTTCTCCCAATTTGGCCAAACAATGCGGGGATAACATGCCCCATTTTTGGGAGACATCTGGGTCTTAAGTTTCCCACATTTGGGTCATCCACCCGCAAATTTCGGGGGGTCATCTACTTTGATTCATATATATATATCTTCATATTTTCTGTTTCAATGTTTCACCGGGTAACGCTCTTCACCGTGAGGAACGTCTCAGGAACATCGCGAATTTGAAGCCTTGAGAATGATCCAAGCTCTGGCATTGGACCTCCCGCGCCCCCGTCGCCGCATCAATCCCATCCATGCCACCATGGAACGGAGGACCACGGAGGAGTCGGACCGTGTCAGTGACCGTTCTCTGGTGCACCGCGAAGGATCCGAAAGATCCACAGACCGGGAGAGTGAGCGGGTTGAAGGAACAGCCAAGGGTCAAAATTGAGATAGGGAACATCATGGAAAACCTCAGCCTTTTTTGAAGGTCATTATTCGAAAAAACAATCATCCATACTGCATCTTTTGGTTGGTAGAGTTTTTGACCCAAGTCTAGAACTTTGCAGAGGGTAGCGATCTTTGGCAGCTGCAATGCTTTCAGCTGCAAGTCGCGCCGCTCCCAAAACGGAAAGGACTTTGCAATATGAAAAGTCCAGGATAATATCTGAAATTTGAATCTACAGGGCTCTCCACTTTTTCGTTCTGCTGGATCAAGAACCTCGTTCTTTTATGGTTGAAATTTGTTGTGAAATGGTGATCTCCATGGAGAAAACAGTTTGCGCTGGTAGAACCCTGTGCAAATCGACTGCGGACTGCGGGGCCTCGAGAATAAATGAATTCTCACGGATCCATGACGGATCAACCTTCTTCGCCCCTGCAGCTGGCTGTAGTACATTAGAATCGCTCAAATTTCGAAGTGGGTTTGTCTGGAAATGGGGCCTTTTCACCCCCGGAAAAAAGACAATTAAGACCTAAACATTGGATGGAATGGGGGTGCCCTATTTTTGGAGAATCCCGAAATGTATCGAAATGTTCCAATGTGAACAGTTTATCAGAGACCTAGTCGTGGAAGGTGTGCGGCATTTTTGTTCGTCTAGGTCTGGGTTTGAAGAGTGTTTCAAGGGATCTTTAAGGATGAATTGCTTTTCAGATCGCTGGGTTCATGGTTGGAATCCGCGGGCGAAGTGTAAAGTGTACAGCACCAGAGGGATCCAGCTATGTTCCAAATGCGACTGTTCCAAATCTCTGCGTTTTCTTGCGTCAGAGTGTGCATGTTGAGAAACTCAATTGAGACTCATTCTGTGCTTCCCAGAAAAAAAGGACTTATCATGTTTGAGATCGTTGGGGTGGCATTTCGAAAGTAAAGGTGATGGATCTTCCGTGAAGAGCAGTCAACTTCAAGAGTTGCATGGATCATTCAGCCATCAGCTTGCAAGGTCAAAGAGCCAAGGAGGGTTTCGAGCGGAAATCGTTCTCAACATGGGTTTTCATCATTTCCTTCTCCACACACACACCACGAAAGGTTGAACCTCTCCGAAATCGAAGCCATCTCGATTATTCATGGTCACGAAGAACGATATATCACCCAAAACACCTAACATCAAAAATCGCTGATCCTAAAACATCCTGAAGTCCAATCATCATCCGCCTAGTGGTTTCAAATATGTTCTGTTTCAACCCTGAGATGATTCGCTAGTGGTGGAATCATTAACCCAACGAAGCGTCAAATGATTCTTGGATTTGATCCCCATTTTGTGTTGGGATATCCCTGTTGTATCCCCATGTCTGTTTCCATCTGAGAACTCCAGCCATGCGATCGAGAGTTCAGCCACGTCCAGCCATGGATTTCCATGGCCTACTTGAATTCTCAAATCTCCAACTCCGAAGAATTCCACCAAAGCATCCCAAAGACTCACTGGTGCTTAGTAGGGAATGGGGGAATGACCTATAATAACCATTAATGATCATCCCATTCCCCCGTTCCCTACTAAGCACCAGTAAGAAGACCCCAGGGTTTTCGCACCGAGAAATTCCACCATCTGCCAGGAGATCAAGGGTGGTGGCCGCCAGGCCTTCCGTGCCGAGCTCTGGGCCTTGCAACAGCTGCAGGACGGGATGGGACATCGCAGGGCGCAGGGAAGATATCCTTGGCTCTGAAAATGATGTGTATATATATATATATAACGTACGTATATATATATATAGTATATATACCCACAACTATAGCCATTATTAGCTATTTAATAGGAGAAATATGATGAACCAATGGATAGAAAGGGGTACCCTATTTTCAGACAAACCCACTCGGAGGATCATTACTTAGTACCTCTGGTGATTGTAAGTCCCCTAATCATACCATAATCATCCCATCGTTTATATATACCATGAATGGTAGATAACAAATCGGTTGTACAATGATATCATGATTAATACATATACCAATTATGAAATTATACCCGTTACAATAACCTTTTCTAACCTTATATCTAGCCATTATATTGGGATGATTATCACCATTATCGTTGTAATACAATCATGATTATCACGTTGGGATCATAACCATTGCAACGCCTTCGACGTGTTCCGCCGGCCACCATGGAAAGAGCATGAAAGAGCTATCCTACCAGCCGCAAACAGGGCTTGCACAGGCCTAGCAAGCACATGGTTTTTGTGTAAAACACAGTTTTTGTGTAAAACACAAAATTTTTGTGTAAACCATGGTTTTTACGCAAATCGTTGTTTTTGTGTAAACCATGGTTTGGACTTAAACCAAAGCATGGGTGTGTAAACCGGGGTCTTGGAAAAGGCTATGTATAGAAAGATTACGTTTGTAAAAAGGTGTTCTACACAAAAGCCAGCGGATAGACAGGCCACCGATATCGGATACAATGATATAAGAAATAACAGAGCAAACCGATGGCAAACACAGGAAAAAGGGCGGAAAAAAACATGGATATAACAGCAACATGTTCAAAACCAAGCGCGCCTGTTGAGCGAGGCGTGGGCAAAGTTGAGCCCAACACATCGTGACAAAAGATGATGACGAAAAACACGAAGAGGATGGTGACGACGAAGACTTAAGAAGAGGGGGGGGGAGGGGGGGGTGAGGGGGGGGTTCAAGTTAGACAAAGCAAAAATCCGCGCGAAGGGGAAAGTCTAGACAAAGTCAAAGACAAGACAAACAGTACAACCACGAACAAGCACGATCCACAAGACGCGCCGGCAGGCCGGCGGATTATAATATAACCATTATCTCACCATTCTATCATTAAAATCACCACTATTACCAACACTTAAAGTTATATCATTGTCATGGTGATATAACAATGGTGATTATGTCTCGTATATGATTGATAATATATAGCCATCATAATCACCAATTCTCACCGATTATCATCACTCATCACATCCCATATTTTTTCAGAACGGGCCCTCCTGGGGGGGTGATTTTTGTTCTAAAAATACTAAAAATACGTGAACCGTCCCTTTGTGTGGCAGGCGTGGCGCTTGGCGACACGAACCTTCACTTTGTGTGGTAGGCGTGGCGCTTGGCGACATGAGCCTCCACTTTGTGGGGCAGGCGCGGCACTTATGGCAGTCAGGTGGCTCTTGTGACGCGCTTGGTACCCTGCGGGCGCCGCTGCACTTTGCGTGGCAGGCGTGGCGCTTGGCGACAAGAACCTTTACTTTGTGTGGCAGGCGGGGCGCTTGGCGACACGAACCTTCGTGTGGCAGGCGTGGCATTGGCGACGTGAAGCTTCACTCTGTGTGGCAGGCGTGGCACTTATGGCAGTCAGCTGGCTCTTGTGATGCGCTTGGTACCCTGCGGGCCGCTGCACTTTGCGTGGCAGGCGTGGCGCTTGGCGACATGAACATTTGGTTTGTGTGGCGGGCGTGGTGCTTGGCGACATGAACCTTCACTTTGTGTGGCAGGCGTGAGATCTTCATGGGAGATATATGTTCATGGGAGATTTCCTCGTGTGATCCCTGNTGTGGCAGGCGTGAGATCTTCATGGGAGATATATGTTCATGGGAGATTTCCTCGTGTGATCCCTGGCCAGGTTTGGTGGCATTTGGCGCCGCACCTCGGAAAGAAGGCCATGGCCGTTGTGATGAATCAGCGCGTGCAAGTGTAGGTGACGGTGGAAAGCGAGCTTGGCATGAGTGTGTACTCAATAGCCAGTGGGCATCTTACCTTTTGTTGCCGTGCTGAAAATGGCCGTGGTCGACCCCAAAGACGACGAATTCGAGGACACCGACTCGGACGTCGAAATGGAGGGGCTTGTGGTGGTTCCGGCTTCAGATCCTGTTGTGGTTGTGTCCTCAGATGATGAGGACAGCTTGTTTGGTGAGGACAACTAAGTTGTCTTGGCCACGAGGGGTGTTTTTTTAAACTTGTTTGCCAGCTTACGGGAGAAAAGAAGCAGGAGGGCGGTGAAAGGAGTGGGGCAGAGGGAGACGCAACACCAGAGAGACACAGAGAGAGAGAGAGAGAGAGAGGGAGAGAGAGAGAGAGACGGAGAGAGACAGAGAGAGACAGAGAGAGACAGAGAGAGACAGAGAGAGACAGAGAGAGACAGAGAGAGAGGGGAGAGACTGGAAAGTAACTTAGTAACTTNGAGAGAGACAGAGAGAGACAGAGAGAGACAGAGAGAGACAGAGAGAGACAGAGAGAGACAGAGAGAGAGGGGAGAGACTGGAAAGTAACTTAGTAACTTCGATAAGTCACGCTGTGCCGTGCCAGGCCTCCATGCAAAAGTTCATGCCTGTGCTGGCCTTTGACGCCCGGTGGGGGACCGGGGAAACAACCCCCCTGCGAAATACGGGGGCCGGGGTCTGGGGCGCCCCAGCAGCATCCTCTGCGGAGGGGGGGCTGACCGCCCCGGCGGGTCGCAGTGTGCCATTTCACGTTTGCCTTGCCACGAGGTGCTGATGCTGTCGTGGTGACGGAGGCAATTCGCAGGCGCGGGGTGGATGGCACGCTGCGGCTGGCCGAAGGTCGGGAGAGCCGTATTATGCGCGGACGGGAACGTCCGAGGACAGAAGGACCAGATGTCCAAGCGTGGAAAAGTCTTCCCGATACGATTTGCTTGTCTTCCAAGGAAGACTGCGATGCGATGAGATCAGCAGAATTACACATAGATCCCATCTCCAAGAGGGGTGGCGATGGGATGACGCATCGAGAGACTGCTGCAGCGTAGTACAGACAGCCTGCCGGCATTCTGCGCCGCATCGTACCAGCGACGGTTTATCTATGCTGAAGATCTTGTTGTGACGGCCTTTCGGAGGCTTCTTCGACGTTCTAGTTTGAGGCTCTGGTCTGAGCAAAGCACTGGTAGCTGCAGCTTAGCGACCGGTACTGAAGCAGACAGTAAGGCGATGGGCCCTGCAAGAGCTGAGAAATGCAGCAAAGGATCGCGCCCCGCAGCATTACGGAGAGACCTCATTCTTTTCTTGGGGTGGAAGCTTGAGAGAAGTTTCAACCTGCTTGCAGGAGGGCGCTGGCGCATGAGGGCGTGCTTCTGNAGAGGGCTAACCCAAGCAGCTCCGCGACCGTGATCGAAACCTTCGGGAAGCGGCTTCGCTTGGGAAAACAAAAACCCCGAAGGTTGGAGCTCCGACCTGTGGACCATGGCGGAAGTCTACCACATCTTCTTCTTCATTAATTTTTCACCTTATTTTGCTGGTTTCAGCTCAACCTTCAACACTTTCGTCGGCGGACCTCTCTTGGGAGTTCGAAAGAGGGGACGTGGAGGGGGGCGATTAACAACCGGTGCGGTGGCTCATGCCTGGTGGCCTTTAACAGACTTTGGAATCACTTGTCCTTTTACGTTTCCAGCCGAGCTCTTTTTCATGACATCATTTACTTCCACTTCTCTCCCTCTCTCTCTCTCTCTCCCAATCTACTCAACTTCGTCGACTATGGGGTGAGCCTAGTAGATTTTCTACCGCATTGACTTCTTCTTTATCTTGCTGGAATNCTCTCTCTCTCTCTCTCCCAATCTACTCAACTTCGTCGACTATGGGGTGAGCCTAGTAGATTTTCTACCGCATTGACTTCTTCTTTATCTTGCTGGAATTTTGCACGTTTTACTGAGGCACAGGCCTGACCGACTGCAACTACAGCCATCGTCGAATTCAGTCTGACGCAATGGNACTTCTTCTTTATCTTGCTGGAATTTTGCACGTTTTACTGAGGCACAGGCCTGACCGACTGCAACTACAGCCATCGTCGAATTCAGTCTGACGCAATGGCTGACGTTCTGTGTTTATAAATTTCTCTTTGGGCTTGACAATGTTTTGTGAGGTCAAGGTCACCAAACACTGGCAGGCACCAAAAAAACCAAAAAACCAAAGTGGAAAGTGAGGAAACCTGCACAGGCACCAAAAAAAACCAAAAAAAAACAAAATTTCCACGAACTATGGGTCAACTTCTGAGTAGTTGCTGAAAATTTTGTTTTTTTTTGTTTTTTTTGGTGCCTGTGCAGGTTTGGTGCATCTAGTGGTTTGTTTTTTTTGGTTTTTTTGGTGCCTGCCAATGTTTTTGTATATCTCATGTCAAGATTATGATGAAAAATTGCGTTTTACTAGGGTTTCAGACCCCCTAAGTGCATAAAACATCGGTATTTACAGTGTTTTATGATGATTTTTAATGAAAAATCACACCCCCACGGGGTCCCGCTCTCTATTTTTTTAACATCGCTTCGCTGTCGGCCAGGACACCGAGGCCGTGCAACGTGGCGCCATCCCGGCCTTCCTGGGCGCAGATCGGGAGAAGCGACGCGTCATGATGAGTGCCGTGGCAAAGATTCGGGAAAGGCTAGGAGAAATATGGAAAAACCCTCTATTTTGACTGGAAAATCAGAATTTTGATAGGTCAATATAGATAAACCATCCATAAACGGATCATTTTCCGTAGCTATATCAAATTACCGGAGGGTAATCGATAAGAATAATGTTTTTCTGATTAAACATGGAAATTGAAAAAACTGCGAACATGGGGATTTAACCCTGTTGTTTTTCCTTGAAGGGTTGTGAAGGCTCCGCAACATGCACGAACCCGCGTTCGCTGGCGGTCTGGGAAGTGGTGAAGTAGCTTGCCGATATCAAAAAACTGAACCAATCCAAGCCTCGTAGTTTGAAAGCAGCACATCTAGTACAGCATGTGTTCCATTCATTTGACTACAGAGCAGGGATGTCTCGGGCCACGACATCTAGACGCCCCGCAGCTGTTTGTGGCTGCTGTGTGTTTGGGACACAGCTGGTGCCACCGAGAATTGCATGGCAGGCTTTCATGAAATGAGTTGCCTGCACTTCAAGCAAAGCACTATGACATGATGGGGTGACTCTTGACCAAGTGGCAGCATCTTCAGACCGAAACATCGTTTACAGTATTTTACAGTAAACGGTTCCCACACACACATTTTGAACTTCAAATGATTCTGCGATTTAACGACTGGAAAAATTGAGACCTGCACTTGATCAGCGAACACCAGCACCAAGAAGATGCGAATTCAGCGAAAAAAACTTCACCCGAAGTGATCAGCCCCGGCTCTGCGATCCAAAGAGATCGACTCATGAGCCAGGTGCCCGGAGGGCATCCCATCAAATTCGCATTTTTCTTATTGACGTTTCTGGTTGAAATTGAACTCCTCATTTTTGTTTGGTGACATCCCATTCAAATAGACACTTTGCTTGCTGAACCTCCGATGAAATACCCCATAAATGCTGCTTCAACCCCTTCTTATTCTTACTTAAATCATCAAAACTCCCAAGTTTCAGAGCATCTCCACTTTTTTTCCCTACAAAATCCATCAAAATCCAGCCACATAACATTCAACAATTTCATAGAATTTCAACATCCAAATCTTCAAAACTCCACGTAACATCTCCGGCCCCGTAGGTGACCTGTTCGTTGCTGGTGAGCGCCTTGCTGGCGCTGGCATGGCAACGAGGGCAGCAAACCAGTCCCAAGGAGGGCGAAGCTAAGGCGCGATGGACTTGTCTTAAAATAGAGCCCTTTATTGGGCATAATGAGGATAATTAGAGCCATTTATTGGGGATATACCATATACCCCAGACCTATGTATACCTATGTATACCCCCCACTGTAGCCATTGATTGGGGATAATGAGGATTAACCAATGGATAGAAAGAGGTATTCCATTTTCAGACAAACCCAGATGAACTTAGGGAACTTGAAGTGATAAGAAGTCGTACAGTTTCCTAATTGTTTTTTATTCAAGACGCCAATGACACCCAATTAAGAAACCTATCGAATAATCCCTTCCCCCTAATATTGAACACCGCCAGAAACCATGGGTTAGTAGGGAATTTACACATATTGGGACCCATACAATGGGTGTGTTTAGTATGAACGGGGAAAGAGATTACTATAGCCATTTTCCAATCATGTGGAACATGATACCTAGGAATTACATGGAATGACTATAGCAATGATGTAATGTTTCCTATGATTCGCCAGGACTTCCAGCTGGAACGGCTTCTCTTGGCTCCACTGATGGCAATACGCCACAGCAACCAGGTCGTTCCCACCCTGTTGGCAACTTGACGAAGGGAAGGGCATGAGGAGAGACACGCCACGTGGGTTGCGCAGATGGATGAAGAAATGCCACAAATTGGGGATTTAACATGATCTAACCACCAAAACTAGAACATTTATCAAAGAATAACCATGATTTTACCAATAGTTAAGAATGGAGGTCTATAATTAGATGATTCATGATGATTCATGATATGGAAGCTGGTTTCAGAAAATAGAGATGCCTCCAAATTTGGAAACTCGATAAGTAAGGAGATTTTCATTTGCACGTTGCCACACCCGAGCTTTACAACATTTAAAAAATCATTGCTCCCATTCTCCAATGTTCACTACCGACCCCCTCACTAAGTGTCACTGTAAAATTCAATCTCAACAACCGAAAAATCAACCCCAAAGTCCCGAGCTTTGAACATGTTTTAAACATGTTTTAAACCCCATTTCTTCAGGTCATGTCTCCCTCAAGAGGGTAACGATCGAAACTGTGGTTGAACATGGTTTAACCTCTGGTGAACTAACATAGCTATTGAAAATGCCACATTTATAGATGATTTACCCATAAAAATGGTGATTTTTCCATAGTTATGTTAGTTTACCAGAGGGTAACTGTCAAAATTAGGGGATCAATGGGATACATGCAGTGCCCCAAAGTTACCTAAGTTGGTAGACCTATCTCGTTCGGTGAGTTTAAGACCCCAATCCCCTTCCAAGATGGTGATTGATGGTTATAACCACTGATCACACTTGTAAACCATCAAACACCCATTAATATCAGCAATTGTGAACCATCGATAACCATGAATAGATTTAAATAATCATCAACAACCATCAATAATCATCAAATATTACTCACCATTAACATTCATTAACGATATAACTTTGATCCCAGGTTCTGTACAGTGCCAGTTCCATCTCTGCAGCGCTTTATGCGTCCTTCACCTTGGGCCTCCACTTGGACGATGGAGGTGGACGGGATGACCGTCCTGCCAAGACACACACTTATATATACTTATATAATGAGTATATGTATATATATATACATACACATATGTATCATGTGTATCTATAGAGTTATAGAACATAATATATATCAACAAATTTGCGACAATGATACATGTATCTATGACATATGTTCCCAGCTGAAGTCATGGTACTCGTACATTGGTGTACGCAGCTGGCAGGCTGGTTGGGTAGCGATGCTGTGTCCTCGCAGCGAGCGTTTGCTGTGCATGCAGCGGTGTGTATCTGGAGAGCTGAGACTTGGCAGAGAGTTTGTCAACGGAAAATGAGATGTTAAAGATACCCCTGTGGGGAGTACGGATTTCATCATCAACAATAAGGCATTAGTGGGGATTTGAACGGTTGGTTATTATAGGGGATTGTGAATGAAAAGCATTTCTGCATTGGCGAAATCCAATTGCTCAGGACAAAGTGGAGATCTTGTTCCAACGCTTACAGCGTTCTGTGAAGATCGTGAAGAGCAGTGGCATAGGCGGAACGCGACGGACGTCGTGACGGAAATGGGGGGAATCCAAATGGGATGTGCATCGCAGTTAGTGGCTTATGGTCCTGATAAACCAATATGTGTATGTATATATTGCCCGCTTACTAACTTGGTAGATGATTGGCAGTGGGAATACTACTTGGCCAAAATCCATAGGGAGCAGTAGATGATTATAATGACTGTACCCAAATCACAAAGGGGTTGCTTTACCTCATTGGAAGCCCCAGTAAACCAGCACGGGATGATGATGCCGATGATACCATGGTGGATGGGGGATGGCACCTATGATTCCTATGATCTTCCCATACTTTTGACGTCCATAACTACCAAGTGTTTTGGGAAAGGTTGGGTAAATGGGATACAACTCCAGAAGGGTAAATGAAGCTATGACTTGTTGGAGTGACCCAGCATGAGCTGAGAGACTCCTATGTAGAAGGGTAAATGAACCCAAATGATCCCAAATGATCCACAATGATCATTTCCCAAGAAAATAGATCACACACCATTTTCTCCGTGCATTTTCCTATCTTTGGTGAAGCTACTTGGAGACGTCAGCCCCCTCAAATGATTGATCACCGTTTCCCATTTAGCTTGCTAAATTTACTAAAATCCCAAGTTGTTTCTATCAAAAGACAATCAGACAATTTTTTCAACCCCTACTGGTTCCGCATTTTCCTTTGCTCGCCCTGTACGTGCCTTTGAAAAAAGCCTGGATAGATCACCACTGGTAGAACTGCTGGTAGAACTGCTGGCAAACCTCCAAAATTTTTGGATTGCACTTTTCCCCCATTTTTCAACTTTCCATTTTGGTGTGGTTTTTCTGTTGCTAAAAGTCCCCCAAAAAAATCCGCGGGTCAGGTGTCAGCCTGAAAAGTAGCTTCGCGGAGCCCTTCAGCTGGTTTTGGCCGGGCTTTTGGGGCTCGGCGCGGCGTTTCGCGCTCATCGCGGTGTCATACGTGGCGTGGACGAGAAGAGGTGGGTTCTTATTGGGGGTGAAAAAACCCAATGGTTTCAACATGTGTCAATCATGATTCAGTTATATTTATATTTTTTCTGGGATTTCAGTGATATGTGGGGTTTAATAGTTTGGGATATGCGGGGGTTTTATTATACTTTGGAGATAATTTTGGGTTAAGGCAAGACTACTGGGCAATTGTGGTGATAAGGGTTCAGATCCTTTCCGACCGATGTCTGTTTGTGCGTTTGTTTTGCAAATCATCACCTTGGAAAATGAATAAACGCAGATGACAAAGACATGCAAAACACTGCAGATAAAGCAATGTCTTTGTTTGCATCCTTTTAAAGGATCAAACCATTTTTCCACCCATTGTACCATTTTTTTTCCAATGGAACTCCGAACAAACATTCATTGGACCCAATTTTTCATAGTAGGTAGATGATTAGTTTCCCGTTTTTGCAGTTTAAATCCAATTCTTGATTGGTTACATCTGAATTTCTCATAGTAATCTCCAAGTTTAAGTTTCAATAGCACTCCCAAAATTTGGCAGCTATTTTCCCATGTCTTTTCGTGGTCAAGCTTCCATGTTTGTTGGTCAAGCAGATACCACAGTTTTCCTTCCTAAAACTCTCAGGTTTCCCTAACATTTCGATAACTCCCAATTTCCTAAATGCTCAGTTTTGCTAAACTCACCAAGTTTTGATTCAGGATTGATATCTCCACATTTTTGGGTCTTGATCTCAACCCAGGTGGGCTATGGCGCCTTCGTGCGCAGCGCTCTGCCGGCGGTGGTGCTGGACGAGTGTTTGTGGTGGCTGCTGAGTAAAACTCAGGACCTTTTCACGCGGAAGGCCGGGAGGATGGGAGGCTTTTGGGAAGAATCTTGAGCTGGAGATATGATTGATGTATTTTGAGGAAGTTAGTATAGATCGTAATTGGGTGAAATATCATTTGTTGTACATAGAGTTTTGGTATATATATATATACACCTTTGTATATCAAATTACACATTCATATATATATATATGTATATATATATATACAGATGAATAAAACCTATCACTTCTGGAATCATTTTTGCAATGACTAAACACTTAATAACTGGGGTTCAGTTGTTCCGGAACTTGCTGTGGCTTGTTCCTGCCACTGGGATGCGCTTTCTATTAGATGACCATCAGCTTCTTGGGTGATTCCTGGGAATTCCCTGGTTTTTTTTGGGGACGACCCTCTGGTAAACTAACAGTTTGCTATTGAAAATGGCCATAGAGATAGTGGATTTTCCCATTAATAGCATGGTGATTTTCCATAGTTATGTTAGTTCACTGGAGAGTAGACATCACTATGGAAACTGTCAATCCAAACCTTCAATGATTTGGGGCTCCTAAGTTTAGATTTGTTTTTTCTTAAATGTTTCACTCCAACTCACCCTTGTTGGCTAGAATGCCCAATATGCATAGCTTCTCGGAACTTCTCAAATCAAACATTTTTTTTTGGTCAGCCAATTGTTAGATTGTTGGCCCCCGAGTAAGCTGGTGGTTTGGGTTGGGACCCGGTCGTTTTCCCCCGAAGTTGCTATGAGATCCAAATAAAAGAGATATCCTCATCCTCATCCGCCTATTCCTCCTCCTCATCATCATGATAGTTTTGAGTTGCGTCAAAATTATATCCAAGTTTTTCGTTGGTGAACCTCAAGGTTCTCCAACCGCTTCATCACCGATTTCTTTTGCTCTTAGTTATATTCCTATGTTGGCTGACTTCTTTGTTCCTTACGTTGATGTGAACTCGCCACATTTGTTGCTTCAAACATCACGACCGGGGCTTGGAACGTTCCAGGTTTGCGCCCTGCCCATGATCTTAGACTTGGTGCTGCTGCCTTTCCTGGACTATTTGCACATGGTGCCAGCCATCTTCAAGGCTTCATCGCTTGGACAATTGTTTTGGCATCTTTTTTGTGAGAAGATCATCTAGAAAGGTAGGTCCAATAGTAAACTCCATGGGGATTTGGCAAAATTCCCATCTTGGATGGGAAAATCATGCGTCAATGCAGGTCTAATTGGTAGAAACTGCTGGGGGGTTTAGCCGATGGAGATTGAAGCAGCTGATTGATGGGGGCCCCCAACTCGTTGGGACTGGGGACTGGGGATTACTTGGAGGATCATGAATTAAACGAATCGCAAGTGGCAAGCTGCAGGGTCCGCATGGCTGGTGACCAACAAGTCCCTGATTTTGAAGCGATTATATAATGATTATAAATACATATATATACACGTATGATGTAGATTGATTCAGTGGGATTATCCAAACCAAGCAATCCAAAAATTGGGAAGATGGTTCATTGATTTCGATAGGTATTCCAATGTATTCCAGCAACAAAAACACCTTGGTTCGGATGAATCTCCAGGTGGCTCTGCTGGCGTTCATGGTCTATCCAGATCACGAGCAGCTGGGGGTCTTAGACACTTTTGGATATGGCTGTAGTTGCTGCGAAAGAAGTCTGACATATAGTTATGGGATGATGATATATTTCAAGCACCCTATAGTTATGGGATTGTACGATATTGTAAGTATGATACTATACATCAATTGTATTGATGATTGATTGTACTTAGAATACTTATAAGACTTATATCCTCATAAGTATCAGACATACTGCAGTACATACGATACTTATACTGCTGCCATAACAATTGGCCGGTTATTTCTCGTTGATTGGCCAAGCCAATATGTCCGAGGTCTCCGGTGCTGCTGGTCCTCTGTGCATTGGCTTGGACCGGACACAACTGCGCCTCGGTGATGGCGTCGCATTGGGTGCAATGGCTGGTGCCTATGGGGGATCTCAAATGGAGGTGCAGTAGTTGAATGTAGGTAATCGTCCAGGCAACCTGTGTACAGGTGTGAACTTTTGAGACTGCTTTGAGAAATTTAGGAAACTATTTATCTATTTATCATGTTGAAGCTGAAATGTTGAAGATTAACATGACAAAATTGTTGAAAGTCGATCTTTCTGTTCTTCGAAATCACAAGAAGTTGCCTCAGGGACACCATGGCCTGTCAAAGCTACAGACCCAAGACCTATGTGGCTTGAGACAAACATCCCTATCTGGGCTCACAGAATGAACGCATCAAATTCTAAGTCCTTCTTTTTGCTGGTTGATATCATTCTTTTGGGGGACCACAGGGCCCATAGTACATAGACATGTATATGAACATGTATATATCTATCTACATCTACATTGACATCCGCATCTACATCCATCGACATCGGCATCTACATCTGCATATACAGAATGCACTTGCATATACACATAGAAATACATGCAATGATCAAAACAGAGGTAAGTTACCGATATTGGATGATGCCCATCAATCCATTTTCATTAGCGTTTATCATTTTGTCCAGGATTCCCATTCGTGATTCATGACCATAAGACCGCGACGATCATATTCTTGGTATTTCTTGGTTCTATCCCCACTATGTCCCCATTTTATTCCCAGGTTTGTTGCCGAAAACTCGCCATGTTGATATGTAAGCAAGCACGGTGGATGGGGAAGCCATCCTCCACCAGTTGAAACACTGTAAATCGTGGGATGATAATGGGACCATCAACTGGTGTAGGATTTCTTCCATCCATAGGATCATATGGTTGGCTATATATACATATACAACACATATATATGTATATATATATATATGTATATATACACATCTATATTCATCACATTATATATATATATATTATGTATTATAGAATTATGATCTATTTCCCCCAGCTCTTCAACTCCCAAGGCCATGTGACGAAATCGACCCTCCTTGAAGATCTCCCTGAACAGCTGTCGCAGCTGTGGCAGAGCCGCAACGGATAAAAAGAGGCAGCGGAGCAGCGTGCCTTGCGGACCACACGGGTGGGATGTAGTGAGCCATGAAGAAAATAGGGATTTTCAAGCATAAAAATAGGAATTTAATGGGATGTCATAGAATTCTAATGGGGTTTTCATGGTATTCAAACAGGGATTAATGGGATTTAGTGGGATATAGATTGGGGTTAATGGATTTGATGGGATTTAAGCGTTTGGCTTTTTTTTGGGGATTTGAATGAGAGTTACCTGATTTACCTGATTTAACCAGCATGTATCAGGGCTTTAAGGGGTTTCAACTATCACAGATATGGAGATGCGATTAAGCGTGGAAATACTGATGGGTTATTGCAGGGTGATTTGACTATCAAATATGGATTTTGACCTTTAAAACGATGATAAATAGCTCGTAAATGATGGCTGATTGGTCTTTATACGAATACCTGGTTTACTGGGGATTATGAACCAACCCACAATCAACAGACTAGTAACTAGTATAATGGGATGAGGGATACGCCAAACTTGATCTGGGCATTTCTGAAAATGGGCATGTAGCGCCAATTTATGGCAATTGTAATCGGAAAAGGATGAACCACGGGATTTGGGGTTACCCGATTTTCAGACACATCCATTTGAGGGTTAAGTATTTTGAAAAATGTCTCTAAATTGGGTATCAAGTATGGGTCAATTGTTACTTGGGGGTCAATCATTTGAAACCCATAATCATAAATGCATTTATTTGTCCTTTTCACCGTTTTTTGCTTCTCTCATTTTCAGCTTTTGGAACATTCCAATTCTTTGCAGTGAGTTTATGTGCATAATTTTGAGCAGTGCCCTACCTGATGCAGGGATGACTTTTCTTACATCATGGGTCTTTGCTCATTGTGACCCCAAAATATATTTGGATTATTTGATGAATGAGACCCTGCTGTTTCAGGTGGGTCTCTTCTCAGGCTTCCTGAAACTTCCTCCAAAAACACTTCCTTTTTTGTGGGGGTAAACCATGGAAGCCCTCGAGATGGGCCTTTCCACACAGCTTGAGACTGAACCCTGAGGCTACTTCGCTGGGGTCAAGTTACCAGACGCAGGCGCGGGGTCCATAAAACTCGGTTTTCTGGGCATGGTGCCTGTGTGCTTGGGGAAAGAAGTTATGAAGCCATCATTTAAGATATTTTAATGATTAGGGATTTGACCCCTTCAGTGATCATGGTTTAATGATGAGGTCCGAACCATTGAAGTATGAGCATCTTTGAATCCCTAATTTAGATTAGGGATGATTGGTGGAAGAGATCTTTCGGGATGAGATTCAAGGGAATAAACGCAGAATCTTTGCATTATCATCTTACATTCATTTTTGTTCACCATTGATGCACATGCAGCCTGTGTACTTGGATTGTTATTCTATAGTTATATTGTAAGAATCGTTTGGATTCTTTTGGTTCATCACCTGGTTCGCAGGCTTGGATTACAGGAGCCCTCAACTCCCCATCAACTACCATTTGTTTTTGGGCAACATCAGCATTTTTGCCGGTAAAATCACATTTTCATTGGTGATTTTCCCAGTTGATATCCCATGAAATAGCCTCATAAAATCATTGGTGAAATCAACTAACGACTCCTTAGTTCTCGCTCAGATCCCATATTTTCACATATTTTCCCAGTTAAAACACCTCATTTTTTCGGGAAAAAAACGGCCTGACAGGTCTGGCACCCGTCTTGTCCTCGCGTTCCGACGCCAACGTGTCGACGTCGACGACGTCCACGCTGCGGGCGCTGCGGTGTTGGCTCCACGTGGCGTCGGCCGTGGAGGAAGCCAACAGGCTTCAGGGGGAGTTGGGGTGAAACAAATCTGTGTGGTAAGTATCTGTCACTGATCTATCTAATATCTATGACATATCTATTACATATGTATATATATATATATCCATATATAGATAGCATGAACATATCTCAAAATTGATACAGATGAAGATGCTCTGTCATCGTTGGTGACCCATACCCATCTGAGCAGTGGCTGCAAGACAGCGCTGTTGGTCGATGATTAGTTTGGGGGTTATACTGTCCTTCATAAATTGGGAATGATCATGGTCCAATATTTGGGAATCCCGTTCTTAACCAACCAGTATGGTTGGTATACTGGAATGTCAGAGGGTCTATCCCTGCTCATATGACATGTATTATGATGCAATGGTATTTATCTATTTGTTTTCCAATTTGGCTCCTACTTTTTCCGTATCTCGACCATGTCTTCCACAAATCTCGGCAGATGTGGTTCCACTACTGAAACCACATGCCTTTTCCCAACAGGGCCTTCTCTGCAACATCGCCAGGACTGGTGTCTACCACTGCGATGTGAATCCCTGGAATGTGCTGATTGCCGAGGTGGTGCCCCAATAGCTGGATGGTTTTTGTTATGGAACATCCAGATTGAAAATGGATGATGGCTGCGGGTACTGTCATGGATTGGAAAGCTCCATGGTTTTCGTGATGATCTCACTTGACCCTCATCTTTTGGGGATGGAATGATGCGTATCACGTCATGGTGGACCCACAAACATCCACAGTTATGTACTCCACTTTGCTGTTGAACGGATTTCTGAAACTTCCAGAAACGAGACCAGGATGTGCGATTTGTGTTTGGACCACCGGTGTTTCGTGGATCAAAAAAGACGACCAAAAGTTGGAATTTTATCAAAGACTCGGCCTGAAGCCCTCACGTCCAGATGACTCAACGATTCTTGTTGAGTCGACCGAAGTCGACCGTTTCTATCCATCTTTTTTCATTGAAAATATTGAAAGATCTTGGAAACTCACATTCCGCTTCGCCGCTTTACATGTCAGGATGACGGCGCGGCGTCGCAGGCAACATTTCGGGTGCGCCTGGTGACCTTTTCTGGAAAATGGGTGGCTTCTTTGCTACACATGGGAAAAACGATGAAAAACGTGTCATAGCCAGCTGAAAAGAGCTTCTCTTTTCTTGGCGAGAATCTGAGATTAGTAAGGCAATTAGATGACCCATGAACACATGCAAGTTCGAATTTGCAAGGGGCGGTGAGTTCACCCCAGATGCTGATCAAATCAGCTTCCATGATCTGAGGATTGGCCAATTGACCAGGTCTTAGGTCTTTTTTTTAAACGCTGTCCTTGACACATCGATGTGAACATCCCATTATATCGCCATGGATGATGAGTACTCCCTCCATGTTTGATGATTAACTCTTGTGTCATGTTCATAAGAATCCCATCTGACCATCACCATTTTTAGGGGTGGTATCAACTAAATGTGCGGTTTGCGGGGTTCCCACAGACGATTTCACATGGAGGTTTCCGAAATAAAATGGCTACCCCAAAGAATTGCTTTTCCCATTGATAACAACCAATCTTGGATGATTTTGAATGATTTTGGGGACCATCATTCTAGGAAACCACCTTGAATGATTCCTGTTGACGTCCCCTCCACGGGCGTACCACGGCTCGGGTCAGGGCTGCCTGGTGGACTGGGCCTGTTCCAGTGCTTCGAAGGCACCCAAGCTGCACCGCCGGGGCGACTTCCAGGCGACGGAAGGGAGATTTTTACCCAACAGACATGGTGAAAACTTGGTGATGTGGTATGGTAAAACCACGCTGTTTAGACCTTTTTCGTCTATTTTAGGGGATATCATGGAATACAACTGGGTATAATCGTTTCTTTTTAAATGGGGTATTGCAGGCAGAGGGGCACAACTACACTTTCGCCGGCCGCACCGCGGGAAGCAGACCTCTTGGCGACCTCTGGGGCCATGCGTGTGCAATTCCTTGGTTGTTCACAGCAACATTCACCAACAAAATGGTGATTTTATAGTGGATTTTCCCATTAAAAATGGTGATTTAACCCATAGTTATGTTAGACAATACCAGAGGGTAACCAACAAAATTGACAGTTTACCAACCATTTTGTTTCATGAGGATGTGGATCAAATTTATTTTCTTATTCGATTATTTGATGATATTTGGCACGCCGGTAATAGGTTGGACACGGCCATGCCATACCCATGTTATTCATTGGTAAATTTCATTTTTCGCTTAGGTCCCTGTTTCCACCGTTTTTCTATGGTTAAATCATGTCAAGCCATGGATGAGGTTGCCACTTAAATCCTTGTATTCCAAATTTCCCACCTCATCTCAGAAAAATCCCCATGAAATGATACATCCCCATGAAACGGTATAGAAATGACCAGTTCAACCAGGAAAAATCACCATGAAATGGCTGATATATGGCTATGGCTCAAAATTATGGTACCAAAAATGGCTCCATTTTTAATGGTAGATTAACATAAATCAACCAATTATAGGGTTAATAATTTTTGAGCCATAGCCATATGTTGATCTCTCCCCATCTCGTTCAGGCAGCCGAGCTTTTAGAGGGCTCCGTGGGTCCCCACACCGACGTCTATGGCGCCGGGGTCGATCTCGTGGCAGTTTTGAAGGGTGGATTTTGCGATGATTTCCGGGTGGATTTTCTACATCTTTTTTTAATGGATTGTTTCAATGGCAAAACCATTTTGGGGTATAGAATTGGACAATGAGACAACACTGGGCCGCGCTGAGTCAACATTTGAATGCCATTGACCTGGTCTGTACAATTGGAAGATCTTTTCAAGATCCCCCTCGAGGTGTTTTGCAGCCGATGCAATCTGTTGGTTTGATCGAGGTGTTATTTCTTGTCGATTTGTCGGTTCTATGGTTCAACCATCGCAATCGCATCTAGGTTTTTTTGTTGCACAGATTTTTGGATACGTGAACCACCATCTGATGAGCGGTGACACGCCGTTGACGTATCGAAAACAAACACACACAAATGGTTCCGCCATTTTTATGCTTGTGACTCCGAAAAAAAGTAGGGTTAAAATGACTTGACAAACACAATCAATCAATGGTGGTAAATCTTGGGGACTCATAGTCATAATATTGTTGCATATCTCACCCCAAATTGGTTTGTTTTCTCCATTAGTTGGATCGACTATCGCCTCGTCTTTCTTGATCTCCAGTGATGATTATTTGATTTTCTATCAAATAGCAGGTCTCCGATCAGTTGGGGTGTTCAATCAGTTGTCTATGTTGTTTTGACTTGTCTATGTTGGTTTCTGAGTTGAAGCATCATCCCACGAATCGCAGCCGATGTTCACAACCCAGGAATCGCTGGGGTGGCATGTTTGATTCCGGATGCTGAGAGCGGTCCTGATTTTACCATGGTTTCATTCGACATCATTTGCAGTTGCCAATTTCTGCAAAGCAAATTCATATTGATGTGTGTGTTCTTTTGGCTCACCAGCAGCCCTGTTGATACTATGCGGTAGCTCAGCCCCAGCCGTTCGCATCCTTCTTTTCATATATATGAGATATTATGAGATACATATTGTTGTATTGAATATAGCTGGCTTCCACATATCATGATCTCCCAATATACCTGGCTTGCAGTGAAGAACTGAAGCCTTTTCAGTTCGGCAGTTCTAATTATTGATAGATAATGATAGATATATCGTAGTTATGTTGATATATCTATGATAATCAATGGATAATATGTTGATAGATCATTTCAATGGATATAATATATCATAATGGATAATATGTTGATAATTATATATGCCAGTTGCAGGCTGCGCCTCCACCCTGCTGTGGTTGCTGCTGAAACGTACGAGGACGACGTGGGGTTCTGGGCCGGTGACCTGTTGGAACATCTCAGCTGTCGAAATTGATTCAAGCATCACAAAATGCGGGACATGAGACGTAGCCATGAAAAATTGTGATTTAACCAATGAAGAATGGATATGGGTTTAATTTGGGATGGAACTGAACAAATTGAGTAGTATGGGTTTGTCCATGTTTGTCAAATGATGGATTGACTCCCAAATTATGGCGATTTGAATAAGACACATGATGGTTTTTACCATCCTAGTTTCAGACAAACCAGATACTTGTGTTACTGTAACCAGGCCAGTTGTATTCGACTATTGCGAGAGGGTACTCCACTGCGAAAAGCATCCTCTATGCTGTGCCATTCTATGCCATGCTGAATGGTTGTTGTTTCGCAATTTTTGCCGGGTAACCACACAATTTTGAGCTTGTCAAAGCAACATTTTTTCCAGTTCACCCTCCACAGTTTGTTGCGTCACCGTGATTTGCGGAATCGACCCTGCCAATTTTCATAAACCAATGGGAATCAACCATTTTGGGTGCTCACAAAACATCATCATCCCAAGTACAGGTGTTTCCCCATTGCGTAAGCCAAGAATTGGAGATGTATCTCATCATTTTCCATCATTTTCCAATAGTCATGCTATAATCTCCTTGATTTTCACAGAGTTTCGCTTGAATTTTCCATTTTTATCCCGCCATTCTCCGGGGATTTTCCAAAGGAAAGGCCTGGTTGAGCACGAGCGCAGCCGCGAGCGATTGCTGGAGCATTTCCGAGAAACTGGAGCTGTAGAGGCATCTTCAATTGGGGGTTGCTAGGTTTCCAAGTTTCCACTGGGTTATCATCATCTTCCATCATTTTCCCTAGTCTTGAATAACAATTGGCCCTGAATTAGGTTCATAAAATCCATTTTGAGACACACCCAAGTTGGAGTTTCTCCCCAACATCTCTTGCGCCATGTATTTTGAGAGCTGTGGGTCAACGTTGGGTACCAATGAACTTTCTGGTTGATGATCAGCATTTGCCACGTTTTTACACGCCGTAAATTTAACATCGAACCTGAAAAGATAGATGGGCCAAAGATGAATTAATCTATCGGTGTTATTTTTTTAGGTGTAAGCTGTCACCTGCATCCGCTGTGATCTGCATTTCCCCGCAGAAGCTTGCTCAAGGCACGCCATTTTTCTTGTATCAAACATTGAAACGCAAACAGCCCGTAACGTGTGATTCGGAGCTGCGATGTCGACACCAGAGACCCGGAATGCTTTGAAGTGTACCAGAATGTGCAAATACTGGCATGCCGGGCGTTGCNGCCCGTAACGTGTGATTCGGAGCTGCGATGTCGACACCAGAGACCCGGAATGCTTTGAAGTGTACCAGAATGTGCAAATACTGGCATGCCGGGCGTTGCCACAATGGCATCAAGTGCACTTTTGCACATACGTCGGCAGAACTGCGGGAGNGCTTTGAAGTGTACCAGAATGTGCAAATACTGGCATGCCGGGCGTTGCCACAATGGCATCAAGTGCACTTTTGCACATACGTCGGCAGAACTGCGGGAGTCTCCAAACTTGGTTCGCACGGAGCTGTGCTATCAGTTCCTTTCCAAGGGTCAGTGTAGCAGGGGTGCAGCTTGCACCTTCGCCCACGGCAAAGAGGAGCTACGTCCGACAGTGGAAGCCCGGTGCTCCGGCGACCCTATGGTGGATTCCATGGGTATCGCTGGGCGTCAGGAAGCCGAAGACTCACAGATGATGGAGTTGCTGATGAAGAAGCACGAGCTTCAAACCTTGCGGATGCAGTTGGCTCTCCAAGCGTCCGTGAATGGCACCTCGGAGCCGAACGAAAGACAGAACGAGAAGGCCTGGAGTGTGGGGTCAGCCCCATTCTCCGGGAGCCCAGGTATGGGCGGGGGAAACGAAGCATTCAGCCAATTCAGCCCCTCTTGGAGAAGTGAATCTTTCTGGCTTTGAACCCAGAAGGGTAGGATATGCGAGGTGGTAAACCTGAAAATAACTTCTTTTTTTGTATGTTATGGTTTTTTTGTTACCTGTTTCTAGGAAAAGATCGTAAATCGGGTATGTTTTATTGTTGGGTTTACCATATATGTGGGTTTGTTCAAGAATTTAGTACCTCAATATCCTGTCGTTTAATATTTGCCCCATCAAGCAAAACATCACTCCTAAACATATCTTTCTGGGCAAACCTCCATATACCAAGCAGGAGATTTGCGCGGCAACTGCCATTTCTCCTCTGCCAAAGGCAGACATTTCAGGGCAGCAATGGTTCGCCGAAGTTGTTTTCCTCTCTGAGGATTGGAGAGGAGCCAGTTGTGAGCACAGTGCAAAAGATGCGGATTCTCATTGGAGTCCAGAAATGGGGTTTCCTGAGTTTCCCAAAATAGGGCTCCCCTAAATCATCCAAAATTGGGTTTCATTTTAGTATTGAAACCCATGGTGACTTGGGGTACCCCCATTTTGGGAAACCCCCATTTCTTGACATTCAGAAAACCAGTACATAGCTTTTTGGGGGTGACCTATATGCTGCATATCGTTTTTGTTGACTTAATCCATCGCAAAGGTTGCCAATTACCTACGTCTACGTACTCCCAGTGTCATTTGGCCACATGGGTAGGTCAATTGCTCTAAATCACACTGGTTTATCGTCATTTTCCCCATGAAGCTTGCCAGAAACTGGGCGGTAGACAAACCCACTCTGAGACAAATCTCATCTTTACCAAACATGACCACATTCCATGGTATATTTCTAGAACCTCCCGCAAAGAACCCAAAGAGTCATTCATCCAATTCAAAAATCATGGTGAAATTCACCAGAATTTCACCTCTTCTGCAACTTTTTAGAGGTTTCTATGCTGGCACTGACCCTGCGATGATCTCTGACCTGCGAGGCCGTTCCCGCACTGGACCCCTTGGCCGCGTGCTGCGCGTGGGGCATGGCGGAAGACGTCAAGGACCTACGAAAATGGCATTGGATTCTTTTGGGAGGGCGATTTTTTCGGGGGGAATTGCAACTTGGAGGTTGGGAAAGTTGGTGGTAGATGGGTTCTCAATCGGATTAGTGATACTAATGGGAGATGGTGGGACCATTGAAGGATATCAGTGGTAAATTGCTGTGAGATTTTGGATCTGCAAAGGTGCTAAGGAATGTTTCGAGGAATTGAAGATCCAAGAATTCGGCCGGGATTTTGCTGATGATTTTGGGTACCCCCAATGGGAATCCTTTGTTCTGGACTGGAGGAATCTATAGCCATGGGATTTTGGGAGTCGACAGGGAAACATCCTCGGCTGTCAACTGCATTCGGTTGGCGGTTTCATTCACATCTTTAGATATCTTTGATTTTCCATTCTAGTGAATAATATATGGAACTTGAAAATAGTAACAGCATGTGGACTCCAGTTGAGCCAACTATTTGTGTCCAATATGTATCAGGTTCGGTTCAACTAAAGGCAGCAACTGTGATGTAGTGATTGATCAGTACTAAACTTTCGTGATCGATCATGGGTTGAAGCTATCAAGCAGCTCAAGAGGTCAAAACAAAACTTCGCAGGAAATCCACATGTTTGATGTTACCCTCTGGTTATTTAACATAGCCATGGAAAATCCACTATAAATGGAGGTTTTAATGGGAAAATCATCCAAAATTAGCCATTTTCCATGGCTATGTTCCTTTCAAGATTGGTGGTTATTGCTGGCAATTCCATTGTTTGGTTCTCTATGGCTGCGGGGTTCAACTCGTGTTTCTCCCAGCAAATCATTCAAGCCAACATATTCATGTCTTACTGGTTAAAGCCAATCGTTTCTTGGTTGCTTGTACTCCCATGCTGGCCCATGTTATGTACTTATATTTCCTAGCTTGTATGCCTCCTGGTTCGTCAACATGTACTAATCCCATATTTGTCCTGGAACATGAAACCTCAACTGGATTGAACTGCTGGGAATACGGCAACCCCTTTATCCAACCCAAACGGCAACCTCTAACAACGAGACTGAGTAGAAAAAATGGGACTGCATTCCGAGGGACGGATTATCTACACCATCCAGGTACAAGACTGTTCGGGTCGGTGGTTTTGGGGTTCCCTTTTCCATTGTTGATTCCACCTCCAAAATGTAACGCAGGAGCGGTGTCCCACGTTGGCTCCCCTGCTGGAACTGGTGAAGAACGCCACACAGCAGATGGAGAAAACGACGCGAGCGGTGCGTTTGCTGCCGAGTTAGTCAGTTGGGTGATTCAGCCAGAAGAATTGGGGATTCCAAGCCATTCAAACGATATTTTTAGGGATTATAAACAGCAGAACAGGAACTTCACCCACAAAACTGGGGAGGTTGTGACATCGCTTCATAATATGCGGGTCTAAACCATCCAGGGGGGTGGTCATCAGAATGGGTGACAAACATAGGGGTTGAACCTGCGATTGGGATAGAAACGAGAAGATGGTGGTTGAGATATGTACAGTAAATATCATCTAGGGTGAAAAGACTACCTGGTGAAAAGGAACGATCCTTATGGGATGAGCGAAGATTGTTTCTAGGTGCTTAATTGAAGTGCTAGTTTACCAAACAGTTGTTTGGACCATTGCCTGAACGCGTGGTTTTACCATGCGAAATCCACACAATCGTTGAACCATTCAATTCTGCCGGTTTTTTATTGAACGTTTCGCCCCTGTTTGTTGCTTATCATCCACATTTTGATGGCTAAGCCAACATGTTTCAAGGTTACATTACCACCAAAATCGAAATCAACATAATCTTTGCTAAAAAATAACCATTTTCCCATGTGCGTTGGAGAGACATCAATATTTTTGTTGGTTAAAAACATGCTTTTCAGTGGTCAAGTGTACATTTTCCTTGGTCGCCATCATGATTTTGCATGGTGTGGTGATTTCCCGAAGAGTTCAATGGGAGGCCAGTTGTTTCTCTTCGATCTCGGCATTGCATGGGTTGCTCGCCAGCAATTCGTGGGACAAGAAGCCAAATGCTTACCCCTCCTCAGGAACATTTGTGATCAATAGTAGTTATCATATGTTATCATGTAGTGATAAATGTTCTATATATAGAAGTATATGTATATAAGTATCTATACAACACCAATAGTGATAACATGTGTGATAGTTAGTTATAACTATATATGATAGTAACAATGACGATAATGGCAATAAGAATCACAATGATGATGGTGATGATGATGATGATGATGATCATAGCGCAATATGAAAATACTTGCCAAGCCAGAAACAAGCTGCTATGAGATGTGTGCAGGCAGATGATCATGTTTATTATGATACAGCTGCTATGAGATTGCTACTTACGCTGTAGGTGATTCAAGGTCCAAGTTTTTTTTTGGTCATCCGAGGGGCCAAGGTTTTAGAGGCTGTTGTCCCAATTCGGAAATCACCCAAGAATTGGGGCCAAGTAAGCCCCATGAGATGTCGGATATGATCAGGATTGATGGTAACCCCATGACAATTCCTACCATCCACCAAAAAAAATTGGCTGAGACCCGGCATCCCTGGGGTTCCACTTAACGTGATCGCGGGGGAGTCTGGGAATAGGTGAAACTTCCACTATCCCCAGTGGCACTGTGGGGCCAATAGACATCAACCAGGATTTAGTGATCCACTTGTCTTGGGGCATGGTTGCCGTGACTTTACTGTACAAGAATTTACTGACCCACTAGGTGTTTCAGATGAAGTTCTGGAATTGGTTGAAGGGAAAAATTGCAGCAAACCCTGATATTGATGGAAAAAAGAACGATGTGCTTCCGGTTGATCAAAATCCTTGAAACAATCCATTCAGGGCACTCCACTATTTCTCCACCATTTATGGAGAACTTGGTAAATGGTTCATCCCAATGACCCATGCGACCTGTCCAAGCTGGCAGGTTGCCAGAGGAGCCAAAGGAGCTGGCAGGGGATGGATGCTTCGAAGATGCTTCGAAGTTTGGATGCCTTGTGATATCCGACCAAAAAGGTGGAATTCACCCTGCCATGAAGAACTACCATGACTATCCGGGGGTTTCCTAAGCCATGGGGGTACCCAAAAATTGGATGGTTTATAAGGGAAAACCCCAAACAAAAATGGATGATTTAGGGGTACCCCTATGACTTAGGAAACCTCCATCCATGACTGGGGATGACGACTGAAAATGCAGGCGGTGCATCCCCGTGGATCCATCTTCGGAATTCATGGCACTGGTGAGATTTTTGATACACCATGTGCATGTTGCCGTGATCCAAAGTTGTGCTTCCAGATAGATTGCAACCTCTCACTTTGATTTTTTGAGTTTTTAGTATCATTGCAAAAAGCTAGGTAAACGTCAAATATCCAGAATTCTTGCTCTTAACTCTGAGCAGGGGATCTGCCACAAACTCCTAAGCGATCAATAAATCCTAGTTGATATTGGTGAGGCAAGAAGCAAGAGTGACGTGAGTGATTTCACCCCAACATTGCGGCTTCTTAACCCCCATCTTAGTTATATGACCTCATATGATTGCTTATCAGAGAACTGTTGGTGATTTCAACTCATATGATCTAAGATTATTCCATATTTATGCCATCATCTTGGGGAATATATACGTATATCCAGAGTATATTTTGAAACTATTCAAGAACATCATTGCCGGATCCAAGAACGATACGACATCCTCCTAACAGTAGCATTGGATATGACCAAAAGTCGATTATAGTGATGGTTGATACCTAATACACATCATTTAATACACATACATACATACATACATACGTACGTACGTACGTACGTACATACATACGTACATACATACATACATACATACATACCTACGTACATACGTACGTACGTACGTACGTACGTACGTACGTACACACATACATACATACATACATACATACATATGTACGTACGTACGTACGTACGTACATACATACGTACATACATACATACATACATACATACATACATACATACATATATATAAATAATATATATATATAATATCATACATATACTGTGTATGAAAACCTATGGTGGCACGTTGGCACCACCCCAGGGCCCCAAGCTATGCGCTTCGCCACCAGGAGAGCTCCTCGGAGGCCTCGGACCTGGAGAGCGCCACGTCCAGTTCCAGCGTAGGCTGAGGCCGAAAAGTGACGAGCTGCGACACGTCAGCGGTGTGGCATGGGTGGCCCGTGGGTGGCCTATGGTTTTTACACAATGTGGATTCAGAAACAAGAATGGGTGCACCAATGATCAACTGTTAATTGATGATGTTGAGAAACTCGCTTCTAACATCATCTGCCGGCGTTGTCACAATCTTGATGTATCATGATGTATCCATGAAAGTTACGACATGGTTTTTGGTGTATTGAGCCCTATTCTAGTCGGCTAATATCCTATGATATCCTGATAGTTTCATTTGGATTAAGCCAACCCTCCACGACCACTTTAATGATGACAAATCTTGACCATCTTTCATCTGTCATTGAGGTGGTCGCCGCAATGGGGGGAAAATGATATTTGATAGGTTGGTAAAACCAGTGAACATCCCCCACCTTGCTCCGCTGATTCACCCATGTATTCTTGTTGGTCAATACGACAATATCCCCAAGTTTTGTGAGTGAAGTCCCCCAATTCTTGCGATTCACATCTCCAAGTTGGTGGGTGAAACCCCAGAAAAATTGGGATCCCTGGGCTGAGGCCAGGCCCATGGTTCTTTCTTTTGCGCCTGGCTGGTGGACACCCAGGGAAATGTGTGGATGCCGAGGGGCGGTTAGGGTGATCTGTAGGGCCCCCCACGAATCATCCGTTTCGATATGATTTTGCCGCATGCCCATTGATAGGGGGTTTGACAGCTAGCCATGTTGGATTACTGGAGAGTTCTGCTCTATCAGGCGACACATCTCCATAGGTTGAATCATTCACCAATGTTTCGGAACGGGAGACCAAGCGTACAAGCCCATGGCGCTAGGGTCAATTGTCCAGCCAGTCTTTGAATTTGCTGTTGGTTTGTCCAACTTCTTGTTGAATTACCCTCTGGTTCTTCAACATAGCCATGGAAAATCTCCTATAAATGGAGGTGTTAATGGGAAAATCATCCAAACTTAGATAGAATTAGCCATTTTCCATGGCTATGTTAAATAACCAGAGGGTATTTCGAATTTTGTTGAGCTATGAAACAGTTTCGCGAAGCAGTGGGCCAGGAGGAAGACTATGGGTGGGCTCAGCAGCACCCCAGCACACCTCAAAAACCCAGGATTGATAATGCCCTGGTGTATTCATGTGAAAGGGTACCATTTACATCATTTACTATTGGAATTTTATCGTTATTTCCGGGACTAGTAAATCTTGTCAATAAATATGGGTATATATATGTTCCCAAACCTCTGTCTGTTGGTGGTTCCAAACAGCCACGTGTCGCCAGGTCGCTCTTGAACGACTTCCGTATGGCCATGGATGAGTTGTTGGAGTCTCCTGACCAGGTGCAGAGATAGCCTGTGGGTGTCACGGCTCAAACCTGCAGTTGTCTAAAGCAACGAAGATGAAGATTGGAACATTTTGATTTGACCAACAGAATTGAATAAATTTTGGGATTTCACCAACTAATGGCGGCTATTTACCAGTGTACAATGTGAGCAATCCCGATTGGTTGTTTGATGACCACTCCCGTAGAAAAGGTGTTTTCGACCATTGCAAATTTTGTTCTTGGGTCAAATGAAGGGTTTGCGATCCTACAACAGACCTCATCTATTCTTTTTTCTGGACCTAGAATCTTCACACAGAAACACATGATTGCTTCTACCTCATTCTATCCCATCATTTGGTGGCGATCTTTCCATTTATTTTAAACCAGGTGATGCCACTCCCAACTGTGTTGTGTTGCTTGTTGAGACCCGTTGGTTGGTGATGGCAGGAAACAGCCGACACTGCCAGTGGCACATACCAGGAGCTCATGTTTCTGATACCCAGCGGGTCACAGGGTTGCTCAATGGGTGTGTCCGAATACGGGAGTCTACAACCCCGAAATACTAAGGAAAGTACACCATAAAAGTTGGGGTTACGGGTTACTCTATTTTCAGACAAGATGAAATGGTCGCCTTTTGACGATTTTACGGTCGATTTTACCACAAATTGTGAAGGTGGCCCGCCAACAACCCATCAACAAGCCATGCCACTGATACCCCACTTCGCATGGTTGTGGCCATACGTGATAAAATCCCTCAAAACTACATTGCATGGCCCGTGAAAGCAGAATCATGCTGCAAGACACTACAACGTTTCTTGGGGGATTGGAACCTACAGCTGAAACTCCCATGTGGTTTTGGATCAAAACCCTGTACCCCTGGTAGTTCACATATCCCAAAATGGACAGAGTGGTGTATGTTGGGATGTCAGCAACCCTCTCCGCAACAGCTCCACGGATTCCGCGGCGCCGCCAAGGTCTGCAGTGCGGCAACAAAAGGCGCAATGGAAGGGCACCAAGGCGGGACCACAGAAAACTTGGAGCGATTTGAAACCATTTTCATCGCTATGGATGGCTATGGATGATGCCGGGTGCCACTGACCTAGCAACTAATATGATCTTTTTGGAGCAATCCCATTCTTGCTACCAACCAACACACTTGCACGCACTCGCACTCACACACACACAAAATGTTGACTCGTACCCATGTGTACTTGTTGCATGGCAGAGTCAGCAGAGGTTTCAAAGTTTCACTGATTCATCAATGAATGTTGAGTTTTTTGAGTTTCGCATGTTTTGTATTTCACCATAGATGTCACAGACCGATTGAATAGATTGGGGCGGTTTCTTAATGTTTTTTTGTATTTCACTGCTTACTCCTTGATAGATTTGCCTTTCTTTCAGGATATCTTTGGACCACCACGGACCGGAGATAACCCATCTCTGGTGCCAGGATGAAAACAAATTCCTGCCGGATGCGGATTACAACATCGCACGGGAACAACAGGTTCAGGCCATCCGAAAGGGAAGTGGTTGAAGATCACCATTTCTGCTGGTTAAACATATGGTTGGACCTCGCTTAACACGGGCGAAGCTTTGCTGTGTAGAGGTGGTTAAACACGATTAAACGTGGTTCAAGCTGCTTTTGACACAAAAGAACTCATTAAACACTAGGTTGAAAATGGTTGAAACATGTTGAAACACTATTGAACACTATTGCTACATTGAATTTCAAACCATTTAACACTTTAAATACACTTGTTGTTTGGGCTGTTTGAAACAGATCCAACCTGTCCCCAAGTCATTTTCCTCGTCGTCTCATTTTGTGTGAGGCCCGACTAGTGGCGCCGCCCTGTGGCAACTTGGAGCTCTACGAGGCGAAAGAAGAAGTTCGTTTTTTTTTTCACAGCTATTTTAATGCCAGGGTCTATGTCAGTTTATAGAAAAAATCAATCCTCTTAAACCCCATCGTATTACCCTCTGGTAATGAAACGTAGCTATCAACAATTGCCATTTATAGTGGATTTTCCCATTAAAAAATGTGATTTGCCATATTTATGTTAGTTTACCAGAGGATACCAGACGGTAAAATCCCTATGATTTGTTACTGTATGCTATTATCATTCTGAATTTGTATATATATATATATACACACATGTAGATGTATCATGTTTTCTCAATTGATGCTGTATATTAAGCGTATCCTCATATTCTAGTGATGAAAACCCCAGTATTCGATGGTTGAATCCCACTATTTCCCAACAGTTGGATAATCCCTCCCCCTCGAATGTAGAATACCCCCCAATCAACGACGTGGTTGAGTATTTGATTCATCTAAATTCTCACTTCCCCTCTTGAGATTTGTGTTTCATATTAGGGGGGCATGGATTCCTTCTTTTATTTGTTTTCTAATTTTCGCCTTGATTGGGGATTTTTAATTTGGTTCGCTGAACATCGGAGGTATTGAGATGGGAAAGCATCGAGCTGATGGCCCAACCATAGTGCTTTAGCTGTCACCATGAATTGTCCCGCAGTTCGGGACTCCGAAGCCAGATTGATGGTTGGGCTGAAGGTTTCAGCACAGATACAGATGTCAGCACGAAGTAATGGGATTACGGTCAATTCTCCAGATATGGGTTGTTTGAAAATGGGCTACCCCAAACTCCAGTGGTTTATCATCATTTTCCCACCTCAAATTTGCAAAACTGGGGATATAGCATGGTATACCCCATTTCTGGACACACTAAAATTTCAAGGTGAAATCCATGGCTATCACCAGTGTGACATGGCGTTGAAATCCCACAATCGTGTCCATTGGTACCTGCAGGTTGCTGGAGTGGACGCCGTTGCCCATACGCACGCCAGGTGGGAGGATGGGCTTGGAGATTTACCCCGAGCCAGGGGATGATGCGCCAAATCAATGGATGGTACCCTCTGGTAAACTAACATAGCTATAGAAAATCACCATTTTTAATGGGAAAACCCACTATAAATTACCATTTTCAATAGTTATGTTAGTTTACCAGAGGGTATCCATTTCCTAGCTCTCTTTTGTAAGGAAAACGAGGTGTTAACCATGCGATGAACCAGGTGAATGGTTTTGGTACACCATGGTCAAAAATGGGGCTGGGGTCCAAAGTGAACCAAATAAGATTGGTGAGATTTGGAGTATCAACCAGTCATTCTGAGCCATTCCCATATCATCAGGACCATGGTTGTTCAATATCAAAAAATAATTACTATGGTTAAATCCCAAATTACCATGGTTAAATCCAAAATTACTATGGTTACATCCAAAATTACTATGGTTAAATCCCAAACTACTATGGTTAATGTCAAAATTACTATGGTTAAATCCAAAATTACTATGGTTAATGCCAAAACTATCTGAGATTATGTGGGATTGGACCACCACGATGATTTCTGGCCCTCAGGCCCGATGCCTATGCCATGGAACAGGAGGGAACGCAGGTGCGCCATCGCATTTGATGCGGTCCCATCTCCAATATCCTCCAATATTTAATGCCCCCAAGTAGGGATCCAAAATCCATAGATCCAGTACGAAACTGGGTTTCTTCCAATATTTCTCTCTATAGGAGCGAAGTTGATATATTTTGGCCGATGATTGGTGTCTTTGTTTAGGATCACTAGCCATCCTCCAACTGTTTGGATTCTTGTGGTCTCCTCCCCAACTTCGGTTTGAAGATCCGTAACTTTCATCAATTTACTATATATGTATCCACCAATATCATTCTGGTTTGTCGTGGTTTATGGTGGATAAACCCAGATGATGGTTTATCATGATTAATTATATATATATATATATACAGTGGATGAACCATCATGATAACCCCTATCATGATTTCTATTAGTTATTTCTCAAATCATGATATGTATTCTTTATCCACCTGGTAATCATCATATCTTGCATCCTGTCACTTCCTGGCTCTGACTCGCCAGCATTGTCAGGAGAAATTCCGCGCGTCCCCGCCCTGGCTGCGGTCCTTATCGTCGTTGGCCAGAAGAGATCTGGAGGTCGCTGGGCAGCGGGATCTGGTGGGTCATCCTTGGGAAATACCGGGGGGTATGGGGGTAGCTTTCTTGCCATTCTATCCTTCTCACATTCAGATAGCTCTTTGCACATTTTTTTTACATAGGGGTATAAGAACAAGAATATCTCACTTTTTTGGTAATTGGGGCACCATGAATATTGGTACCTCATGGTTAATCTCATTGTCGACCGCTCACTATTTTGGGGAGCCCCGACTGTCATGAACAGATTTTGGGTTACTAATGACGATAAATGACACAGGTGGGTCAATAAAAGTTGAAATAACATGCCTACACCAGGGTTTATCAACCCGCCAGCGGTAACTACTGTAGGTCCTTTCATGAACTCCCTCAATTTGGGCGATTGATAGCATCTGATTTCAATCCCTAATTTCTCGGCTGCCCCTGTCTAGTGCAAGGTTAGCTTGTCACAAAACCGCCACACTCTCAAAGGTGGCGACACATTCCCGATTCTACATGGTTGTTATAAAACTTGCATCAATCTAAGAACAAGTTTGCAAGCAACAGTCCTCAGGATGATTGAAATTATGGCCTCAAAATGGGTTCAAGCCGAATGTTTAGGTCAACATGTTTTTTTTTTCCAACACTTAATGATTGACCACTTTTTCCTATGAGAATTCCTCATGTTGTTCAACGTTTTCCGACCAAAATCATTGTCAAAAACTACCGCAGGGCGATCTGCAGATCCTCCGGGAGAAATTCGGCCTGGCGGTGGCCGAACTTGTTGAGACCAGGTGCGTCTCGGTGATTGCCGTGGTGGGGTCAATCTGTAGTTCACCCACTTTCAATGGGGAAAATGACCGGGGCCCATATTGTTGTTGTGATGTGGTGATAATGGGAATAAGAAGGTGGAACCATTATTCCCTTGCTTAATAGGGTTGACATCGGTCATACCAACTACAGTGATATAATATTGATGGTGATTGATGATAATATTATAGCGGCGCACTAAGGTTGTTAGAATGGGATGAGAATGGTTAGTTTATCAGAACTAATTCTTACGTGACTTAATGGGATTACAATCGGTCATTACCAGCTACAATCGGATATTTTTGATTGTGATTGATGAGAAACCAGGTCATGGCGATTTAATCCAGGGTAAAACAACTGGATGGGTAGGCTAAAAGTTTCATCTTTTGCAACAATATGATGCAAATCAACAGCGTTTGCTATAGAAAGTCTTTTGTTTAATCTCATTTCTTCACTGATATTTACTAATCAACTTGTTTTTGAACGTTATCTATAACATTGGCAATGTCATATAATGGCTAATAGCGGCTATACCAGCTGTAATTCGGGGGTTCTAGTTGGTCATACTTGGAGTTGCGACTATTTTCAGTCAAACAACATATATTCTTTGATTTGGCTATGGCGATGATTTGATAATGATATTCCAAGATATTCCATTAAACTTGTATATGTGTCTGAAGTTTCCATTGTGGTTGGCACTTGATGGTTTTAGATGAAATACGAGAAACCGTGCATACATGGTATGCAGTACACATGTAGGGATGGTTGGCTCATGCCCAGGTGAATTAGAATGAGGATTTGCCAAGGTGCATTGAGATTATCGGGCCCATTTGGAAAAGTCGAATTTGCCAATGGATGTTCTATTATTTTGCGGTATAACTTCTCGTTTTGGTGCCCAGAAGTCTACCCCGTTTCCTGATTAATGTTTGGATAACATCTTAAATCTTCAACTAGCTAAGTCCCAAAAAACTCAAAGTCACAATCCTTTTTTCTTCAGTTTTGTTGTCGTTTTTCACATTGACCCAGCATTGATCGTTAGCTGCTGGCCCGATTTTCGAGGAAACATGGCCTTCCAACAGGGTCCTGATCTCAGATCATGAAAACAGCGAAAGTGGTTCATGTTGCCTCGGCTGGATTGGTTGCTTATCTATTTGATGTCCCCAGTTATTCAAGTTATATAATGTTATATATGTCTATGGGAAGGGTCCCCGCAGTTTAGATCGATTATGGCCAGTGATGTAGATAATTCAGAATATTCTTGAATATATATATATATATATAATGGGAATAACCTGCAGTGATATGTGAAAGAGTCAAAATCGCAATGCCAGGGAGATCGTGGATTTGAGTACAAAATTGGGACAAAAACCTCAAATCCACAGAATCGGTTGCTTTATCATCACATTCCCTGTGAACAATTGCCATGCAATGATGCCAAGTCACCAATTTTCGGACCCATGTGGCGTACGAGCCCCTTGAAGCTGTTCCATGTTTGATCCTGTATAGGTTGGCAGTGGACATTTCTGGAGGCACACAAGCTGTCGAGGCCAGTTTGTTCGCCAAGAATATGATTCGGGTTCAGACATGGGAGATTCACCTCCAATTCACGGCTGTTTGAAGTGCCAAAATCATGACTCTCCGGACTCAAAAGGTCCCATCCAACCCCGGCCACATCCGCAGGCGGCCAAGGGGGAGTTGGTGGATGGCATCCTGCAGTACTACGGGACCCAGGTGGAATGGAGCGCCTCGGAGCTCCCCGCCGAGCCGGATGAGGCTGGTCAGATGGTGCTGGTGGGGGGGAAGGTGGGGATGTGTTTGGGGATATGTGGGGAAAAATGGTTGGAAAAGAGGGGATACTCCTATAGGTTTTTTGATGTTTCAACAAATATGCTCTGGTAAACTCACATGACTATGGAAAATCACAATTTTTAATGGGAAAATAAACTATAAATGACCATTTTCAATAGCTTTTGTGGATGAGTTTCCCTGAAAGATCCACAGCAATCTCTCCGTCATCGCCTCATCGGCAGGAACCGCCTGCGCGCACGGCTTCAACAAAAAGGCGTGGCTCCGGAGCTGGATGACATGTGGCTTAGTCCAAAATTGGGCTATCCCGAAATCTACCCCCTGGTGAACTAACATAGCTATTGAAAATTGCCATTCATAGTGGATTTTCCCATTAAAAATGGTGATTTTCCATAGTTATGTTAGTTTACCAGCGGGTACTGATTAATGATCGCTTTCCCCCATTAAAATCGTCATAAATTGATGGTAGATCCTCTGTTTTTGAGACAAACCAGGTGAATCCTCGTCGAGATGTCCCTGTTTTTGGAAGGGATTAAGGATGGTTAAGAGATTAGACATCACATGAAATTGTGCTTGGGCATTAGCTCGATGGGCCCCCGAGCAGATGATGTAGCAATAGCCAAATTGGAGGAGTTATGGAGCCAGGGATGATGAACGTCCCAAAGGGTTTGAGTTTAGTACAGGCATGATAGGCGATTTTCAGAGATGCTGCGGGTGAAGACGGGTGAAGATGGGTGAACTCAAACGTGGTTCCCACAACAGGCAGTTACAATGACATAGATGATGGATGACTATGGTGATTTTTTTCCATCGCAAACCGGTCAAATTACCGGCCCTGCTCAGGCCTTTAGAGCCAATGGGTGAAGAGCCGATGCAGGAGACAACCCGACTGGATGGACGGTGGCCTGACATCGAAGAGATGGACGTCCCATTTTTTTTTTGAAGAGATAAACCAATTTAAGCCAATTCTTCGAGTTTTTGTTGCCTAGGTTTGGATTGGAACAGCTCCTCAATTTTTGGTGTCAGCCACAATATTGGGTTCCATGCAGGAAAATGGGGTATAAAACTGTGGGAAGACACCAAACAAGGGATTTTGAATGATTTTGACCAGTAAAGAATTTGGTATTACTCAGGTAGCCGAGGTATAGAAGAAAATACTTGGTTGGAGGTTTCATTTTTTCCCAGAAACATTGGGACGATGAACTCAATGAAACCCTAATGGACGAGCATGCTGTTCCAGAGGGTTGAAACCACCAATCACCTTTCGTGGCCTCATCTTTTTCGGAATTCCACAGGTTGTTTTTGAGCACAACAGTCACTTGGTAAACCTTGGACGGCTACTTTAGTAGCTGAACTTTTGACTACGAAAAGGGATGTATATATTGGTCTGAGGAGCAAAAATGCATTTGTTCTTGCAGGATGGGACATGTAAGGTCGGCCATGGTCATGTCACAAGATCCAGCCTAGTGCACAGCAAGTGTACCGTAGTCCAAGTGTGTTCCAGGTTTGAACTCCAAAACACTACTGAGTAAAGCAAGGTAGAAGCGAAAGTGACTGTCGGCATGCTTTATCGATTTTGGGACGTGACACGTTTAGAACATCTAAAATGGATGACACTCTGCAAGATGTTCAAACATAAAGAGGCAAAACAGCGTTTGTTGGCAGCAGAAATGAAGATTCTATGTGCCGTGGTCAAAAATTACATTAGCTTAACCCATAGTATATTGGGGAGGGTTGTAGTTCCAACACGGAAATTCTGATGGCCAGTTGGTCAATCAAAAAGGATTTCAGATGGTTGGATGACCATAATAAGCCATTGATCCCAAGTAACTTGACCCTGGGATAATACACAGATCTCCAGCACCATGAAGAACAGCTGCACATAGGAGGTGCCGCAGCCAGCACAGGAGGACAGCAGCTGTGGGTTTTGGATCTGTTTCGGAATTTGAAACAATTAGGACAGGAGTTTGCCATGAACATTTCCCAGCCATTCTTAACAACCGGAGGGTCTACCTATCATGGTCTATCATAAATTCATGTGTGTTGATTACATTGCCGTACATATCCCCACCATAAATTCCCTGTCAGGATGCTTGGTGTGGGGAATCATTGGAATCATCCTAAAACGGCGAAACGTTTCAGGTCTGTATTTCTATCAGAAAGGCGTGCTGTGAGCCCGTGTGTTTTTTTCTTCTATATACCCTCTGCTTATCAAAATATGTTCCCCTATTTATAGATCATAGCCCATCGCCATGTTTGATTTCCGGAGAGTATGTATGTATACAATCGTTTACCCACAACAAGCAGCTGCTACGTGTATGTACTCTGAAATTTATACTCGACTGGAAATTTGAATACTTCACGATGGACCCAACTTGCATAAACAAACTTCCATTGGCCGGTTTTCATGCAGACGAATTCTAGGTTGTTGGTTCTATTCCCAGAAATCAACCACATATGGGGCTTTCCGTAGTCATCAGGGTATCCCAATAGCTGGATGGTGTATGAAGAATCCATATTTATCCATATTATCCATATTCAGGGGTACCCCTCTGGGAAACCACCATATCTCATCAATGTCGTCCATTTTTGTCCTGTCCACCGTCGCATTTTCGGCACTTCGAGGAGTTGAAAGAACCGGCCCCCGAGCCTTCAGAGGTTTGGGGGGATGCGCCCAACGCCGGCGAGGTCGGGATGTAGCATGTAGCTAACATCACTTGTTTTTTGGTGGATGTCACCAGCAAACACATGGGTTATGATGGTTGACCAACATGATTTGCAAGATGGAGGGCTTGCTAGTAAGCTGGGAGAGTGGCAAACTTTGTGGTTCAGTTGGTACATCAGTTTGATCCCTATATTTTTCCCATGTTGCCGCAGGGTCATACCGACATCATCAAAATTGGGGGCCCATCCTCGGCTGCACCGCCCTACGAGGTGGCTTGGGGCGATGCACCGGAAGCAGCTGAGGCCTGGGAATGAGCTCGGAATTTACGCAACTTTGGAGTCTTTGGAGGTCCCAAAGATTGAAGAAACCTAGCAACAAACTCAAAGTTGCTGGAATATTCGAGGTTCGAAAGGTTTGAACAGTTGTTGAGGTTTCCTAAAATGGGGTTACCCCCCAAATCATTCATTTCAATGGTATTTTCCATGAAATAAACCATCCATGAATGGGGTACCCCCATGGAAACCTCCATTTGTTGGGAATTTGGACTCAGATTTTTGGGTGACTCAGCTGGTCAATCAGGTCACCTGGGACGAAGGCTGGGGACGTGGCTGCGATGGAAGGTTGAGATAAGCCGTGAAAAAATGGGGAGAACATTGGCAAACATTGGGATTTAGCCCATAATAAACATGGTAAAATGTTTGGGGATACCATAAAATTGGGATAAACCATAATATTACCATAATATCGGGATTTTAGCAGCCAAGATGGGGATTCAAGAATGGTAAACATCATGCTTTTCTGGATGGATTGTTGCCCATGCCCCTTTGTTTTTGTTTGGGGGGCAGATATAGATGGTGGTCTAGACCTCAGATTCGCCAAAAGTTCGTGAGTTTTAGCAGGACATCAGCAAGAACTACCAGGCCTTTTAAGCGGATTCAACAAAGCACCAAATATTGTTGTTGGGTTAAAACGTTCAAACCCTAACATGACTACTGGGATTCTTAATCCATATTGACGTTGTCATTGCTTAGAAGATCAATATCTATTATGCCAAGAACGTAAATGAATATCTATACTAGATTGGTTATGATATGATTCATACTCTTACCAGTTGGTTTATAATCCATCAGTTTCTCGGGACATGAGTACGTGAGTATATGAGTCTCATCAATTCCACCGTGCTCAGGGCCTGAGATTGTTCCGGGACTCAGGGAGGCGAGGCAACGGGATTGGCTTGAAAGGGGGGGGATGGGGCATGGGGATGGGGGACGGGGATGGGGGACGGGGATGGGGATAGATGCCTTTGAATCGTTTTGTTTCACGTCTTCTTCCACCACTGTCTTGTGCCTTTGAATGGATTTGGCTCAAGAATCGGGAATCTATCCAGAAGATGCAGCAATTTTATGATCGAGAAAATGAGGTTTTCAAGCATTGGATTGAATGCAGGTACCCTAAGGTTTGCACCCAAGGGAAGGACGGGGATGAAGAACATGTGCAAATAAAGGTCAAGTTTGGCTGCGTAGTTATATGGGTCAGCTTCTTGAACCCCACACCTCCATTTTTGGGTGATCAAATTGGAGGCGTTTGATTGTGATGGTGACATTTTGGGGTAGGACTTAAGGCATGGTAGACTTCTGTAGATAAACATGTTTTCCTCATGAAATGGCCACATCTAAAGAATTCTAAAGGCTTAATCTTCGATTCTGAGCCAAAACAAATATTGGACCCATCCCCATCCCAGACTTTCCACATTGGTGGTAATCCGTGAGGCCTTGCAGAGGGTGGATGCCCAGCATCTAGTTGCGGCTGCCCAGTAGTGCCCAGTCATGGGGAACACCAACCAACGAAGTGGTAGATTTAACCCGTGGACGTGGGATTTCAGTAGCAAAATTACAGATTTAAGTGATTTAATGATTTACTTGGGAGTTGCTTGGCTCATATTGGTCCGCTGGTTTACAGTAGTTTGTGATATGACATCCTATTGTTTTTGAACATTCTTGCTTTCAGACCCGTCCGGCATTTTTCACACTTGCGCAGTGATATTATGACCTGTCCTTGGCGCTGAATATTCCCCCTGGTAGGTTCCTAATGTCCCATTGATGATGAAGCCAATGGTTAAAACATACTGCTCACATCACTCACTATTCTTCTCTTCTTCTCGAAAGTTTCCTGGTGTCAATTCATTTTTGTTGGCCATTGATTTCACAGGCCACATGGTTTTTATGCTCTGTTGTTAACAATAGTGCTTACTAAACACATCATCAACGAATATATAAACAGCTGGTTAGCAATTATAGTGAGGTCCAACCTTTACAAACCAAATACAAACATGAAAAACACGTGATGTACTTCCCAAAAATCCATGTCCATCATACCCTGCTATAAACGTATCCAGTTCGATGAGGTCTCGCAGGTGGAGAGCTGGGCGGCGGACAATGGGGCCGTCTCCCTGCACGAGGCACCGTCCTGAAGCGACTTCCGAACGGGGGCCGGGAGCATCGGCAACGCCGTATGGAAAGTTGCAAAAAACGAGGGAAAAAACATGGAAATTCCATGAAGTTCCTATGGTTTTAATCCGAAAGTGGTTGAAAACCGGTTGTTTCCGGTGAAGTTTTTTCTCCAATTCATGGATTGTAAGCTGCCCAATTTTGTGAAAATCATGGTTTCTGGTAAAGACTTTCCCTTAAACCAGTTCAGCTTGCATTTGATGGGAATTCGATGTACTGTAGTATATATATATATATCTGGGTATAGCTGGATTATGCTGAATTAGTTGGGTTGGAAAAGAAGGGGGGGGATTAGATTAAACCGACCAAGGACGTATTGAGGGGGATTTACCCATCATTGTGGAAAATGGTGAATGCTTGGCTCACCAGTCATTACGGGTGATATGTATATCCTCACGCGCATGTGTTGACGAACCAAACATGGGGACGGAGGTTGGTTGTTGGGTGTATAAATGGAGATGGATGCCTGAAGTTGTGGTGGGGATTTTGTATGTATATCCCATTCTCTCCCATCATATCCCCATATTTCACGGTTGGTTTATTGCCATATTTTTGGACAAACCCAAATATTCTATTGTTGACTATGCTAGATGTCCCATTATATGGGTGTGTCTGAAAATATCCCCAATTATAGCCATTCAATGCCATTTCATAGGGATAATGATCAGCAAAACCATTGGTTAAGGGGTACCCTATTTTCAGACAAACCCATATCATCCCATATCCCTATTTACTGTTGAAGTAGCGCCCCCATTGACGAAGCGTGCACCCTATGTCTCTGTCAGGTGGTGGACAATCTAGACATGTTATTGGACGAGGCCAGGGGGTCTGAGAGTTCTGGTTGTGGTGGAAAACCAATCCATTCTAAGGGAAGATCATGGGGTATAGGGGGATGTAACCATCAAAGTTAAGAAATGTGATGAAATGTGATAAATATTGATAAACCCAACTTTTTTCTATCCACAATTTACGAGACATGCATAAAAACCATCCCAAATGGGAGGTTTACGACATTCAGTTTTCAACTCTATCTCATTTCACCAAGCGTTTTTCGAAGAACCCAAGATTATCCAAACTTCAAAGGGAGGCATTTCATATTGGGCCCCCAAGAATGAAGAGATCCAATACATTTCACTCGGGTTTCTAAGGGATTCTCCAAACTTCTAAAGCAGAGAAATTCAAAAACTTGGGGTATGAAAAGAAAACTTGGAATATACCAAAAAAACATTGGGCTGATGTATCCAAACTTTATTCAATTCATTTTGGGTGGAAACCGATGCCCCAGTCACCCCTCCAGGTTGCTTTAGATGAAGCCGACACATTGCGCCTGAAACAGCTGTCCTCGTGAAAAGCCACGGCAATGGGATGATGGGGATTTGCTCCACAAAAAATGGTGAGATAAGATGAGATAGCAACCAAACATGGTGATGGAACGTACATATTTACCTCATTTGTGGGGATAGATCACGTGGATGATATATCATTGAGATCACCTACAAAGTTTGGAGTTTAACCACAGAAAAAAAGGGTGATACAACTAGTATAACTGCTTAGTGTTTTCAGTGGTTTATCTTTTTATTTTTCATTGTGCTGAAAGATGATTCGGCCTTTGGTTACGCCTAGATGCGCCTAGATCCACTGGTGAATCATCACTTCAGTTCATCGTCCTGCCGCAGCATTTTCAGCAACGCCAAAACGAGTGGCGAGGAAACCAGCGGCAACCAAGCAGATTTGGTTTTTGCACGGCCTGTGTGTTGGGTGCATGCTAGATGTTACACTACCTCAAATATGGAATTGGTGGGAATCTGCCGGAAATCCTTTAATTTGTATGCTTGCGTACGTACTGTTTCACAGTTTCTTGCCTTCAAAATGCCGAATGAGGTAACCCCCATAAACCATCCCCAATATTGCCCCATTGGGCTTCAAAATACCCATTTCATCCCACTAAACTTCTATCAACATCCGTTAGCTCATCCCTTTCAACTCCCATTAATATCCATTCAATTCTGTGAGTTGATAGGTAACACCATTGATACCATCCACAAATCAGTTTTTATTCCTAGCTTTACAACATTGCCCCACGGTACTCACCTCAGTTTCAGCGCTCCATGTGGCGTTTGGCTGCAGTGTATGCAGTGGTGGAGGCAGCCCAAGAGGGCGATGTGCGGTTGGCAGGAGACGCACGAGGGCAGCGGGGCGGGCTGCGATTGTCCCTTGACCAGTTGTCATTTTATGGGGGTTCTCAAGGATGAGTCCCCAAAACCCATGGGTTTCGTTGCCATTCCATGACTTGGATTATTTGGGGGGTAGCCCCCATGACTTAGGACACCTCCATACGGTGAACAACAGATTCATTCTCCAGCATGTCAAACATGCAAATAGATCAACATATCATAAGACGTCCAAATATCAACCCCAGATGAATAGACCCAGAGACTATTAATTCAGGGGGTTACCCCATCAGAATAGTGTTAAATTCCTTCTTAAATAGGTAATTCCTGTGAATAAACTGGCGCGTTATTGAGGATTGATTAATATTATCCGCTATCCAATTTGCAAGATTTTAGGATGCCAATGCACATAGATTCAAGAATCAATACATATCCAAGTTATATCTTGTATGGATGTTATTGATTCAAAAATTGTTTCATACTCATCTTTGAATACCATACCATCATAGACGGTCATTTATTACTTGAACATATAACCTAGATGATCATTGATATTATAATTGACCACTGATGGAATGCAGGTCACACATTGATGGCTTTGATCTTGTAGCATTACGTTGTCATTGCAAACGTATGCACACTTATGCAAACTTGTTTCACCTAAGTTTCATGCATGTTGCAATGTAATGCATGCTGCATGTACTACTTTTAAAACAATGTGACATTTCTTTTCACCACATGAATCCATGTTCTAAGCCTCGAGGAGGAAACACAGACGCTGGGCGTGTGGAGGTGCCGCGGGGTGCCGGAGGGTGCCGGATAGCAGAGACTTGGAGCTTGCTGAAAATGCATCGATTAGCATTGCTTAATCCATTTCCACATATGGATGAATGATGAATTAATAGAAGAATTGATTCATGTTGTTGTCCAAATCATCCAACATCATGTTTTCCGGGCAACCAACGACTTCAACAAACAATATGATAAATTCCATGGAAACACCTCATGTCATTTACTTGTAGCTAGTAAATTAACTGATGGAAACTGGTGTATTTCTTGGTGAACATCAACCAGTCTCTCGTTTTTGGATTGAGGTCTTCCACCAGGGCCGCTGGGGCTGGATCTGTGCGGATGACTCCTGGGATACCGCGGCAGCTGAGGCCAGCGGGTAACCCGCAGGAGATCTGATTCCAAGGTTAGCCAAGCCCCTCATGTACGTATGTACTTTTGATATTTCTAATTTGTCATTTGAAGATATTCAAGACAATTATCTAACCATTAGTTATATAAATATAGCTATGTATATATATATATATGATATATGATATATGCACCATAATACACATTTGTACCTTTGATATTTGAAATTTCGCAGTCCAAGATATTTAACCACTAAGTATATCATGTAGTTCCTAGTTGAGGTTACCTCGCCCCGGGGTGTGCTCCAGGTGGTGTGCCACCAGTTGGGCCTTCGCAGAGGTGGGAGCAAAGAAACCAGGGAGATTTTCAATGGTGAAGAATGGGATAATAATTACCCCAGGGATAATTCAATGGGATAATAATTAATGTTGATGAACAATGGGATAATTCAATGTTAGAAACCAGTTTACCAGAGGTGTTTCAATGGGATAATAATGTTCATCAACATTAATTACCCTCTGGTAAACTAACATAGACCCTGAAAATAGCTATTTTTTAGTGGAAACTAATCTTCCAACCCCAGAGGGTAATATGGTGAAAAACATGAATATGATATTTGTCATAAGATGAATGCATGTTTATTTACAACAAAGTGAATCACACATATACTATCTGAATATAGTATTCATGAACATAGAAATACTAGTTGACAATGATAATAGAACATCATTAATCACAAAACATCGGAATCCCATCTTTGCTGAATCAAAAATTCACTGGATACCCACCCAGTGTCTGATGGCAGGACTCAGCACCATGCGCATGGCCAATGGTGAGGAGAGCCTTGTGTCGGACTTTCGCCCGCACTGCGAAGGTGCGGCCTTTTTGTTCTGGTCGATGGGATGGATGATGGGATACCCTCTGGTAAACTAACATAGCTATGGAAAATCACCACTTTTAATGGGAAAATCCAGTCTAAATGGCCATTTTCAATAGCTATGTTAGTTTACCAGAGGGTAATCAGCAAAGAATGGGGACTTAATGGTAACATGAGGGTATCTCATGGTGATATTTCATCAGGAGATCAGGGACCCAACTATCTCCGGCCGAACTTTTGGGGTTGGTGAATTATGACAACTCTGGCATAATTTTCCCTGGTTGGGAGGGTGAAATGGCGGAAATCTGAGGGCGGATGATGATGTTTGGGTAATTAGGCATCTCCATGTTGGATCCCTTCTGCTCTGTTGCTGAAATATATTGAGAATTCGTTGACGGTGGCATTTCCTTGAGTTATCTCCTCAGTTTCTTCTCTCTCGAAAGTCCATTTCTTTTGCCGTAGCAACAGATTTTTGAATATTTGCCAAGACTGCCATTGCAGGCACCGAGACAAATCTCCTGAACTGCCGACTGGAGCTGAATGAACCGCGGCTGAAGTTTGGACAAAGGCAGTTGTTTAGTGCCCAAATCTATTTCAAGGTACTAAACTAAAGCTAGTGCACCCATATTTCATCATCTTCCAATATAATAGTACCATGTATGATCATTTGATTCCAATAGAGGATCATCCTGTTCCATGATTTCAGCATATATTTCACCATGTATTTTCACCATTCGATAGCATATATAGCTATGAATGGAGGGTTTATACTAAGCTCTTTCCATTACAGCCCTGAAAGCCATTGGAATTGCGGATGATCTTCCCAGGCCGCATCTGCTCAGGTTCCTTGTGCTAGCGGATGGCACGGAGCAGGGGTGCGATGCTGGGTACCTCAAGGGATTGGGTACCTGGGACATGGCGAAATCCCCGAAGCCATGGAGGTTTAGTTCACTGCTGGGAGACCACAGATTTAAGTTTATTCTTAATGTGAACCATCCAATCATTGGAGTACCTAATTTTGACCCATACCCATCTATAAATGTCGGTTGTCGCTTCAGATGTGTGGCCATTGTGATTCTTATCGAACAGACTGCCCAGTGACCATGTGCCAGCTGATGTATTTGCGCGTTTACGTGCCTGGCTTCCAGAGACTTCTATGTAGGTAAGAGTAAGAGTCAAGACTTCACATTTTTCCACTTTGAATGGTAATACTACTGCTACATGTGCCATGGCCAAAACATGACATATGGATTTGATGGATTATGGTCATCCATCCCATATCGGGAATCCTTATAATGGGCACCCAAATCCAGATAAATCCCTATGGCACAAATATGATGGCGGTTGAATCCCCCATGATTGTTGCAACCAAGGCACGAACTTCCTGCCAGAGGACCGTGGGAAGTCAGCTGACTTTTGGGCGATCGATCTTGGGAGATGCATGTGGTGCACCAATGCAGGAGAAGGAGAAGACCAACAGATATTAGTGAACACTCTGAATTTGAAGGAACATTCACATTGTAGCTTACTTTTTACTATCAAAAGATGCAATTTTGGTTTGTGAACGTCTAGCAAGCCGCGCAAAAACACCAACAAAACAAAGGATACTGTAGCTCGGACCCATCCCGCTTCAGTTTTCTACCGTAGAGTTCTGATGCCTCCTCCCAACAGGAGCAGCCACCCGTCGACATAGCAGAGATCCAATTGCCTTTAGAACCGCAGATGCGCTTAACATGCGAGGCTTGGGGTTGGGTGCTGCAGCCCGTGGGTCACAAGTGGGTACTTGGAGCATTATCCCACTTGAGCCTAAACTTTGACCCTTACCCCCTCAAATCGTGAAGTAGCATTGAGAAGTAGGCTTCCAATTTGCACTTTCGGAACTCCTATCACTTCGGTCCTGATTGGGCAAGAATGGCTAGCAGGGCTGAAACGTCAGAAATGATTGGTGGCAAACTTGACCCAGACCCAGTTAGGGTTGTGTCTGGCAAGATTTCTTTTTATTTTTTGGTTGCATTTCAATTCCCATGCTTATACATTGCTTTTCCAATGACCCAAGCCTGGCCTTTCCCATTGGTTGCCTGACTCATGCGCAGGCACTCCCCTCTTTGGCGATCAAGTTGGTTGACTTGATACTAGTCACCGCCACGCTGTTTGTCGCATACCCCTCGCCAACCCATGTGTTTGGTTTCTGTATCCTTAAAGCACTTAAAACCATTGACCAACATACATGGCTTGGTCTTCACATACTTCGGATATTTTATGATATGTGGGGGCTCTTCCAAACTTTGGAACCCCCCAAACTCCGGTGGTTTCTCCAGGCTCCCCACCACGATGGCGAAACGGCCTTGCCACGCTTCCCCTGCCGTGTGCTGGAGGAAGACGTCTGTACAGGACGGAGCCACCTTGGGAACGGTGGAGATTGGTTGCCAGGTGGGGTAGTAAACTGTTACATAACTATGGGAAATCACCATGCTATTGTTAATGGGAAAATCCATCATTTCTATGGCCATTTTCTATATCGCTACGTTTAATTACCAGAGGGTATGGGAGAAAATGATAATTTGGGCTTGGCCAACAACGGAGAATGCAAGTCTTGTGAGAGAATGATGATAAACAGTGGGATTGTGGGGCATTGTGGAGTAGCCTATTTTTTCACGCACACACACTTTAACACATAACTTTCACTGAAAAGAAAAAGAAGATTGCCAAAACATGCCAAAACGTGTTTTCAGGGTCAAGCCAAAGAATACCAGATTGGAACATATCGGTCGTTCCATGGGTGATCAACATTCCGCAAATACGAGATTTGCAAGTCACGAGCGACCCGTTCGGGGAAAACTACCAGACTACCACAAGTTGAACCACACCCAATAGATGCCTTGCGGGGTGTTCATCAGAAACACGGACAACCCAGACATGCTTTTGGATCTTTCCCTAGCTGCATGGGAAATCCGTCAGAATTTAGGCCGGCAATCCCTTTCCCTACTAAAACACCCAAACAAACCTAAGGTAGAAATTTTGTGGATTCGTTTATGTTGGGGTCCCCATGAAAACATGTTTGATGGTTGGTCAGTACTAGCCGTGGCCTTCAAGTTCCCTGTCGATACTGAGTCAAAACCGTTCAGTTTTTGTCAGTTTTCAGACCCATCCCTGGCTTCAGCCAGGCCCTGATGACGCCCCAAACCCCTTTGGTCATACTTCTTTGGATGCCTTTGTTTTCAAGGAACCCATGGAGGCTCGGAAATGGGGCAGTGCTGAGTCGATTTTTGGGATTTACGGATCCTCAAAGCAGAGTTGGGACGTCAATCGCACCGCAATCCACCATTCTCCATGCCCAAATTCAGATATTTCCAGGGAAATAGCGGTTTCCTAAAACTTGGGGTACCCCCAAATCATCCATTTATATCCAGTTATAGATGGATGTTGCGTTATAAACCATTTGTTGGGGTACCCCCATGACTATGTAAACCCCCATTTTAGATATGCTCGGAGCGTTGCGCCACGACTTGCCAGGTCCACTTAGACAAGGCTCGTGCGCAACGGGAGGCGGTGAATGCCTCCGGAGCATCGGTCCGGGAGACCCAGCGGTCAGGGGATGGGTCAAGATTTATGGCATTGACAATGGTAGATTGGACTGGTTAGTCTTAGTAAACGGTTAAACCATCGAAATTTAGATAACTTTACGGGATTCAGTTTTTGACTCATGGGATGTGGGCTGATCTCTCACTGTTGACCATGACGAAACCGCATTTTTCGGGCGGTTCGTCCCATTTGGAGCAAATATGGCGATGTTTTTTCGACCATAACTTGAACAAAAAATGGACTTTTGCGGTTGAACAGGTTACCAGCTTGCGGTGGCATCGAACCAAACAACATGTTTTCGATTGGATGGGTGAAGCTAAAAGTGTACAGTTTGAAGAATCTTTTGATGTCGCAATAACATGTACTGTACCACTCAATATATGCCATTCACGCTGTATCTTTCAGATGGCCCATTTCTCACGACGGCTGACCGCACGTTGAAACAGGCGCGCTTCAGTGCCTTGGGCTTCGAGTTGAACGATGCCGTAGAGGCCAGGACCAGTTCCAGGATCCCCATGACCAATGAAAAACAGTCAACTCAGTCATTGTCGTTTTTGTTTATCTGTTTTTGTTTTGGTTAATGATGAATTCTTCAGAATTATGCTATTGATGGTAATCTCCACGTCTTTGTTGATTCATGTTGATTCATGTGCTCTTGTTGGTTCGAACCAGTCATTAAATGGGATGATTCTCCAAGTATACCACGCATATTTGATCACATCGCCTTTTTCAACATTTGGACCCCCAGAAGCCTATGGTTTGACGTTTTCACAATGTTTAACACCTCGTTTTCTCTATGAAAATTGCTCGTCCCCTGGGCTCTCGTATGCTGTCACTGTCACAGGTGTCGAGCTTCCGACGCGGCTTCCTCTCCCCGCTGGGCCGTTTGCTCTTCGATTTGGACGCCGCCACTAGGCGGAAAACTGGCTTGGGGAACTAAACAGGCTTGGTAGGGACGGCTTGACCTATGAAAATGTATGAACATGGCTGTAGTTAACCAACAAAGATGATGATTTGTCCGTAATTTTTGGATATAATCCACAACGGTCATGAATTAAACCTGAACATGGCGAATTTTGATCATGTCTACAACCAGGCAAGGTGCAACGATTGACAGGTGGTTTCAGTTTGGTTTTGAAGTTTGGGAGGGGCGAAGTGACACTGCAGGGGCTGGCAAGGAACTGTTGAGAATATGTGGCTGAACACCAGTGCTGAGTTTTTTGACAGTAAATTCATGTGAGCAGTCACTGGTGTTTGATGGTTAGCAACATACTAGTTATAGTTCGGGGTGAACGAACATAACAATTCATTTGGGATTTACCAGGGTTTCTGACCCATATCTAGATAGGAACCTTTCTCAACCACTAGATATGCCGCCCATGGCCATGATGCTCTGAGGATGTGATAGATCTGCAGTCGCGGAAGAAAGACCTGCAACTGGAGCCAGGTTGGGAGCGGTGGGCCATGTTGTGGGATGTGGGGAAGGTGTTTTTTTATACCCGTTTGAAACTGGAGATTGGGGATGTTTACCATGTTTACCAGCAGGTGTTCACTCCAAACCCATCTTGGGTTGTTAAACGATGCCTGCTCCGGCTGCTGCATCGGGTTTCCCAGGTGCCCAGGCCATTTTCGCAGCCTTGGAATCCAATGGCACCGTGGAATTGGGAGATCTTCAGCTACCTCTCTCGGTGCAGGACGGCCAGAAATAGCGCACACGATCCCCTGGGTTTGTATTAGAGCTATTCAGTTTGGGGTTTCATCATTTTTTTGGGGGTGTTGAGGTCATCACATTGTTTCTTAGATTTTGAACTTGGCGAGATTTCTCAGGTTTTCTCCTGATTTTTAAGGACCAACTCCATTCTTTCACCATGCTGAGGGGATTCCTGGAGTGAACTGACCCATTGCAAAGAATTTGTGGTTGTGCAATCCCAATGCATTGCATGGTTCATCACCATTTTCAGATATTTTCGCACATCAAACAGTGTTTTTTTTGGTATCCATCATCTAGAGAAACTCACATCATCTAAGCAGGTGATTTGCTATGTTCAAGCCATTTTAGGTGCTGCCCCACATACAGACCATCATTATGGTTCGGCCTAGATTTACAAAAAACAAATGATAAAGCCATTTGAATTGTTTAGGTTAGAATTACAACTTTCATTTTCTGTATTTAGTTACATCTCAGTTCTTTGTTGGTCAAACATCAGATCCTCCATTCCCTTTTTTTGGGCTGGCCAGACCCAATCAACCCCATCCAAAGCCTCAGTTGTTGTTGGCCAAATCCTTAATTTACCTCATTTTTTGCGTTTGAATTTGTTAAACCTTTAAATTAGTGTCATCTATTTTCTTAATGATCATCCTACTGATCCTGAATTTTCACTTGTTTGATGATTATCCACTAGATAATGCTTAAATCAATACAATCCCCATTTACGCCTTTCAACAAAATCACCATGCCAGCAGAGGAAACGGCCCTAGCGGCCCTGTCAGCGGTGCGTGACAGCATACGCCAAGAAGGCGAGATGCCGCGCATTGCGGCGGCGCGGCCTCATCTGCCAGAGTTGGAAGAGTGGTGCCTTCGAAGCGGTTGGGTTTTGATGGATGATCTATCGAGTTTACCACAGTATATTACGACAGTATATTGATGTATATTGATTAAATCATATTAAATCATATCCACATAGTTCCGAATATTGAGTGATATGCATTATATCATAATGACAATCACTATATTTGTCAATTTTTCATGGACAATAACCCTTGTAGTTCCAAGTAAATAAGTATTCCCAGGGGTATTGAAGCAAATATCCCAAGGGTATAATGAGTATCATGGATCAACACATATTGTATCACGGGGATATGGTTCACCCAGAAAGATGGAGATTCTTTGTATTCAAATTAGCATAAAAATGGGGATGATGGGTGAACCAAAGGGATGGTGTTTTTTATGTAACATGGAAGTAGTTTGGGCAGCAAAATGGGGATTACCCTCTGGTAATCAAACATATGGAACATCCACCATTTAGTTCGGTGATTTTCCCATGAAAACCTCCATTTAGCTCGGGGATTTCCAATTGCCATGTTTGATTACCGGAGGGTATGAATTATCATATGTACTTTGTATGATGGATCAGGAAAATCCCTTCACCATTGTGGATGGACTTTAGATCCAGAAAAGTTTGCTAGAGGTGAATGGATATCTTCCCATTCCCCGTTTCGAGGCATGGGATACTTGTGGACAATGAACTCCGGCTATGAACATATCCAATACGTCCAACAACAGTTTCCAATGGGTGTTCACTACTATCAGGAAGGACATGGTCAAGGATTCCTCTGGTTGGTCTGACCCTTGAGATATCATTTTATGAAAATAAGAACCAGGCAGCAACAACAATCAATACTAAGTACAGTAACTATATCGCTGATTGATATGAGATCTGGTATTGTATTCCCATCCAACGGATTATTTCAACAATGGTCCATAACCACCGAAAGATGTATGGATCAAAGGACGGTGCCCACAGTAAGAAAGTCCCAAAACCGCATGGGAATTCCACGGATCCAACCATGATCATCCCGTAAGGCTGTGAATATTAGCCTTTTGCTGGGGTACATATCCCTATGATATCCACATTTTGGAATAGACATGTGAAATATCACTGGGATACACTAGTAGATTCCCTATCTGTATGATATCCACATTTTGTCGGAGAATGTACGATCAGTACAATGTTTGTATATCACCTATAGGATACCTAGAATGTCCCCTATCATATCCCTATCATATCCCTGTCATATCCCTATCATATCCCTATCATATTCACATTTTCTAGGGTAATGTTTCTTTGAATTCTGTACTCGATCCAACACATCCTACGAATTGATCAAGGTTGCGGAACTCAACGATCAGTTCAGCCATTGCCGCCTACCTGGGTGGTCATGCAATGCTTCATGGTTACAAGGCGAAGCATGGCGAAGCGAACCATCCCAAGGGAGCCGAAAAGAACGGGCGATGTCTCGTTTCAGGATTTTTTTAGGGGTCAAAAAGTATCAAACACCCTAAAATTACCAAATTGCTGGTCTTTAGACCATAAACATGTCAAACTTTGTGGATCCCTTAGTGCGGCCTAACTTTTTATCAATACCCATTGTAGTGGTTTCCCTTGTTCATGTTTTTCCCATTCTGTGATTTTATCATTGTTTTCCAATGATTGAAATTAGCAAATCAACAACTCAACTGTTCCACTGTGTTTTTTTTTTTTTGCCTAGATGATTTCTACATATTTCTGCCATTCAGTCACCGCTTTCCATGCGCTTTCCATGCGCTTTCCATGCGCTTTCCATTTGCGGCCCGCCAGGTGGTGCATCTTCCGTCGCATCTTACCACGAAGGATTTTGTGGCTGCACATTGGCACCACGATCGTGCGGGCCGGCGTTTGAAGCTGCCACTTAGAATGCAGAGATTTGATTTGAAGCGGTGGTACACTTATGATGCTATGATGTCATGATAGTTAAGAAAACACATCTTCAAGCTGGGATCGTCTTTGTGTTATGGGGGAACGCAGTTTGGATGATAAGTTCATATTCTTATAGTGAAACCAGTGGATTGGGGATTATCACAATTGATCCATTTGTGAGGGATTTGGATTGTCTCTATGGATGGTAACAACATAGCGGCCCATGAACCACCAATTGCATCCATAATGGCAGTGACAGGTCTGATTCGTTTGAGTTCTCATTTTGAAGGTTGAATGGCCTCATCGTGGATTCAACGGATAAATCATAGGCCCCGTTTACCAACTCCAATCAGGTTGTCTCTAAATTTAGAACCCCAATTTCAGTTCATCATAATTTTCTCCATCAAGACGCCGTCAAATGCAAACCCATCAGCATTTCCAGAAATTTTCCGTTCCTCGCGCCCGGCTTAACGTCGCGTTCTGGATGAGGTTTATCCGCCTGAACGATGTAGATCCACTGGAAGGGCATCCAACGCAAGTTGCGCTGGGCTCGCATCGCTTGTCCTACTACTGGCATGAGGACTGAGCGCCAGCTCTGGGGGACCCAATCTGGCCCCAGGAATTGAGGGCATAGTCCTCCCTGAGCCTGGTAGATAGTTGGTAGCTGCACATCTTTACAGGTGAAACAGGTGATGTTTTGATAGATGGATAGACAGTCCCCAATAATTGCCAATAGTAAGCCCCGCAACATGGAGCGTCCAAGTGTTACACAGATGTTTGAGAGGAGTTCGAACAGTCTCGTTCCTTGGCTGAACTGCTAAAGCTCAAGTTCCGGTGGGTAGATTGGCAAACGCCGGCAAAACCATGCCCCAAAGTTGGATGGTGCTATGCAAGAACAACACAAGCCATTTGTGATTCAAATGGTTTCCCACACTTGAAGTCGCCATGCCCAACAAACCAAGAAAAGAAACCCTTTGCTTCCAAGGTTATTATTGGTGTCACCACTGTTGTTATTGTCATTATAGTCTCTCAATGTAATCACGAGACAGATTGTGGCAATCAGTTGTCTGTTCTCTCATGACCATAGTAAATAGTTATTTTCATGACCATAGTAAGTAGTTCTATCATATGTCTAGTATTGTCAGTGATATATATGTTCTTAACTATCAGGAGGACCTGTAATATCCTGATTTCTTCTCTCCCTGTCCTGCCTGGGCTGGGCCCCCAACATTTGTAACATCCGCTGCAGGTTTCGCCGACGCCTACGTCCAGAGGGAGTTTCGCACCCAGCGCCTGGCCGGGCGAAAGGGCACGGCCTATCTCTTCGATACCAACAGCATCCACAAGGTGAGCCGAGCCGGGGCTGGAGGATTTCAGAAAACAAGTGGAGGATTTGAAGGAAATTCATTTTAAGATGAGTTTGGTAGATTCTTTGAGGGTCAACACTGACTGTTGGGGGAGAAGTGGAGGGCTTTTGGGGGGTTTGAAGGTTTTGATTTTTCTATGGGGTGTTAGGGTCAACCCTTTTTTTGGGGTGCGCTGCCCAGGGGACGCCAGAGGGATCGCAGCACCGAGATGTCATCGTGGTGGAGTGCCTTGCGTGAAATCCTGTGCCTCCAGGTGTTGAGGGAAGGAAAGGACCATAGAAATATCCAAATGCGCAGTCAATGGGAGGTTTCACCTTGCAGAATTGGTGATTTGCGTTGCTCAGAACTGTGGATCTGATTTTCTACCTTCAACCAAATGGGTTTCGACCCTTTTAGTATGACATTGCACATGTGGATGTGATAATATTAAATGGAGTGACAACTTGACCTTCCACACCTGTGGTCATATTTTGCCTCGCAGGTGATTTTGCTCCACCTGGATGATCCCCGAAGTTCGCTCCAACTCTGCCTGAGATTTGAAGACCCCGATGATATCCAAATTATAATCAAATTATATCTCATTATGACCATTATATGGGTATATAAACATCAAAAACCTTATCCAAATCCCCATTCATATCCATGATTCATGGCTTAAATCCCGTTAAATCTCACAGTGGAAACCCCCATGAAGTCAACTCGGATCATCCAAGGTATCACCATGCCGCTAAGTGTGGTCTCATCTCCCAGCTGCGCTTGAACTTACCCTGTCCCAGTGGAGATCAGAGACTCTGGCTGTCTCGGATGGCTGGCTGGGCATGGGTTTTGTTGAATTTTATGATATTGTTGAATTTATTCTATATGATATGAGATATGAGATATTATATATAGTATATATATATATATGTATATATGTATGGGTGGTTCTTTCACTCGCTTTTTGGGTCAACTGTTGCTACTGGAGGGTAAGGTCACCCCCCTTCCAAGAAGTGGATGATTCATGCGGAGCTCAACAGCGCCGTGGCGCCGATACCGCAGGCCTTTGGCTACTTGAGCTGTTCCAACAAAAGGGGCCGGTCCCAGCTGGATCGGACCCGTTAAGAGCATGAAATGTCAGCAACATGGGCCCCGACATGGGCCAGATAAAATGATCATCATGGGATATAATGGGGATCTATGACTATCTACATTCATGGACCATGTAGAAGAATGACTTCGTATGGGAATCAACACCATGAGAATCTGTGGTGCACATTTGATCCACAGTAAGATTGGATCCTCCACGTAACTTAGTGGCCACAATTGTTGCTTTGTGTTTGATGTTTGGAGTCTGTATCATTGGTGGCTTCCTATCATCCGTATTTTTTTTAACTTAGTCCAAACATATCCACAAACGTCCCCAAATCACCATATCTCCATAGGTCAACATATGTTCTAAGACACGGGATGTTTCAATCCGATCTGCATCATCCCATCATCTCAGCCAACAGACATTCGAAGTGGGACCAGTTTTGCGCCATGGCGGAAGAAGTGCTGAAGTCCCTTGAGGACATCGAAACCCGGCAGCGAGGTCGAAACCGCAGAAAAAGCGTTGAATCTGATGGCTGAATGATGGCTGAGTGATGGCCATTTCAAGAGGAACACTAGGACAAGAAGAGATTTTTTGTGGGTCCTAATTTTGGGTGTTATTTCTTCTAAGTCATGTTTGTTTCTGAGGTTTTTGTGAATCTCACTGCAACGGAACTTGACGAAGTTTCCGAGAAGCCAGCTGCAGCAGTATTTCCATGTCGCCACGGGTCAAGCTCCCCCCGGAAAGAGGAACGGCTTTGATGTTCAAAAACTGCTCCCTCCGGGCAATTTTTGGCATGGCCGGCTGGAAAAAGATCCACAATGAATCACAATGATTATATAATTTATATATGATGATATTACATCCATTCAGAGTTACTATATTGATTCATTGACATCTGATGTTTTTTGTTCCATTTGAAGTATTTCGAAATCGAATTCTCGGATGTCTGAGCCATCTCTACCAGAGGAGACCATGTTCTGGTCTGGTTTCCAAGGACAGCTACTCCTTCTATGGCCTGTGGCATTGGTTATCGGAAGCCAACAATCTGCTGGATCAAATCGATTCGATCTCGCTCTCCAAAGCTCCAAAGACACATGTGCCCTGGAGATGTTGCACCAGGTGATACTCCGTAGATGTTCCCTGCAAAAAGGTAGGCTTGGGGGTAAATCAAATACCGGAGCACCCGATTTTGAGAGCCAAGCATGGTGGAAGCTCAACTTGTAACATCAATTGTTTATTTGGAAATTATATGAAATTACAAGGGTCCGGGTAAGGTACCAGTCTGTCACGAAATTCATTGAACTCATCAACTTTGAGGGGTGGTGACCCAGCCTACCGTCCGGGGATGGTCGCATAGTGGTGACGAATTGGACATCTCCCCACCATTCCATGGGAGGCTCTCCATGGTTGTGAAGGACTTGTTTAATCCACTACGCTTCCATCATTTTCCTACACTTAATCATCGTTTTCCTTCGTTATTGCATCGTTTTCCTAGGATGTTTCACTTTGTTGGCATTATTTTCCCTTTCATTTGCCATTATTTTCTGAGCATTTTCCATTATATTCCATCATTTTCCATCATGTACCCATGATTTTCCCAGTCATTTTCCCCCGAAGATCCTGGCAGCACGTTTTCTTGGGACAGGAACAGGTCCTGCTGGACCAAAAGGAGGAGCTACTGAGTGCCCAATCGCAGCTGCGTCGGCAGATGGGTGCACTGTTGGAGGCTGGCAGCGGGGCACAAAGGGGTCTTCGTGTTGAGGGATGTCACCAAGAAACCATGGGGATTGAATATGATGTACCCTCTGGTTATGACTAACAGTTTGCCATGGAATAGCTGGCAAAAATTGGATGATTTTCCCAGCTAGACACCTCCATTGATGGGGGATTTTCCATGGCTATGTTAGTCATAACCAGAGGGTAATTATAGATATTGTATGGCGATATCTATGTGAAACTTTGAATTTCCGGATTTCATGGGATATATGAAACCAATAAAGAAACCCACATTCACCAGAAATGGGCGGTATAAACCATGAAAATCTGGGTGGTTAATGACATTGCTTTAAGGGATTTCAATTGGATATTTACGGGGGTATTGATGTGACACTTAGAAAATAGAGATTTCATTGGATATAGTCAAGTGAGATGTATAACATTGTATCATGAACTACAATGTGTGGCCGATGCTTAACATGTGAAACTTAGAAAAAATGGATTTCATGGGATAGGGGGAATCTAATTCATGGGATATATCATTAAGTACAGTCAGAAATTGGATGACATATCACATTGGAGCTTGGCCATCAATTTTCACAGAGATTTCTATGCCATTCTATGCCCATTTTTTCGGAATCCCAGGGCATGGGATGACACCCTGTGAATCCCATGTTTTTACCATGGCTGGGAAATCCTAATGACCAGACATTTTTGGTTGGTGAATTTCACCAAAATATGGCATAACCTACAGCATCTTTCATCTTTCCTGGATACTCAAAATGAAGGGAAACTCATGTAGATTACATCCCAGGAGTTTGGGTTTGAATATGGACGTAGATGTAATTCTATCGCCGCAGAAAGGAGCTGAATTCCATCGCCGAAGATCTTGAAACTGTATGAAACTATGACGTAAATCACCATGTTGATGAAAACTAGAAGTATATGATAATGTGACAAAACCCATTTGTACAGCATCTCAATGGCTTGGTTAAAGGGAAAATCTACAGGAAACCATGGTTTGAACCACCAATGATGGGGTTTCCGATGAAAATCTCACCGTGCCAGGAGCCACTGACTCGACGCGAACGGCCCAAAGCTGAAGAGTTCTTGGAGGCGAAGATTGGAGATCTCCGGTTGGTTTGAAGAATGGAGGAGTTACCCTCCGGTGAACTAACAGTTTGCTATTGAAAATGGCCATTTATAGTGGATTTTCCCATTAAAAATGGTGATTTTCCATAGTTATGTAAACGTTTACCAGAGGGTATCTTGGTTTAATGTTGGATGGCTATTCCAATAGGGATCATGATGAAAAGCTGGTGGTTTTTCACACATTTCAAGACGATTTCAATAGTGCCCTGGATTAATAAACCTCGGTTTATTAATTGTGGGAGCTACTCCCAAATAGGGAATCATTTGCTATTGAAATGGTGCCACCCCAATTCCACAGCTCTGGTTTTACTAGTCTGGAGTTGACATAAGGGAAACTCATGAATAACCAATTGTCTGAAAATTGGGACAGTACCCCACGATTGAGTGCCTTCTTTTCTGAAAGTTATAGGACACCCCAAAGCCCAATCTGGTTTGTCTATCCTTTGGAATTGGTTTGTTTGCAAGGTATCTAAGGTTAGCCATGAACATTGGAAACCCTGAAATCCATCATGGTAATCATCAATTTCGCCCAACCAAGTTTGCCATAGATTGGGCACTTCACCCTCCAGTATCGGGCAACACCAGTTCTGGAGCGATCGAAACACCAAGACCTGCTGAAGAGGCTTCCAATCGCTTCAATTGGTGAAATCTAGGGCATTTCCGACATTGAATGGTTTGAAATGATCCATCTTTTGCGGATTTGGAAGGGTCTCGAACTTTAGCATTTTTATCCTCTTACCCAACCTATGCTTATAATTTCCCTAGTCATCTCTAGGAAATCCTACATGTTTTGGGTGCAGATCCGAGGCACAGCTGCAGAAGCTTCTAAGCCAGGTGCCGATTTGCGTTTGCCGGAAATCTGCCAGTTCTCAATGTAGATGTTGCTGTATGTAGACTTAATGCGTGTTATCATGTGTAGTCCTAGCAAGTGTTCACGCAAAAAAATCAAACAGGCGTTCAAGATTTCTCGTTAAAACACCAGTGAGAAACCAGTCCACAGAGAGGTCTTTGGCCCCACAAAATCTTTCTTTGGGAAATCCACGAATGTCAAAAAAATCTCTGGTGGTTATCAGATTTTCACCACATTTTGAACCATTTTCAATATGTTTCAGCCATGATATCTCGCCATCTCCACAAGGATGGCGCCCCGCAGGCGGCCAAGGAGCGCGCGGCCAGCGCCGTGGGCCGCGTCCGGGAGCTGTTGTCCAAGGTGAAGATGTCGCCGGCGGCAGCCGAGGCGAAGGAGGTGAGGGACATCGAGGCCCAGATGAAGCAGGCGATGGTTGGGTGGGTGGCTGTGGATGAATCGGATAATGGGGGAAAATGGGGAAAAATGGGGAAAAGATGGGGGAAAACGGTGAAGGATGTGGGGGAAAAAAACCATATCATTTCATATTTTTTGTGACGATTTTTTGGAGAAATTAAAATCTCTGTGGGAAACCGGGGGTTTCAGTGGGGAAACGGGGGGCTGAACCATTGAGAAGGGACAATTTGAGGACAACTATGGGAACAATGTGGGAAAATGGTGGGTTGAACCAAGGAATAACCTCGTTTGAAGGTTTGCTTGTTTAGAAAAGCGGTGATCCATCCACTTGGGATGTTTGATCAAGTGGGCAAAAGGCCTGGTTTACCAGCAAAACCGGTGAACTTTCCCATGTCTGAGACCTAGAAATTTCGGCAGGCAGATGCTCAATGGAAGGAGCTGGAACCCATCTATGCAGCTTGTCACAACTGTCTCAGAACCGAGGTGAGCCAAATGTGTACCTAGCGCTCGCAGTTAGGCAGTTAATGATCTATTCCCAAGAAGACCCAAATTGACCCAAAAAACTGCATTATATGTACACCTACAGTTCATGATATGTAGTGACACCAGTCCCACAAGTTCATGATCATACTTGCCCAAAACTTTATCAAACCTAAGCCTCTCAACCTTACCACCCTTACACAGTCGCAGACTGCCAGCGAGAGGGTCCCCCAGGCCAGTGCTCCCGTGCTTCGTACCAAGGTCAAGTGGCAAGCGGGACGGCATAGCTTCAAATCCAACTCGGAGCTGCAATCCTTCCAGCGCCGTTACGAGGAGAGAAGTGTCTTCAACCCTGACCGAGGATGGACAGCAGCAGCAAAAACAGCAATTACTAGGGACAATAAGGGATGGATTTTGTTGGAATAATACGAGAGATGTGCAGTCTGGTTGGTATCCTTCTTTTCAATCAGATCTAAAGCTTCCCACTCTTATGATTTTCAATCCATGAAATACAAGCAACTAAACCAAGATGCAACCAACTAGTTACTACAAAAAATATCTAACTCCGTTGCCCGTGGCCCATCTAAGCAGGACTTTTTAATCACAAGTTCCTCAGATCATCCAAATTGACATTCCGGAATGGGTCAACACCTTCAAAACCCTGAATGCCATATTGTGGTTAGATGAACAGCGATTTACCAGCCACTTTTTGATGTCTTCACCAGGGCACCAGCCCTGTAATTCCCAACAATATGCCAACTATGCCATCCAGGGTGAACACCCATCAAATATCCCATAAACCCCATGGTTGCCACTATCCCAGAGAATCTCATGGAATATCCCAATTATCCCAAACACATACATAGAATACCCTCTGGTAAACTAACATAACTATGGTAAATCACCATTCTTAATGGAAAAATCCACTATAAATGGCAATTTTCAATAGCTACGTTTAATATCGTTTAATTACCAGAGGGTAATTTAAAATAGCTATGGAAAAAAAGAGAACTTCTTCTTTCGCCTCGTAGAGCTCCAAGTTGCCACAGGGTAGTCCCCTGGCTTCACCAATCTCCCAGGAGGCCAAGAAGATCCGCACCACGGCCCCCGAGCGCCTCGAAGCCGCGCTGCGGCGCCGGCGTTCGACGACGGCGGAGCCGGCGCCGAGCGCCGGGTGGGCGGCGGCGCGCAAGGCGCCGCCAGCGAAGGCGCCCAGCAGCGGCCGAGGCTGGAGAGGAAACAGATCTTAGATGTTCTTAGATGATACATGATGATACATGAAGAACAGATATGAACAGAATTAGAAGATTTTAGAATATTTCACCATGTGTTTTGAAGACTGAACTTGTTCGACACCAACTTCAGTTTTCAAATTTGAAAATTCTGAAGTTCCTAAATCTTGAAGCTGTTTATTTATCCCCTATATCTTCATGAAATTCCGCTTCGAAATCATATCGTTTTTCGTGAAAATCGCTGGCTCCAGGTGCTGCAGCTGTGGCCTTGGATCAACCGAAGCCCAAGGCGAAGAGTTCCTGGACGAATGGCCTGACCTTGGCGCAGCGGCTGCGGGCTGAAGCGGCGGCGCAGGTTCCAACATGGGATAGCCAGGGTGATATTAAAGAGATACAAACCATGATGGGGAAATGGAATGGAACCATAATCATTCATTATCTAATCATAGGATTGATATGTTTTCCAAAATTCATACTCTGATGAATATTCATGATTTATGGTTCACCAATTAGTGTTAATGATTCTGTCAACTATCATGTTCCCGTCTGCATTTGCTGCCAGGTGCGCAGTCCGGCGCCCGCCCCGGCCGTGTCTGAGAAAACGCCCGGCGGGGCGCCGGACTCAGCAGATGACGATGACTTCTTCTGGGAGGACTCCCTATGTGAACGTTTATAGGAGGATATAAAGTGGTGGTATTTTCGGGATCTGTTTTTTGGGGAGAATTGTTGGGATATGATAGAATTGAATCCATTGATTTATTGTGATGATGGTATGGAATACTGTTTATGTGTTTGTGAACATTGTGGTTTTTCTTGACTGAGCACGGTTAACCAATGGAAAATGGCTGATTTGGGGTACCAAACATAGAAACTTGTGGTCGAAGTGGGACACAAACACGGTCATAGCGACCTCCTCGACCTCCCACATAGACCTTGCTGTGGTTTCTATTTTCACTCTTCACAATTTGGAGTCTTTTAAAGTTTATTTTAAAGGACATATCGATTTTTATTACACACCTTAATTAGTAAGATGAACATTTCTAGGAATCTTCTACCCCATGCTCTCAGTTGTTGGCCTCAGGAGACCGTCCGTCCGCCGGCACCGCCGCTTCCGCCTGCAGCTGGAAAGGCCCCGGCGACGCAGCGACTGCGGGCAGTTTGTTGCCTGTGAAAATGGCATTTGGTATCAGCAAACTGGGTATACCCTCTGGTAAACTAACATAGCTAAAATCACCATGTTTTATGGGAAAATCAACTATAAATGGTCCATTTTTCCATAGTTATGTTAGTTCACTGGGTATACTTCAGAATGTACTGTAGGTTGATTGGGAACATATTCGGAGTGCTGGTTTTGGTGCAATTTCCGACTTTGGATGAAGTATTTGATCAACGTTTAGAACAAAGACTAGCGATGGCCAACAAACATGAATAATTAAACTATTTTTGTTTGGGCCATCAGTAGATGGCACCTTTTCTAGTCACTCGCAGTGTTGGCCGTCCACTTTTGAGTTTTGGTAACGCTCAGAAGTGGAGGAAGGGGAACTTTTGATTCTACAGTAAACCCCTTTGTTCGATGGTTTTCTGTAGATGTTCCTTTCTCCAATCCAATGACTATCATTTTTGCTGATTAAAACCCCATTGAATGCCATGAAAGACCTATTGTTGGTGGTTAAATCCCAGAATGTAAACGAGTGATAACGAGTGAATCCAATGCATCTTCAATCATTGGTTGGGTTGCCGTTATAATCCCGACTATAATCCCCATAGCTCATGAATCGTTCAGCACAGGAGTTCGTCACCAAGTCCAAAGGCGTTCCACCTGCGGCGCCAAAGAAAGCCTCATTGGCGTCGATGGCCAACGGAGGAAACGCGCTTTGTGCGGGGAATACCGGGTAGCCTGATTGATCCAATTGGCGTGTCTTAGTTATCCTCTATTTTTAAGGACAAAACCATGACACAAACATACACAATACCATCAAGATGGCGATTTGTACGTGAAGCATAATGATGGTTTAAAGCGAAGAGTTCAAGATTTCCAACATTGCGACAGTGTTCTTTCTGGATCTTTTTGGGAGTTAAAGAATTGCAACTTGGCTACTGAGAGTGATCTGTAGACCTCAGGAATTCAAATTATTTGGTTTGATCAGCACAAGATGACTTACTGGTGCTTAGCAGGGAATGGGGGAATGACCTATAATAACCATTAATAATCATCCCATTCCCCCATTCCCTACTAAGCACCAGTATGATGATATTGTTTTTGGAGTTCTTTCTTTGCTTTGATCGATTGAAATCTTCTGTTGCTTAAATCCCCACCTGTTGACGTACCAACTCTCAAAACTTCAGCACGTCAATCCCCAATGACATCTTTAAGTTGTGTTGACAATGATTCAGGTGTATCAACTCTTTCTTCGAATAATCTCATGATCCTAATACAATGTTGGAGTTGATCTAATTCTGTAAAAATCAGCCAAAAGAAAAATGATACACCATTTTCTCTTGAAAATGCAAGATGTTTTGGTGATTCCTCTTGATTTTTCAGTCAAATCAACGTTTTGGTGTGCCAATTCCCTCGCTGAAAAGGACGTCGTTGGGGCCGCGCGGCCACCGAAGAGTCGGAGGAGGCATCCGTTGACAGAACTGGTGCTTAACGTAGGGAATGGGGGAAGGGAATGATTGTTCATAGTCATTCATAGTCGATTCATTAGTTTTTATGTAGGGAATGGGGGAATGACCATTGAATGACCCACAACTATATGAAACATGTTGAATTTATCTGCAAATCAACAGGTTTTTGCCCGTGAGCATGGTGATTTTCCATGAGGTTACATGATGTTACCAACAGCAAGATGTTTGTTGAATACACAATGGCGATTTCACTGGAGATTTAACGCATCCAGATTGGTGATTTGAATAAGCTCACTCACCGACCAAGCCCCACAAATGATGCTGGGTATAAGCTATGGCGAGGCATCATCGGAGTTTGAGGGCCAAACATGGTCGATTCATGAATTTTGAGATCATGGCTTTGGTTTTTTTTTCCCAACCTCCATGCTTGTGGTGGCTTGAACTCTGATAGATTGGTTCCATGTGTGGTTCCATTTTTCACATTTTCACCTTCCCAGCAGTTTTTCCCAACGTCGCTGCGTTGCACAGGAGCCCGAGGTACCACCTGCGCCCGCCTCGGCAACGGAGCACACGGAGCACAAGGAGCGGAGTGAGGAGAAGATCTTCGCGGCGTCGGCGAAGAAGAAGAGCAAAAGGAAGAAGAAAAGCGATGGAATGGGTGCCATGGAGGACGCCAATGGGGATCATGGGAGGTTTCAGGATATTTTCCATGGATAGTTTATTGATGATATATTTTGTGATTATGATTGTGTAAAAAATATACTACAATATGTAAATATGGTGTAATGATAATGCATGACCGAGCAGTGAATACCAATGGCAATGGCAACCCATCAAGGGATCCATGTTTGGATGCTGCCAATCAAGGTTGGGACATATCGCCAGGAGAATCTAAGGTATCCCCGGAAACCCCATGGAAAACAACCACAGGATATAGAAAACAGCCCCCCCCATCCCCCAAAAAATAGAAATCCAGGGCCATGGTTTCTCACAAGGAACCCCATGGATCAGCCAGTCCGTGGACGAAGCCTCCAGGAGGAAGTGGAAGAGTCATCCACAGCAACTTCTTCGAGGAAGTCTTGGGTTCTCACTGTGCAGGTGGGAGGGGAAGTTTTCTCTGCTGATTTGAGATGATCTGATATCATTATCTATCTACTTCTGTGTCTCTATAACACAGAACTACCCATTGAATTTTTCCATATACAAGTACAATCAAGTGCATGTGTAAATGACATCGATACGTCTAAATTCTACACATAATGGAACAATGTAGAATATAATAAACACGTTTCACATATGTTATGAAGTACAATCCCCCCCGTCGAACCCCCCGTCGAACCCCCCGTCGAATTCCCCGGTTACTTCACCAGTTCGGCCCCGGATTCCAGGCTGCGGTGGCCCACACCGTGCTGGAAGAGCTCTTGCGGCGAGAGTCCTGGAGTTTTGAGGAGGCTGGAGATCTGGGGATGGTGGCCGGTGAGAATATGCTTGCTATATATATATGATTGTATTTGTATGATATTATATAGATGTATATAGTTAAATTTAACATAATATAATATATATATATATATATTACATATTTATAGATATATTGTATAATTGCACATGTTACATGTATTATTGTATAAGAAAAACATACATAGTGTCAATGTAATGATAGTATAGTAATATGACGTAGCAATCAATACATTGGACAAGATCATCTTTACAACAATATTTTTTTTGTAATAATTTTGACAATGAAATAACCATGATGATCAATATAATACGTGTATTATATCTGATATTGCTTGTATGTATTGATTACATTATAGTGACTTATACCCCTCCCCAAACTAACCCTCGACCCTGAAAATTACTCATTCCAATTTCGGAAAGTAGCTTTCCAACTCTATATTTGCAGATCCCCTTGGTAGAGGGATCCCTCCCCTTGTCCAGGGGGGTGTGGTTTTAGCAAGGCCCCGAGTCGCCTGGCGTCCTTGGCTGAGCGCCTGCTGTGGCAGTCGCCCTTAGGTGCAGCGGTGGGATGTGGTTAAAAGGAATGCAAAAACTTCAACCGACGAAAAACATGGATTTCAATCGAAAAGAAGGGTTTGACCTGCAACAAATTGAACATTTCAGCCCACAAGGAGATCTCACCAGCAAGAAATCAGCTTTAACCAGCAACACAACATATTTTTAAGAACAAGGTTCTAGATATCACCAACCAAAATGACAAACAAAATGGGACACCATGGGTAGGACCATGGGTAGGATTTTGGGAGTCACTATGTTCTGACCACCAAAATTTGACATATCACCCCCAAAAAATGCATCCCAGAGATGGGTCATGGTTGTTGTAAGCAACATCTCAGTTTTTGTTGTTCAAACCTCGCCCGGTTGATTCATTTTGGCCGCAAAAACACAATCTTCTCTAGATTTGCTGCGTGTTTTTGGTTGTGATGGAAATCACGGTGTTTGTTGTTGAAGATTCCTCACTTTATCTACTTTGGCATGCTTGAACCTCGATCTTGATTTATTCTGGTGAATTGCCCACACTTTGTCAGGGTAAAATCACCCATTCGCCTATATACACACGCATTTCTTGGTCCATCTACCTACCCGACTACCCTTTTGTATAACCACCAATCTCATAGATTGATAGATTGGTTCAGAGGATTATGGATACAATCCCAACACTTTGCCCAAGATATTGATGATTAATCATGGTTCATCATCATTTTGCGAATTGAAATTGCTATTTGGATACCTCCCCCATTTTCCACCCATGATAGATCGATCGACAGAATGATAGATGGATTAGTTCAGATCAGATTGTAAATGATAGATATGGAAATTTCCTAAAATGGGGGTACCTCCAAATCATCCATTTTACATCATCCAGCTATTGGGGTACCTCCATTTATGGATATTTCTGAAAACCTACATATGGAAATATCTATGGAATCCATATATAATTGGTGCCCAAAAAAACTCCGAATGCCATGTCTCTGCCAGGTTTTCTTCTACCCTTCTCCTGGTCGTCCTTCCTAGCCCTGGACGTGGACGGCGGTCCCAAGCGCCGTTCGCGCCGTGGGGAGTCCGATGCCTTGCTGCGGCTCAGGCCAGGATGGCACGGCAGGGGGGGGTGGGGGGTGGCCGGGGGGGGATGGTCTTGAGGGATTTAACATGATTTAACCAACAAACCTTGGGATTTATTGATTTGAGTGCTACTTAAGTAGGAAAATTGGGACTTTTGCATGAAAAAAACATGGGATTTTTCAGTAGTGAAAGATGGAGATTCAACCGGTAGAATTGGGAAACGGCCAGGAATTTCAGGTTGAGAAACCATTTTCCAAAGCGATATTGGAGGATCCGACCAGGAAGCAAAAACGATGAGGACATGCCGGGAATTGGTTGGTGGGAACACCACGTTTGAGAAAAGTTCCACGCAGAAGGAAAGAGAAGGAAGAAAAAGGCAAGGGATGGAGAATCGCTATGCCACTTTGGGATCATCATCAGGGTAGTTTTTGTTGACACAGCAGTTCTCGAAATGAGTCCAGCATGGTTCAGGTTTGAAAATTACGCTCCATAGCCAAACTTCAACTTGCCAGGTTTTGCCAACAACAGGGTTGTCTGGGGTGCCCTGTGTTGTGCAATCTCATATAGCTGTTCTATCCCACTATACTGCCTATACTTCACTGCATTGCATTCTGTTTCATCATATTCCAGGATATACCCATTATATGCACATTATATGCACATGATATCCCCATCACATCCCCCTTTATATGACCCCCATGATGGTTGTTCGTTTTTTTTTCCACCACCAGAAATGGCCGCACAATCAGCCCCTTCCAACAAATTCATCGTCGAAGAGTTCCAGGCACAACGTGCCGCGGTTGTTGCCTTTCTATCTGACCTTGGTCTTCGGGCTGCTGACATTGCACGCCTTGTCGCACTTTGGGCTGCTGATGTGGCAGCTGGGCAGCGACAGGACATGGGTGGATGCCTGTGAAAACAGGAGGGACAACATGTTTATGAAACACCTTGAAACAGCGATTTTGATCGATTTTGGTTATTTCCACGATGTCTCAGGTAAAGAACATCAGTTGAGGAACACGTTGAGGTCATCCAACACTTTGTTTTTTTACAACAGATTCCAGGCTGATTCCCAACCACCAGTGAACCCCCAAAAAATCTTACTGGTGCTAAACGTAGTGAATGGGGTTTCATGACCTATAATAACCAGTAACAGTCATCCCAGCAACCCCCATTCCCTACGTTTCGCACCAGTGAGAAATCCACTTACTTGTGCTTAGTAGGGAATGGGGGAATGGGATGATTATTAATGGTTATTATAGGTCATTCCCTCATTCCCTACTAAGCACCAGTAAGTCCAAAGTCGTTCCAAGGATCGTGGCTTCGCAGACCGCTCTGCTGCTTTTGCCCTGTGATCAGCTGCCCAACTTCACGGCCTCGACGCAGGTGCACGCGAGCCTCGGCGCTTGGGGAGGATGTGAGCCAGTTGAAGTGGGTGTTTAGTGGGAGATAACCATCACAACATATCACAACCATAGGGTTTGATGATGGGGTTTTAACCAACCATAGGGTGTGTGATGGGGGTTTTAACTCTCAAAGATATTTTTTTTTGGTGAGAAACATATAGAATCCGAGCAACTCGGCGTATCTTTGCTCATGTGGTAACCCCAAAAAGCCCATGAACAATGCCCGAATGACTTGCCCGAATCGGGAGCTAGACACTCCCGAATCATGGGAGGTTTTTGGCATCACATTGAAACTGAGGAGTTAACAAGCAAACTTGGCAGAACGTGGGTGTGTTCACTAACATCTTTGCATTTTGGACATTCAAAAAAACCATCAACAAGTTGGGTTGTTGACTTCAACTTCCTCATGTCTGGGGATTTGGTCATAGTGAACTGGTACCTTCTCTGTTAAGGAATCCTAGTTGGTGGCCAACCTTCAACGTCTTTGGAACTTGACAAACATGTGATTGCTTGTGGTTGCAAGATCGGGTAGATGGCAGCCTACGAGGGTGCATGGGTCTAGCCGACAAGTTGCTGGTTGATTTGCTTAAATGTATATAGACGTAGATGTTTTTCCTATCTGGGTATCCCCATTTTCAGACACACCTAGATGCTAGTTTTCCCATTCTTTTCCTAGCTGTCAGTCATGAAAACTTTGTAAAAGACGTTTGCTCTTGTTTGAAGAGGTTGGTTGATTTTTCCCTAGTTGTTGGCAAATCCCTCATTGACTCACAAACATCATTGATTAAACACATCCCCATATCCATCCACAACGACGCCATGGCGTGAACAACGCCATGCAAAACATCCACAATGCACCTGAGGCTCCAAGCGATCCATTTGTTGCTCTGGATCTTTTTCGTCCGATCGCTTTGGCAGATGCATCTTGACATATCTCGACATTCGCTGAGGTGCTGATGTGAGAACTCGGGGGGAAATGTGGGAATCGTCTCAAAAACGGCGAGGAATTTCTAGGCAAAGAAATAACACATTTTGGCCCAGAATGATGTGATTTTGGAAGGGGAAGCATGGAGCATGCAGTTTGATGGGCTCAACAAATCCATGTTTTGTTTCTGGGAAAATCCAGAGATAAGCGGAGAAATCTGCCCATCTGAGGCACTTCTTCATCAAAGTCTCCTGTGCTTCTTGGCTGCAAATGCCTAGGTTGGGCTCATTTCTTTTTGAACTCCAAAACCCGCAACGAATATAATGCAATTTGGCTTTGATATGCTCTAATCAGGGAATTACCATTTAATTCAGGACATCTTGAAAATTAGTTCATGGTAAAGGTCATGGTGACCTTTAAGATTCCCCAATTGCTGTAGATGTGGTTGGTGATTCATATATTGATATTTTCAAGCCTATTTGGGATCATTTTTCACCCTTGCTTGCGTAGGGGGTGGGCAGCAGACCAGGATCCCCAAAGGCCTCAGTCATCTTCTTAAATCGCTCACAATGATCGTGGTGTCATGGGGGTCCCCATATGTACCTCCAACAAAAATGAAACTCTACGGTTAGGAAAATGGACTATCTAATATAAACTCCAAGAAATCTATCAATCATGGATAGCTGGTTGGAAGACCCCACGGTTTTTGATAGCGGAAAAGTCATCCATATTACATCGTATTACATCATATTACATCATATTACATCATATTACATCATATTACATCATATTACATCATATTACATCATCTTGCTATATAGTACATTTTCCAGCCGAAGAAGACTACCAGAGGGTGGTAACTGGAAAACTCCTCCGCCTCAACACTAGGACAACGGGATTTGAGATGATGACTGTGTTTTCTCCCCTAAACTGGGCATTTTCCCCGAAGTTATGGCAATTTCAGTGGGGAAAATGAGGTTTTCATGTGCCCATGAGGCATCCTCATCTTGTGGCTTATGCTACCCCAAAATAGCTGGCATAGCTGCTTATTCTCCCGGTCATATGGTAATCATAGGTTTCGACCCCATCCCCATATATTCCTTGGGGAAATTTGCACTGCTTAGATTTGCAGGTGCCTTTGCCCATCTCCACTTCGTTACTTCGTTTTTTTTTTCCGAGGTGGCGATGGTGGTGGGACATGCCTATTCCGTCAGCGAGGTGAAGGATGACCAGTGAGTCAACAGTGTCCTCTGGACATCTGTGTAGGAACCACTCTGAAGTCAGGGGGTTCTGGCTGGTGAACCATCCCTTTTATTTTGTGCCAGAAACCATGAACTATGCCCAATGACTTTCTAGAAATGGGTACTCTTGTCGTCACCGGAGGTTTCTGGCAGTGGGTTTACCCTAGCAAATTCGACTATCTAGTCCAAATCACTTTAAGCACCACAATATGGAGGTTTCCTAAAATAGGGGTACCCCCAAATCATCCATTTTAATAGGATTTTCCATTATAAGCCATCCATTTGGGGGTACCCCCATTTATGGACACCTCCATATGAGCAACATGGCTGATTTCTTTTGGCCTGTTTTGGGGTCCCCTTGAAACCCTGAGACAGGCTGTCGGTTGAAATCCTGCGAAACTCAGCAATATCAAATTGGGAGATCCGACAATTACCAATATATCACCCACAACAATCAACATATTGACAAGAATCCCAAAAAGAAAACGTCAAAAGTGAGTTGTACGTGTCCAGTTGGTGCTTTTGGACCCACTCAGATCTTCCAATATTTTGAAAACAACATTTTGCCAAAACCTGTTTTTCTTTGGTAAACCACATTTAGACCAGGAATTTTCCAGCGATCCAGCACATTTTACCAAACATACAAAGGATCACCAACCAGCAACTGACCCAGGCCTCATCGGCGCAACCACTGTGCCAGGGCACCTGACCCAGCGAAGTGAAGCGAAAAAAGGCCCAGGTGGGATTCCAAAGTTTAACTTGTTCAACAGGAGCAACATTTTCAATCGTATGCCAGAAATCATCTGCATAGTATGTATATATATATATATATAAACATGTAAGACTGGGATTGTGATTTATTTTAGTAGTTAGTAGATGAATGTAGTGATTGGAAACTGTATTTACAGATCATCCAGACTTAGGTACGGGTCAAGACGATCAATGCCCTAAAACGGATCATTTAGCCATTTTCATCCGATCCAGACTTAGGTACGGGTCAAGACGATCAATGCCCTAAAACGGATCATTTAGCCATTTTCATCCGAAAAATAGACACATTTTTTTTGGAATTTCAAGGCAGCGGCGGCTCATTTCAAAAGACTTCAATTCCCCAGTGCTTAGATCCATCCTGCTCCCAGAAGCAGAGCATTTTATATCACCTACAGAATGATGGTTGATTGATGTACTGGGGTCATAGCCATAGCCCTCCATTTAATCCCATGCTTGCAACGTGGTACACCAATAAACCATCCTCAACGACTTGCCAGAAATGGGTACCATCCCCCAGGAGGTGTCTGAAGTGTAGGGGGTTTACCACAATCACCTTCAACATTGCGGTTTGTTAACAGGACAAGGGACAAAGTCACCCAAGTTATCCAAGTTGTGTAGGGCTAGACATGGCTAGAGCGAATCGATGCAATTTGCTGGATGGATTTTGCGCTAAGGAGACCGCTGAATTGGTACCTTCGTCAGCATGGCTGATTTCACAGCCACAAAATGCGTCGAAGCAACCAGTGAAAACCATCATGGGATGTCCTGAGCTTACTAAACACACACACACACAATTTGTTTAGCTACTTCATCCTTCTCCTCATCCTCCTCATCATTAAAAAATCCTCATCCTCATCATAATCATCGTCATTGTCATTGTCATCATCACTAAGACAACATCAACACTAACATCAACATGTAAGTTCCAGACCATCAAGTTCATGACCATCATGGATTATTTGAAACCGAACATCCACCAGGTCGACTGGTCGGCACCCGACCTCCCCGCAAGGTATTTCCGGCTTTCGGAGAAAGCAGTGCATTGGATTCCCAAGACGATGTGACGTAAAAAAGTGTGCGTTCGCGCGCTGGGAAACGGTGCATTTACATACTTACTCCGTGTTTAAATATCAACCATGATGGCATAGCAACCATCCGAAACTGTTAACCATTCATTTTTTTGGATACTGTATTCATTGAAGTTGATAGAGTAGTACTTGAGTGATCCATTGAGAAGAAGTGTGAGTTCAAGCCAATATGTTGATATCCAATAGTGATATCAACCGAACTGGGGCCGTTCAACTCAAGCTACGATGCATGTTTATCCCAGCGGGAAGCTGCATTCATGTAGCCTGTTCCGGCTCAGGAACTCATACGATGCCACGATCCACAGAAATATTTGGATGAATATGATTTTTCTCTGCCGAACATGTTTGAACTATGTTTTTTTTTCCACAAAAACATCACTGCCAGTGCCTAAATTCTTCCACTTTTTGCGGCTTCATCTCTGGCCCATTTTTTCCAATGACCAATGCTGACCTGCTGAAGAAGTCATCAATCTCATTTGCCTGGTATCGCTTGATCTGGCATATCGACATAAACCCCATTGCGGCTCAGCCCATAGCTTTGTTTATTGTTGCTGAATGTCCTAAATTCTAGAATATTTGATACAAATAGCATGTGATATTCCACGTTTAGATGCCATAGATGCCATATCTATCCACTGCTCTGTATCCAAAAAACAGATCACCTGGCTTGGTTTCTTCGCCCTCCATGCCGTTCCAGGCGAACCTGCCAGAGAATAGATTCAAGCAGAATGATTGGGATTGAACTAGCAAAAATAGAGATTTCACATGATTTTACATGATTAAACTAACTGTTAGTTTAACTAGACTTGGTATTTAATATGTTTGATATGTTTTTAATCAGATACAATTGGAATCTAACATGTGAACTTATTTTAAGTGTGAAGAGATTCGCAGGTCTCAAACATCCGCAGGGCTGGGCGTAATTCAACTTTTCGCTTGGGAAACTCATCGACATCAAGGGATGCTTTTGTGGAAGATTTTTCATTGCGAGCTTCGACTGCGGAAGGGCAATCTTCAAGAATAGCCCTGGGAACCATCTGGGGGTTTCCTAAAATGGAGGTACCCAAAAATGGATGGTTTATAATGGAAAATCCTATCTAGAAATGGATGATTTGGGGGTAGCCCTATTTTAGGAAACCTTCGAATCTTTACCGATCGAACTTGTTTTCACCTTCCATCTGATCTGGCCGCAACACCAAAATCATGCTCCATGTTGCGATCCGGAAAAATACTTTGCTCCCAATGTCTTTGGGTACCCAATCTTAGACTTCAGACTTCATGGGAAAGCAACTGTTGTTTGTAGGAAACTCGGAAATTCCTACTTGGTGGTTGATCCTACTCCGGAAAATGTTTTTTAGTGATTTGTAACATCTTGGAATCTTGTAACTAGACCATACTAGTTACTAGACCATGTACTGAGAAAATACCAGAACATATTGAGCAGGATGAACAACCAAGCCGGATAGAACACATCCATCACATCATGCGAAAGACACAGGAGGTCGTGGCAGTACCCCCCCATTTTTTTGGGAAGAATCGCCAGGGTTTTCAAGAGACTAAAGTAGGGTGCAGCCGGATCCAATGCTTCAAAACACATGGGATTTTCCTCATGACATTGGGATATTCAAAACCTCAATTTCTACAAACATGGGTAATCAAAAACTTTCACACCCCAAAAAACAATATCAATGCGGAAAATCACCGGTGCCAGGAAGAGTGGAGCGGAAAAGACCTGGCCACGGCCCTTTGTGATGGCCTGGTCGTGGGTGAACCCAGATCAAGGGGGGGCTATGATCCCATTCGGGATCTCAGGCATCAGATGGGTACTCTGAGATTGGACATGAGATGAACGGCAAGGGGGAAACTGATGACAAAGGGCAATTTAGCAGCTGGGAATTAAACAAAGCACGAACCGGATTTTACCCCACTTGGGTTCACTGTCGTTTGGTCATACTCAACAGTTTATGAGGGGAGTTTGCCAAGCAAAGATTGGGTAACCAAACATTGGCATACGACAAGATGCAATCTTTGGGCCTTGTGGAAATGGATGATTTGAATGCAATCATCCAACAAAATCTTCCATTTTGGTTCCATGTCAGTCACGGATTCCTGCTTTTCCCAGGCCGATGGGAAGCTCAAGGCGCACATCTGTGAGGTTTTGGATCACGGGAAATATACTGACGCGAGTGAAGTGAGGTGCTTCTGAGATTTTCTCAGGTTGAGAGGTGGAATCTGTGGACATCTCAGATTGTCTGAAGATCTGTAGCCGGCTTTTAGTTCCAGTCGTCAGTTTATTTGGGTATATAGATGGTAGATTATAGCAAGAACATGCAAGAACAAATTACTTCTTTCAGGTTTTTGAACCATAATTCACACGAACTCATGGCCTTGGTATGTTTACTTATTGAAGCATGTGGGTGGGTTGGATTGCAATAGTTTTTTAGTGTTATCCTTTGTTGTTCATACAGGTTCCAGGTCTAATGACAACACAATTGGCCTACATTGGTTGTTGTGCATATTTATGGATATGTTTACCGACATATTTGTAGTGGATACATTTGTGGATAAGACATCATACAACCTGGGTTATAGTAGTTGAATGGGTGTATATATATATATATAATACATATGATTCATATGTATACAACCCAGTTATATAGAAACGTGTATTTCTCACCGGGTCTCTGAGAGTCATGGATGATCATGGATGTGTTCACGTGTCGCTTTCGCTGCAGGAGAAGCCTGCATTCATCCGCACGGACCGCGAAGCGAAGCGACTTGGCATCAAGGTGCGAGATTGGATGACCAAAATCCACTAGCGAGAGTCAGTGGTCATCCATACCCTCTGGTACACCAACAGTTTGCTATGGAAAATCACCATTTTTAATGGGAAAATCAACTATTTCTATGGCCATTTTCAATAGCTATGTGAAAAAATACCAGAGGGTAACAATCATTCGATTGATTATTGATATCAATGGAGTGTCAGTGGTGACATTTGATGACCGACGAAGTAGCCTCACATATCAGGTGATATTGGGTGATATTGGGTGGAATGTGAAGCCTATACAATGCAATTTGTGGACAGATTCGTCTCTAGATAAGACATTCAATCCATGAATTATCCATACATTTGTCTGAAAATAGTGTACCTCCGATTTCCGTGGATTCTCATCAGCTATCCTGTTCAAATTGCAATTCTGGGGTATACCATGGTATACCGATTTTGGACGAAGCCAACCATTCTCCCAGGTGAGTCATGAAGCATGGATGGGATTTGATCGTTACATCTTTTGAAACTTTGAGAGACACTGGGGGACCACAGATTGAGATGTCTATGTTTAGTATTCACCATCCAATTATTGGGGTACCTAATTTTGACCCATACCCATATGATTTGGTTTCAAACGAGATATTTTATCATGGTGGTTGACAGTTTCTGAACATTTCTGACCATACCAAAGCTGATTCAAAATCTTCATCACTTTGTCTCCACTAGAGATGACTGAACTGCAGCGGATGCTTATCTGAGGGCCATGGTTCATCCCCAATTTCTTTGATTTCCCATTTTACATTGCAATATATTGCAATATTTCCCCATGTTTGGGTTGCTACAAAGCACGCGATCTTTGATTCTCATCCCCTTGCTTGGTTGATATCCCCATCATCCCCAGTATCCCCATTGCCAGAACCATTGGCTTGCCCAAGGATTGCAGAGCTGTTCGCCAGCCAGACTCTGAGAGTCCACAGCCATATAGGATGTTCTAGCAGCAATCATGGGGGATCCAATCGAATATGACCAACTCATTCTCAATGTTTGGGTCACAAATTCGTATCTTCCCAAACAAAAGGATGGAGTACTGCTAAACGTGCCAATTGAGCGGCGCCATGTGCAATTGCAGATCATAGTGCCACTTTTTAAGGCTTAAATCATCACGACACTAGGACCAATAGATTTTGATTCTGAGTTTTAGTTTGAAAGCCTCACAAGGACGTCGCCTACTAGTGATGCTTAGTAGGGGGCGATTATGGGACTGCAACACCTTTTCGGAGATGTGACAAATATCCACTGAAAACCCAGCAATTGGACGTGCTTCCAACGTTAGCATACCCTCTATGGTCGGTCGTCCCAGCGTGTTGGTGTTTGTTGATTCTATGCCGGCACTATTCATCCGGCGCAAAGTCGTCGATTTTTGACAGCAGAGTTTCGTGGTTGGCTGATCATCCAAAAAAAAGCACTTCTATTGGTAAACTAACATAGCTATGGAAAAATGCCAATTTTTAATGGGAAAGTCAATTATAAATCACCATTGCAATATATGATTGATATCCATTGATATCCCACATATCATCCCATGACATTCCCATTTTCACTGGTGAAACACATATCTTTTTGGCTGGTTTGAGAGCCCCAGTTCTGTTGGGTACCAGTTGCGGCAGCCACGTCCCCTCCCATCCCCAGGCGTCGGACTGGATGGTGCGAAGATGGCGTCCTTCGACAATCCCGGCGCGGTGGTCTTTGGAATTTGGAACAAGTTAAATTGCCATGCTTGGGACGTGGTTTACGACGGTTTATCGTGGTATATCATGGTTTATCATGGTATTTATCAAGATACATCACGGTTTATGACGGTTTCCCAAGATTTATCATGATTTTGTGAAGGAAAACTGCTGAAAAATTGGGGCTATCTTCATTGTGAGACAAGCGAGCCAAGAACTGATGGGTCAATCAGCCACTGCCGTGGCAGTCGCTCGTGATGTAGTAAACTCTAGCGATTTTTTGCACCAAATCTTTGAATTTATATAGAATTGTACATATTAATGTTTGTCCTGATGTTTGGATGTAGTCATATATTGCACCCGATTATATCTAGTCTGATATATTGGTAAATAAGATTGCACTATGTCCAGTCGTGATATATTTACCATTGATATATTTATCCATGAGATACATTTGATATAATATGATTCACTATAGATTTTTTTGATTGGGATGACCATATCCCAGTGGCATCGCCTTCACCAGGGCCTCTGGAGGTCAGCATTCGCAAGGTCACACAGGGAGAGGCGGGGGTCAGACGCACCAGCTGCTGGATCTCCGAATTTTTTTTCGGGATTTCAGCAGAACATAGGGGTTCAACCAGCAAGAATGGTGGGATTTCAGCCAGAATGAGGGGTTTAGCCAAAAAAAATGGCAGGTCAAGCAACACACATTGGAGTGTTTTCAGCAAAAATTAGGGATTGAAGCAATCGAACCACAGACATATTGGATCATATTGGTATTTTGCCAGGAAATCGGGTGGGATGTATGTACGCGGTGACTCGCGGCAACCATCAACAACAATATAGGGGTACAGGCCACAGGCCCCAAGAACGGGGGTGAAACTAACAAACATGGCAAGTATTGCGAAAAGAATTAAACTATATAGTTCCGCAATGACTAACAAACTTCATTCAACTTCTCATTAGTGTCTTATAGTTTCACCAATACTTAACTGATTTATGCTATGGCTTTTGCGGTGACACCGCAAGGTCAGTGGCTTGGTTGATCAGATGATTGTTGATCAACATCACCTTGATGTTGGTGGTGCCATGCTATTGGATGCCCTCATTGGCTTGATGCTGCCACTCCAGGCATGGGTGGATGATGTGGTCCTAGACTCAGACTGCTGCAGCTGGAAGATTGCTACCCCAAGAGTGTTTTTTTGTACCAACAACACGAACCAACAAAAAATCAGCAACCAAAACCAAGAAACGTTGCGGCATTTGTTGCTCCAAACATGAATCTTTAAGCTCCATCAACTTCAACAGAACATGTTCTGCGGACCAAGTCCACTCGGCTCAGAACACTGAGATCTCTGGTCTCATCAATATGCTACCGGAATCTGCCGCCCATGCGGAGAAACACGTGGTACGGGATCCAAGGGATCCCGAAGGGTGTCGGATGCGGCTGATATTGCGAGATTTTGGCGAGCAAGTGAGAAGTTGATCCCTAGTTGTTCTTTTTTTTATTTTTTAAATGTATGTTATATACACATTAAATTAGAAGGTTGAACTCTAAGATAAGTTGCGTTGATGGATATTCTGATCAAATTCAAATATTGGAACCTCTGCAAACCTATATCGACCAGTAGGCTTGGGGATGACTGAAGTTGACTTGGGCGCTATTTATGGACCTGCCAGTGCGTTGTGGTGATCGTCATGTCTTTCGCGTTTTCAGGCAATGGCTAGGTCTTCCGTACGCCGTTTCGAGCAGTTGACCACGCTTGTGGCTGTGACAAAAACACCATAAGTCTCTACACATAACGTATGCGAATGTCTGTGAGTTCTTGTGGATGTCATGAAACCATATGAAACCCATCCGCACTGTTCTTCCTTTGTGCCCCCGCGCATCACCGCCTCCAGCGACGCCATGGCCTTGACGTTCTCTGTTGCCAGCGTCACGGGGAAGACCTACGACGTCACGGTGAAGGGCGAGGATCGGGTGAAGGAGCTGAGGGAAGAAGTGGAGCGATACATCGAGGTGCTCAGCAGATGGACTCAGGAAGCAGATGGCTACCAAAATGGGGGGAGAATCCCAAGTTGGAGATACTTAAGAATGACAATATTATCTATTTGGGGATACTTACTATATTACTACACCATATGAGATAATTATACATAATTATGCTTAATCAATGGTGGATACTGAACCACTCTACAAATGGAGCCATGAAGAAATGTGGGAAATCTTGCCACACTTGGGAGCTTTAGAGCACTTCCAAGAACTGTTGAAAGCCTAGTGCAAAAAGAGATCGCGGAGATTTTTGGACAAATATGGTGATTTTGAGATGTAGCCAGCCACCACTTCTGATGATCTTATTGCTCTATATGGAGTGCTTCATGATACGTCTTGATACCAATGAACTCTTATCAGTGGGAAATGTCACCAAGAAGGATGGGGATGATTATGGATGATCCGTTGGTCAAAGTCACAGTTCATCGATGGTGAAGGGGCGTGACATGGCATGACATTGACTTTTGCTGTATAACATTGTTGATTCAACCTGTCCTGGATTTGTGTTGGTAAAACTTTGAATCTCTATTTTGGTCAGTCAAACATCCCAGTCTTTTAAGTTGGTTACAGGAAACCTCCCATATTTCTTGGAACCAGGTAAAGCCATTAATTCCATTGAGCCTTCTTTAACAAGGTCTGAACATCACCAACTCAAAGGGATCATCCCAGCTGGTTTCCGCCCTGTGGACAGGTGCCTGAAGCTTGCTATTTGAAGCTCTTCCACGGCGCCGAGGCAACCAGAAATCCATGAAGCAGATCAAATAGTCGTGGAACAGCTGGACGAACTTAACATTGGGTATATCTTCAACCTCAAATATGAGAAGTAGCAAAAAATCATCCCAACGAGTCTCCCAACTCTCACTTTTGATCAGCTTTCTTCCGTTTTTCTCATGTATCTCCATCTTTCAGCAGTTGAACCACGTTTTCGCCACGTTTTCCACGCCGTTTTCCCGCTGAAATTCCCCCATGGTTACCCCCGCCAGGTGCTGCACGACGCGTTGCCGGTGACGGCACTGGATCCAACGGAGCAGGTCTTCGCAGTGGTGGCGCGGGAGACGAAGGTGGAGCTCCTGCTGCAAGCGGCAGGCGATGCGAGGGCGATGGGCGGCTGGGTCTGTTGCCAGGGGCAGTTGGTTTGGGGAATATGTGAATGGAAGGTCCATATATTTTAGATGGTCGAAAAATGGAGCTGACAAAAAGAGCTGACTTCAGGATGAAAACAGAGGACTGAAGCCCAAGGTTTTGGGGATGGTTTCCGATCTCGAACATGGATTGGCTGAGTCTGAAGCAGATGAACCAGATGTTACTGAGAAAATTGATGAACATTGGTGAAAATTGGAGAGTTTGAAGAAGTTCTACCGGAAGTGACCAAGACATTTGATTGTTTGAAGAGGTTCCCATCTCATTTTTCACAAAGTCAGTGTCCGAGAGGCTCTTATGAGGGCTACAAAGAACTGCTGAAAGCAGCTCCAAGTTCCGCAAAAGGCGACGGGATTTGACCCTCGGGTGGACCGGGAAAATCGCCATTTTTGCAGGCCGTGTTTGTTGAGGATAGGAAGTTTTGCAGACACCTGAGCCTGAAAGTCACCATTTCACTTGGTAAGAGTATCCAAAAATTGAGGGCAGCACACCTTTTCATCCCATTTTCATCCCATTTTCATTTCATCCCATGTTCATCCCATTTTCATCCCATGTTCATCCCATTTTCATGGGTCAATTGAGGATCTATAGGTACAATGCTGAATGCAGGAGACCACATCAAGGTGGTGAAGGGCCTTCCATCCATCCTAGCTGTCCTTGAGGACTGCAACTGGGGTTACGATTACCATTTCGCTAGGATGAAGTAGGATTATATCATTATGCTATGACCCCAGCCATGCAAGGGGCTCCCCATCCTTGTAGCAAATACAAAAAGTAACCACCTTTTGTGGTGGGTATGCGCTAAAGCCAGGCCTTGTTCATAATATCGCATGCCTTGTTGGACTCTGTGGTGTGTCAAAACAAATGTGCAAGGACATGGCGGGACAAAAGCCGGAGATTGAACATCTGCGTGCAGGGGAACATGGATTGGAGATGAGCAGCAAGGATGGACATTTGTTGCACCGTGGCTGCACCGGCAAAATCATGGCGCTTGGTTTTCGGTGTTTCCTATGGTACCTCCATAGGCCGATTTGGACAGGTTTTGACTCACCATTTGGTGATTCACCTAATTGATGATTGAGGCATGAGATCATATCACACCATATTTACACATTGTGTAGGTATGACTGACTGGTACGACGTGCTGATTTTTAGTACCCATCTTGTGACTTTTCGTCATTGTCAGGCTGCCTAGCATCAACAGTGGAGTCCTTCTGCGAGAAAGCCGAAAGGAGCAGTTTTCCAAGGTGGTGGTGTCGGTCCAGCTGAACTCGGACGCATTCAATAAAGGCTGGGATGGTGAAATTCTCACGCCAGTGTCTGCTAAACCGCTGTTGGCGGATGATTTTTGGAATCAACTACATCATCCATTGTTGATGAATGATGGTTGATGGTTGGTCGACTTAGTATCCTTTAGGGACTATTGGGGACTATCATCATCAATGCCCTTGGAATCCCATTCTTAACCAACCGGTGTTTCTTGGAATGACAACACATGGAGAGTCGGAAGCAAAGCTATTCGGAGGACACGCCAAGATGGTCTAAAGATGTCGGTATGGATAAGGTTGATGTGTTAATATAGTCAGCGTGTCATACCCTTTTGGCTGGGAAATCCCAGAACTCGGTGAACATTTGGAACATCATCGAAGTAAGTGGATCATTACCCATTGCCATGTTTTATTACCAAAGGGAATCCAAAGGGTACTAAATGTATACATGGTGGGTTCACAGCCTTTTTTTTCCTTGAATCACCCGATCACCAATCTGCAGTTGAGGATGATCAACACATTTATGATAATTTCCATAGATGTTCCATACATTTGCCATGTTTTTTTCATAGGATTTCCCATGCATTTTCCATACATTTGGGGGGGCAACATCCATAACTACCGGCTATTGACTGTGGGTTCAGGCCTTGGCATCGTGGTGGAGGAACCTCCCTCCATGCAGAGTTCCTTGGGCGAATGCGGCCGATGATTTTGGGGAGAAGCAACTAGTGAAGGGTAGTCTTAGGCAAAATACCTTCATATTTTCCACAATTTTGATGGGAATATTTACGAACCGAGCCAGCTATTTTTTTTTGGCAGGGTATCAGAGGATACAAGATTCGCAATTACCTTTTCTTGAGAATTTTGGGAGGCCCAACTATTTCTTCAAAGTTGGAATCTTGTGTCAACCTTTCATGATATACCTAACCTTCACCTCCTGCTGGCAACTTGGGCTTCCTTGGCACCCTTGCAGTGACGTCAGGTGAAGTCGACAGATCCGGTCTGCCGAGCTACGTGTACAACGGTTTCGGCCTGTCAGAGTCCAAGAGGTCCAATGCCATCAAGTCGCTTGGAGCATGGACAACTGGGTCAACCAACTGCTAAACTGCTGAACTGCTAAACTGCTAAGGTAATTTGATTTGATTTGATGTGATTTGACGTAAAGGTAATTTAAGCATCTGGCAGCCTGGCGAGGCTAGTTTCGGTCAGAAGTATGATGTTGTTTTTTGGACATTTTGATGGGGTAAGATCAACCTGCCCAACAAAATCATAAGAATCGTAGCAGGTGGACCCAAAGACTCCACCTGAAAGCCTTATGTTTTCCTGGGTTCTAACCTGGCAATCTATTTCTTGTTTCTGTTTTCCTTGAAACAATGGAGATTGACCTTCTTCCTCATTTTTCCCGCCCTGAAATGGAAGCCTTGGACATCCTCAAAATCCTGGAAATGTTCAACTTTTGCCTTTATTTACTAAGACAAATGGTCCAGTGATCAGGAGATTAGCCAGGGGACTTGTCCAGGAAGACACGATGAAAACTAGAGATACTGACCTAGCGCAAATTGGGTGACTTTCAATTGGACAAACCAGTGGTTTGGGGGTACCCATGTTTTAGGAACACTGATCTGACTTAGATTTCCCGTTTTAGATCCTTTTAGGACTTGAACATCACTTGAAGTAGTAGTTCTGAGAATTCTGAACAGTGAGACCCTGGTGATGGTTTTGAGGAAATTTGGGAGCCCAGAACTGAGGTTTCATCCGGCGATGCATGGAGGACCAGGGGATGAAGTCATCCAGGGGTGTTTGCCAACGGGGTATCCCCAAAACCATTGGGTTTCCCCAGTAAAGACTGTGGAAAATATGGGGGAACATATGTTGGGGGTAACCATGTTGGATGATATTTTACCATTGGTATCCATTTTGTTCTTCCCATAATAGATCATACTTGGACATGTTGGAAAACTGGTGTATCTATAGCCCCAAAACCATTGGTTTCACCACATACTTGGACATGTTGGTATGATATGTTGGATGATTCTGGTGTCAGCCACCATTTTCGGAAACCGGTCCAGGTCGACCGAACTCGACCCTTGACCCGAAGAGGTGACCCCCGAGATTTGACCAATGGTATTCCGAATCCGAAGTCTCCACGAAACATCAAGAAACCAACTTAGCAGATATATGCCAATATAACATCATGTAACATCAATATATCAGCTAAGTTTGTTTAAGAAGTATTTGTCTATGGGCTTATGTGAAAATGGTGTATCACCAAATTCAAGGCATACCATCATTTTCCCACTGAAATAACATCAGCCATTTGAGGGTACGCCCCATTTACAGACCCATAAGTAGCCACCACCCCACTTTGCAGCGCAGTGCGCAGGGCTCCTGCGCATCGAGGGCGCTGGAGGTTTTCCGAATTGCAACATGGGCTACACCCCGCAGAGCTGGACCGATTCGGAGAAGAAGTTTCACACCTTTGAGGCGTTGGGGGCTGAAACTTGCGGCCCCTGGCTGGGAAGCGAGTTCAGTTGTTGTTGGACTTGGCTCATCTTAGTTTCCAATGGTCCCTGAAAAAGCCAGGGTATGAACTGCTCATTTGGACATGTTTGTTGGTTTCCTGCAAAGAGACTATAGCGGCCGGGTATCAAAACGGTGAACCATGCACATGGAAATCAAAGCCCCGAGACCACCGGTTCAGGAGGGTGGGTCCAAACTTAGAGCTGGATTATTCAAAACCTTATTGAGATCATGTTTTCGGCTACTCTTGCAGCGTCTCCAAGATTTGCCACTTGAGAACTGTCCAAAATGCTAATTGGTATGTCATAATAGTAGTATAGTCGTTCTATGACCCACTTATTGGGAGTATTTGGATTTCTACATTGTTCCATGGCGGGAAACCCATTCGAAACCGACCAGATTGTACATTATTAATAACCGCTTTAAAATGCTTTAAAGATATGACTATACCATGCATATACTATTCAGAATTTTCCAATGCTGTTAAAATACTATTCATTACACAAAACAAGTGTTGGATTTCAAGATATTGGTTTATTCTAATCATAATCACATTGGATACTTTTCAATATCATTGGATTGTTAATGTTAATCATAATCAATGATAATCACTATTCCCAAACATCATCACTATTGATAATTTCATCATTAAAATTGGATCATAACTATATGCAACTAAAAATCATAATGATCATCTTACTATTCCCAAAGAATGATATAGTTGTTATACTTTTCCCAAAGATCATAGGATTTCATGCGATGAATCATCAGGTCATCTCCCTGCAGGTCACCCTCGAGGTGGAGGGACGGAACCACTTGAAGGTCATCAGCACCCAAGGCGAGGCCAGGGAGAAGGGCCGCAGTGGGCCCATCAAAATTGGAGGTTTCCTAAGTCATAGGGGTACCCAAAAATGGATGGCTTATAAGGGAAATTCCTATTAAAATGGATGATTTGGGGGTACCCCCATTTTAGGAAACCCCCAAATAGTGGATTTAGCGTACTGAAAATGGTGATTTAACCCATAGTCTCTGCAACAGAAAAAACCAGAGGCTATCACATATGATCCCCATCCCCCAAAAATTGATCGAGATTGAATATTTTCAGTGTAAGCTTGGATGTAAACATGCAAGTTAACATGTCAGTTTTTCTAAGTTACCGTTGTTTGGTGTTTGGAGATATCACCACGTCACGATGCAAAAAAAGAAAGGCCCAGGATAGTGAGCACTATAGCAGCAGAACAAACGTCCTGCCCGTTTTTTTTTGGAAATGCGAAGGTGTAAACTACCACTGTGAACTTGCCGTGAAATGGTCATTTTTTCAGTATTTTGATGTGAAACATCCGAAATTCTTCACTTTTACACCAGCTCTTTTCCCAGTGCCCTCAACCATTCTCAGCCTTTTTGTCAGATTTCAGGTGAGGTTTTCCACGTGGATTGGCGCAACAAGTTGACGGATGGCAAGTTCCTCCCCGCTGTCTATGCCTGGCTGGACCTGGGTGGTGAACCGCTCTACCTGGGCGATCTCTCTCTGGAGATCCATCTGTGAGGGTCGCAGATCAACGATTTTCACGGTTGGATCAACGATCAACGGTTGAGATGAACGAGCCGAAGGTCCCATGTATGACATATGGCTGCTGAGATTTGGTCATCTATGATGGAGCAGGGAAAAACCATGGAAAAGCAATGTAGGCAGCAAAACGTGCTTGTGGCTCTGACGAATACTTTTGGGTTCAAAGAATTTCAACCAGCAACCAGTGCTGTTCTGACAAAGAATCAGGACTTGCGAAGGTACAGCCAAACTGCGCCAAAAAGATATGTTTGCAGTTTCAATGCAGTTTGCAGTTGTGTTGCCTTGTCACCTTGTCAGTGCGCACTGATTGTCTTCCGACTGTAGTGTGAGTCTCGGTCAAGAGTCTCGAAAGGTTTCCCCTTTCCAAATCTCACAAGTGTCACAGGATCCGCAAAGATCCGGAAGAATCTGCCCAATTTTGCATAGATCTACCAGATAGATGTCTCCCCCAAAATCATCCAAACTACTTACCCTCTGGTAAACTAACAGTTTGCTATTGAAAATGACCATTTAGACAGTGGATTTTCCCATTAGTAGCATGGTGATTTTCCATAGCTATGTAACAGGCAATACCAGACGGTAACGAACCACCGGTCCATCTTCCGGGGATGCAGGAGATCGACCAAGAGACCAAGAAACAGCTGGCCGAAGCCCATGAGCTCACCCTGCACAGGCGGGATGTTTATCCAAGAAAAGTATAGTGACTATTCATGATGGGGTATTGGAAATCATGGGCTAAAATACATCCAATGGTAAATAAACGGATCTACTGGCAATGTTGATTTCCAGTGGGGAGATCAGTGAAGAACCAAAGGGTGGATCATGTACCATCGAATCTTGTTGCTTCACAAAGCATGGTTGATGAAGCAGCCAGCTTGAACCACTGTCTGGTGATGCGTCAACGAACCCCGCCCTTGCTGTCCCATCAGGTCATGTTTGGGGTTTGAAAGCCACCCATCAGGGGCTGAAACAGCCGCCAAGAATAGAGTTTCAGCGTTTTTAAAGCAACAACCGCTGGGGATCTTCAAGTGCAACATTAGCAACTAAGTCGAAAAACAACAGGTTTGTAAGCATTGTAAGATATTGTAAGTATGATTATGATTGTATATGATTGTAAATCAGCAAGATCTTGGTCACTGCCACCTTGTGCATTGACGGTCCCTACTTTCACTTCATGAGAGAGTCACCCTTAACTAGGAATTGCATAACATTTCAAACACGACATGACCGGCCATTTTTGGATCCAAAGTGATACCCAAATGTACTTTACACATAAGATTGTTGGTGTTATTCCCATTATAATACGACCAGGACGGGGGCCCCGGGGAAGTGTATTTTGACTGCACAGGGCCAATTTTTTATGCGTTTTGGGATGCCGGCGGATTGCCCAAATGGCTGACGAAATTTGTTTCCAAAACACACAACCGTAAACCCTAAATCCCAAACCCTAAAACCTAAATCTGACATGACACCCTGAGTAAGCCTTTGAAAGTAAAATCTCCCTAAAACCATGGAAAAAACCCTACACACCCTAAACGAAACCCTAAACAAAGCCTAAACAAACCCTAAAGGGTTGGTCACATGATGAACCCCTGGGCGGCACCTTATGCATTGTATCATCAGTATATCCCCATAAAACAGGACAATGCCATGTCCTGCCTGGTAAATGCCAATCTATTACAGCTTAACTCCCCATTCCATCCAAGCAATCTCTCATTATTCCAATGATATTTATATATCATGATGTTGCCAGTTTATATTCCCATTTTATCCCCGTAACAAGATAGTGGGTTTTCCAAGCCGAACGCCAGCAGCTTGGTTTGATCGCCAGGCAACAAGACAAGGGCAAGCGCAAGGGAGGAGGCGAGAATCGCAGCCGTCCCAGCGGAGGCTGCTGGGATACCCCATTTTCAGACAGACCCATATTGAAATACATTGAAAGGGCACGTATATGATGATTGAAATGTATTGAAATGTATTGAAATGTATTGAAATTGTAATTTAGCCTCCCTGCTGTGGCAATTATTACACCTATGTTTTTGAATAGATGGTTCAGATTCACACCGAGTCATGTTGATTAACCCCAATTCTTGTTGGATGAACCCAGGATAGTCTTCCACACCGCAATGCCAGCTGCCACTTGGAACTTGAACAGTTCCCAAGTGGGATGATTTTAATTCACTAGGTGAAATCATGGGGTTACGGTTGTAATGATGTTGTTGACTGGTTATTACATGGCTATAAATAGCGAAATCATGGGGTTACGAATCATGGTCCATAGACCACAGGTTGATTCGCCCAAATGCAGCACTGGTTTTGTTGGGGAAAGCCATGGGCGGTTTTGTCATTGACAGGCCGCGGCAAGGGCAAATTTACAGAGGATGGTTGCTACAACTGCGGCGGTCGGTGGAACTCAGAAGTTTCTACAGTGATGGGATGAGAAGAATGTGAAGCCAACAGTTTGCGCCAAAAAACCCTACTTGACCAACTGGGTTGGGGTACCATTCACAATGGGAACCTCACCATTTTAGAAATACCTCATTTTTCAGAAGTTCGGGGGTGCAATCCGATCACAGAATTCGAAGGAGATCCTTTGGAAAGTTCAACTTTTGGGTACCGCAGTGATCGGCATCTTGGGTTCATATCCTGATAGTTTTGGACGTTTATATGGCTATGGCTCAAAATTATGGTACCAAAAATGGTCATATTTAATGGTAAATAAACATAAACCAACCAATTATAGGCTTGATAATTTTGAGCCATAGCCATATGTGGTAAACCGACCAGAAACAATCCCCAATTTCACCGGAACGGGTTGGTATAAACCATCCAGTTACAGTACCCTCTGGTAAACTTACATAGCTATGGAACATCACCATGCTATTAATGGGAAAATCCACTATAAATGGCAATTTTCAATAGCAAGCTGTTAGTTTACCAGAGGGTAACTTCTAGTGGATTTCCCAAAAAAGTTGTTGTGAGTCGCCCATCACATGTGTGCAACTCACGGATATAGAAGTTGGAAAGTCCCAGCGCTATGACACCTGAGTTTTCTTGGATCCTTGGATATATACCCCCCTAAACTTGAATATGGAACCCCACAAAATGGGTTTTGGAAGAGGATTTTCCTAATCTGGCCATTTTTGGGTTCCATGTTCAATTCCAGGGATGCACCGTTTCCCCGAGTTGGGGACATGTGTGGAGCCTTCTATATGTTTTTGCAGCAATCAGCTTTTCAGTCGGTCCTCCGACTACCCTTTTCCCGGGCATCCTTGGTGAAATGGTGGTTGATACTATCTGATGATCTGCGATAAATGGTACTTCTGACTAGCCAGAGAACTTATTTTCTGGTAGGATATGATATCTAAGCTTGGACAAGAACATTGGGAACCCCCAAAAACCCAAAGCATGATCATCATTTGCCCTCGTCAGAACAGGCCCAGATCGAGATATTAATCTTCCGAACAGAACCCAGTTATGGACACCTGTGGTCCGTGGTTTTCTGAATTTCCCCAACAATTTCCCTCAGTTTTTCTCAGGTTTATCATAAGTTCTTCATGTTTTCCATGGTTTTTCCTCATTTTTTCATGGTTTATCATCAATTTCACCCAGACTTCCCCAGCAAAATCCAAAGTAAACTCAGTCTCTCGGACGTCGAGGTTCCGGGCACCTTGCACGAGAGTGTCCGGAGGGGAAAGGCGGCAGCAAAGGGAAGGCGCGGCGCTACGGTCTCTGGAGTTTCCTGAGGTGTTTGGAGGGATTGTGAACCTATAAACCACATATACATAATATATATATATAATATATAATATATATATATATATGGTAACCCCCCCCCTAGAACCTACCTTTCTTCATTTCCACTCACCTCCTTTCACCTTACCTCAAAACATTTCTACTCACCTCCATGACATATTGTATATATATATATATATATGGTACCCCCCCCCCAAAAAAAAAACCTATGTTTCTTCATTTTTCATTGGTATTTACAGTGTTTTAGGCATATTTTGAGGGAATATTTTTTTAATGTTTTTTTAGAACCATAGTCTGCTTCACCTCATTGTCTGGTTCAAATGGTAACTCTTTGGGGAAAGGCCCCATGGAGAAAATTGAAAAAAAACAAAAAAACAACACTTAAATACTCTTTGGAGAGGAGCCCTATAGAGAAAATCCAAAAAAACAAAAAAAACCTTGAAAAAACCAAAAAAAAAAAAAAAAAACAAAAAAAAACAATATTTGGGGACTCTTTGGGAAGAGGCCCCATGGAGAAAACTTAAAAAACCAAAAAAACCTCGAGAAAACCAAAAAACAAAAAAAACAAAAAAAACAATATTTGGGAACTCTTGGCTGGACCCCCCTATACACCAACACCTCTGGATTTTTTTTTTTGTTTTTTTTTTTTTGGTTTTCTCG
>BGPT01000399.1:118960-132061 GCA_003297045.1 Symbiodinium sp. clade C Y103
TCACAGGTATATGACAGGTAAATTCAAGGTATATTAAATGGTATATTAAGGTATATTGCAGGTCTATTACAGATATATTCAAGGCATATTAAATAGTATCTTAAAGGTATATGAACGGTAAATTACAAGTATATTTAAGGCATACTCATGTAATATTAGACGGCATATTGGAGGTATATGAAATGGTATATGAAAGGAATATAACATGGTAAATATTATGCACATTAAAGGTTTACTAAAGACATATTATGATATATTAAATGGTATATTGAAGGGTNTATAAAATGGTATATAAGAGGCATATTACAGGTATTTTAAACGGTATATTAAAAGAATTTAAAGGTATATTGATATAGTATATTGAAAGTATACTACAGCTATATCCAAGATATACTCATATCATATTAAATTGTGTATTAAAGGTATACTAAAGGTGTAGTAACTGGTATATTAAATGGTATATTAAAGGTGTGTTGAATGTGTATTAGAAATATGAAATGGTAGTTACCATGTATATTTAAAGCTATATTAAAGGTGTAGTATTGTATTACATATAGTCTTCAGGGTTAGTAAAATTGTATATGCAAGGTACATNAAAGGTATAGGAAATGGTACTAAAAGCATTAAAGGTACATTAAAGGTGAATTAAAGTTAAAGGTGAATTAAAGATACAATACAGGTATATTCAAGGTATACTCATGTTATATTAAATGGTATGCACAAGGGCTATTGAATTGTATATTAAAGTGTGTATTCAAGGTATATTCAATTTATACTAAAGGTGTAAATGGCATATGAAATGGTCCATATGAAATGGTATATTAACGGTATCTTAAATGGAATATTGATTGTATATGTAATGAAAGACCAGAGGTATGTTGATTGTTGTATTAAAGGCATATAAAATGGTACATGAAAGGTATTAAAGGTATACTGAAAGGTATATTAAATGGATCCCCGCACATACTCAATGCTTGCCATCATAAACTCTGCAAATGAAATGAAAAAAATGCTTATCTCTGCAAATCCTTCATAGTCTCGACACACATTGTTATAGNTGCCATCATAAACTCTGCAAATGAAATGAAAAAAATGCTTATCTCTGCAAATCCTTCATAGTCTCGACACACATTGTTATAGTTTTCCAATGCACATTTACTTGAAACCTGTAATACTTCTCGAAAGAAAACAAGCCAAACATAGGTTTTTTTTGGGGGCTAAATATCTAACATTATATGTACACAATTATTGCATATTATTGCCAAGTCAACAGATTAGTCCAAGATTCGTCCATTTCTTTGGGCCCTCCTGGTTGCCTGAGCCCTCCAACTGAGGTTGTCTTGTCCCAACACAGCCAGAAGAAGCTCGGGCTTAGCACGGGAGGATCAATTCCACATGGACAAATTTGAAGGTATGATCGATTGCCATCAATTGTCCAGAATGGTCAACTTCAACAAATTTCATGAGGTGTATGAGTCATATGAGTGTTTCTGTTGGTCGACCATTCAAATTGAAACCACTAACAAAAAACGCTAATACATCTGACTAATCAAAACCGATCAAGGCCAAAGCAACATGTTTCCAAACTTGCCAAGCGAATTTCTTGGAATTGGCTGCAGCCATGTCATCTGAGTACTGAGCCAAACCTAAGTTGAAAAGCGATGGGGCCGATTTGGCATCTTGCGAGATCTTCGTCAGAACCTCCAGGGGTTGTTCTTTCTGGGGTTCGAACAACCCAGCAGGTTAAGAAAAATGGCAGGGGAAATATTGGTGCCACCAGTTGTAAGATAATCGAAAACAAGCTTGGTTTATCTTAATTTGAGCAAGTCTAAAGTCCCTGACTGGTCCATGACCCAGAAAATCCCAGACTTAAAAATGGGTGACCCCATGATCTTGTTGCCTGAGTAAACTTTCGTCGCTTTGTGAGCTCCACTATCTTCCGTATTGCTCTGTCCCAGTTGGAATATTCTTCATATATTTTTGTGAACATGTCTGCAGGTCTATGGATTTGATATCTAACCATCTATCTATCTATCTATCTATCCATCTATCTATCTATAGATTATATTGCTTGAACTTCCCAGTTGTATTTTAAAGACAATTTTGCCGTGTCAAATTCCGAGTTTTGCTGGCTGCCATGAAAACTCCCACCTTCAGCAATGCCAAGATCACCGGGGCGGACCCACAGGAGACCAACGACCGGAGGCTCTCCTTAGACCCAGCAATTGGGTGGTTATCTTCACTTGTGAAACTCAATATGAACCACTAACCCTTTGATGGTTAGAGCATACTAAAAGCCACAGGATGATACGTGTGTTATCTTGTCTCATGAAGAAAAAAACATGAAACATCATCTTTCAAACCTTGAAAAAGCGTTGATGCTCGATGTTCTGATGGATCAATATTTGAACATCAAATAGAACACTAGATTTATAGATTTCGGTTCTACTATCTACCCTCTGGTAAACTAACATAACTATGGGAAATCACCATTTTTAGTGGGAAAATCCATAGCTATGTTAGTTTACCAGAGGGTATCTTCCGACATTCTTTTTTTCTTGGAAATCTGATAAGCCAAGTCACGCAGGCCAGGCGAGACAGGACCTGGTTGTCACATTGGATCAGCAATGGGTTTTTTAGGGATGGATCCATAATTTATCCTCAGAAATGGATGGTTTAACGGTTGGTAAATGTTCGAATTTCACACGGATGGTTTCACCCAAATAGTTGGATTTTTGGTGAAAAATTGGGACATTTACTAAGCCCCTGTTGAGTACTTGGGTTTGATAGTTGGATTCGAACAAATCTGACCATTGCTTCAGGAACTCGAAGACTATAAAGACTGAACCATGGCGAATTTCGGTGGGTCCAATGTGAATTGGCGATCAAACTTCAAAGGCCCAGCCGCTGGCCTGAGGTCTTTCCTGCAGGTATGGCATGCACAGCAATGACACCTGCCGCAGATTCAAGGGGTTGGGAGATACCCCAAAGCACATTGGGATCCCAATCATCCCAGTCGCATTTCTTGGGCATTGACAGTGAAAAAATAGTTGAAACCACCTAGCTGCTTCATATGCACCCAGAATTCATTGCTTGGATCCTAACCATCATTGCCACTCATACCCTGAATGCTTTCTGGAATCTTGGACCCCATCCAAACCCCAACAGACCGGCATCTCAGACCGCCTCTGCGAAACCTTGCACCAACGACCTCATGAGAGTTTTATGAAGATGTTTCAGAAAATCAGATATGCTTTGCACCACATCATGAATTATGCCCATTTACATCAATGACTGGTACCCACAGGAACATACAGTAACCATCAGGCAGAACAGTTTCGACATTGTCCATCCCAAAATCCATGAGTTTCCACCTCGGCAAGTTGATCCATCAAGTGTGGAAAAAAAAAATTGGGAACCCTTGCGTTTCAAGTGGCTGTTGGATCTCAATGGCATATGGACTCCCCTCCAAATCCTTATCGTTTCATTAGTTCCCATCTATCAGGGTTGCTCCCAACACCCCAAATACCAGTAGGAAATAGGGTTACCCTAAGGTGAGATCATCAATTTCCCCTCCTTTCGTCCAGGGTTCACCTTTTAAAAGACTGCATCCACCCCCAACAACAACGGCACCATGATCCAACGGCCACGAGACGTTCGCAGGCCAACATCCGTGGCCACACAGCGTTGCCAGGACGTTAAGGCCTGGACCCATGGGGCGTTGCGGTGCAGCTTCGGCTGCTAAAAGGGTTGGGGGTTGTTGTAGCAGCACTAGCAGTGGTGGCAGTAGTACTAGGAGTAGTTGATGATGATGGTGCCAACTTAGTTGATGATGATGGTGCCAACTTAGTTGATAATGGTGCCAACTTAAGAAGATCTTCCAGGAATAGCAAGAAAACAAATGGCAAACGTGTATTGTTGCTGTTGTCAAGCCAAATCAGAACGCGTTCAAGTGCGAATCAATTTATTGGAGACATCTTCTTTTCCTCCTCGATTTTCTTGCTCTTCCGACTAGAAACCTCTAGACAACTGAAGACCGTACTTCCCAGCCTGGAACAGGGAGTACCCTCTGGGAATGAAACATGACTGGTTGGGAAATAAATACCAATGTTTAACAGGGAAATCATCTCTCAGCAGTGTAAATCGGATATTTTTCCACTTCAAATACCGATCATGTCCAATTTCTGATGACCTACACGCGATTTTTCGTGGTAAATCCAGAAAAAACCAGGGCAAATGGACAAACTCCAGACTTTCAGGTGCTGCAAATCATGATTTGCAGCAACAGGTCCAACCGCAGCATCCAAACACGGTATCCACTGAGTCTTCCCACACACTCACCGGCCCCAGCGGCTGCGGCTGCACGCGCATTTTGGGGTGCCTTGAAACCAAGGTACAGCCCGATAAAGCTATGGAAGCCATGACGCATTTAGTTCGATGATTTACCTATTAAAAAAGGTGAGTTTCCGTGGCAAACTGTTAAATGACCAAAGAGTAACTTTGATAGCTGTTGGGTTAGGCTAGATGTATCGAACTAGGTACTGCGGGTTATGAACCAGCAAACATGACTGGGCACCAGCTTGTAGTGTCACCAACAACAGGAAACAATATCTTTGAAGATATTTCACTTAGATATTCAATGAAATTCTCCTCAACAGGATAAGACTTCATGTTTCCTTAAAACTATGGTTGTTGTGAATTGGTTTACCCCGTCAATGACACCACCCGCAGAGAGTGTGGTCCAGCATCATCGGATCATCATTTTCCCCATGGTTTTATGGCCATTCTGGGAGGCGAAATGTCGCATTTCAGAGACAACTATCATACTTTCAGTTGGTCGTACCACATATGTATATATATATACACACACACATCAGAATATAATTAGATAGATATATCCATATCAAAATAGATATCCACATGATAGCCCATGAATATCCCCATCAACATTATCCCACGAATATCCGGTTAAATTTACATTACATCCGCTTTTGTTCACTGGTCAACTTGCACAACACCCCAGGTCGCCCCAACCAGCTGCAGCATCAGAGCACAACACCTCGTAGTGAAATGCTGGGGGATTTCAGGACAGAGATGGGATATAACTTGTGAATATAAACATGATGAGATAAGCAATGGGATTTTGTTGAGGATCATTTCTTTGGGGTTTATTGATCCCATAAAGTTGTATGTGATATAAACATTATAGTCATAAAGATGGCAAATAACCTATTATTGTACCAATATACGACCAGAAGTTTTCTTACCAGAGATTATCGGGGTATAAATCTCCAAATAACTTTCAGTACAACAATTTTGCTTATTCTGGTTGAGACGGAATATTACTGACGAGAATTTCCAATATTAGATCAACTGCAATAGGTGTACAATGGGATGGGATCTGAAAATGGTCGCCTTGCTGGTTGACAGAAACTCACACGAATGGGCTGAGGGTCGTCCTACAATGGGATCCCAATTACTGGGCACGACCGAATACACCGAATTACACCCTTGTTTTTTGGGGATGACCATCTCCTTCTGAATAGGCAAATAAACTATGGTTTGACACCTTTTTTTTGCATATGGAAACATATGGATTTTTTGTGTTGAACGTCAACAAAGAAAAAAATCACCAACACTGGAACATGCTCGACAGTGTCCTAAGGGCGTTGGGAAAATAATCTTTGAAAAATCTATTTTTGGGGAGGTTCATCTTGTTTCAGCCCACCCAACTGTGCTGGCTGTTGGTACTTCCCCTATCTCACAAATATTATTCAACTCGGGTTCATCATTTGAAAAGGGAATGGACACCAGATTGCAGCATTCTTTTAGAATACAAACAACTAATCAACATGCAACCAAGCAATAGGGTTGGTGGTTTCATCAATCATCCCAATCATCGGGATACATGACATCGGAACAATAATTTTCTATCTCTTGACATGACCCCAAAATCATCCAAACTCATCCAACAATCATGAATTCCTATGGTTTCCTATGGTTTCCATCCGGCATTTTCTCAGGAAATCACCACAAAATCAGGCAGCAACTGATAGCTGGGCATCTCCAACTCTTGCGCCAGTTCTGCCACTTGACTTCCCTGTTTCCAAGCCTGGCATGGCGCATGCCGGGGACAACCAATTTGATCCACGCAGATTTCATGGATCTAAGGTAAACCTGTTTTTTTTTGGCAGCATTTCGAAAGAAAGATGAGTCCTTTTCAGATCGGCAAGAACTGCAGGATTTCATGTGCACTTTGCGAGAGGCTTCAATCTTACCATAGGAAGTCATCATTTGATCCTCAAAGTTGCAAAACAAAACCCTGGCAGCAGATGTTTCCAGCCCGCAGACTGTGAATGAACTTTGCCCTCATTGGCAAAGGTGCTGTGAGACAAAGTAGTTAAGAAAACATCGATCCATCAGCACTTGGGGTCACATTTTTCCATCACTTCATATCACTGTCCGTCGCTTTTGGCTGCTTGTTTTCCATGGAGAATGTGGAATGGTTTAAAAAAAACCTTGGTTTCGTGATTGGATGCCAGCGGAAAGATCCCCGTTCAAGGTGGACCATGACCGGTGGGATCTTGGATGATCTTGGACTGAGTGCCCAGTGGATCCTCAAATACGTCCTCTTGTGAACTACATAATGCGGTGCTTGGCACTGGCAGCACGCCAGGCGTCTGTCTGTCGCATCCGCAGCCCGCAGCATGCGAATGGGTATAAGTACAGGAAAACATTCAGGCTTCAGCTGATGATTTTATCGGAGAACAACTTTGGTGGTATTCTGGAGATGTTTGAAAATTGCAGAAATTGCAGGGAGAAAACATAGTTCCAATCTCCTTTCATTCTTTCTTGTTTCCATGTCGCGACCGTCACCCAGCTCTGTACAACATTCGAAACGCTGGATGCAGCCGAAGGCTTCGATAATTGGGTCTTCCGGCTCAGACCGGGAATAACTCAATGGAGACAGTGGATTTAGTGGGCCACCATGAAATCATGAAGATTGGACAAGATTGGTAGATGACCACAGATATGGTTTTTTCCATGTGATTGGTATTGAGATTCCTTAGGATTCCTGAAAAAAAATCTGATCAGAGCCGTCTGCAGCTCTCATCATAATATTTCGAGACGAAATCCTCACGCGCTCGTGGCGCGGTGAGACTGCTGCTGTTGCTGCTACTGCTCGACCTAGCAGTACAACTGCAGGCCGTTCAGTTTCAACGACAAACCTCAGCCCAAGGTCATCCCAAGGCCGCAGTCATATTCGGGTTTCTTAACATGTTTTTTTTTCTAAGTCACCATGGGTTTCAGTACTAAATGGTCCAATGACTTGGATGATTTCGGGGTACCCCCCATTCTAGGAAACCTACGAAGTCTGAATTCAAATCGCTGAGCTCGGCAGTTGCTTTTTTTGGAGGACGTTCCAGCTTTTGAAGGACTTTGATGCTTGAACCATGTTTTTCCAGCCCCAGCCATCAAGGCACTCTTTCGGGCCACGTTGTTGAGCCACCGGGTCCTCTCTTCGATCTGTTTCCGCATGTCCTCCTCCTTCCGTTCTTCGCTGGACGATGAGCCCATCGTAGATTGGATGTCCGAGGCACCAAAGTGAGCTTCCAGGTAATGTCTGCCGCGCTCACCTGATATGGCTGCACTAAGTAATCCCCAGATAGAATGCTGAAAATAGTGATCATTTCACATTCCTATCTTTTTGGAGTCACTATAGCGGCTGATTTTTTGGCTCCAAAAACACACATGGGAGGCCTCTAGTGGGACTTGCTGGCGAGGATCTCAAGATTTTCCAACTACTACCAAATTTATGTGCGCAATGGCACGTCAGTGGCCATCTTATCATTGTGTTCTCCAAGTTCGACAACATGGCCAGATCATGCTACCATCTTGGATATCTACACCCCTGAACACGAATCCGCACAACACGGCTTTCAATTTCGTGTTGCTTTTTGAATGGGCCGTATCTTTCGTTTCAGGATACCCAGTTGATCAACAGGGGAAGCTCCTTTACGGCGGCCCAGTCACATGCGTGATCTGCCATGTACGCGGGCGTGGCATAGCCGACTGACTTGTCAGCGCGAGAATACATATGGCAGAGCTGGTAGGTGATTTGCTCCTAAGGTTCATTGGAAAGATCTTCTGACGGTTGGTGAATTGGGCATCCAACAGAAGTGTAGACTTGTACATGTTTTTTCTCAAGAAAAAGCGAGAATTGCGCAAACGCAACTTGGTGTTTGACCAACAACAAAGCAAAGTGATTTTAAACACCACATTTATTTGAACCAACAATTATTGGATAACCGAGAAGCAAACTCATGTTGAACAACAGTCTACTGGTTGCTGGTTGAGACAAAGAAGAAATAGATGGGGGTGATTCACCAACACTAGTTGCGAACATATCCACTGGTTGGGTGTCCTTCCTACTTCAAAGGTCTACAGACAGCAGCCATGGTCAGGAAGCCCTAGCCACAAATTGACACGAAGAAAGACACGGTTTACTGAATAAATACGCCACTGCGTTGGTTGACCTTTGTTTCTACAAACGTTTCCTACCCCTGCTGACTTTCAAATCTACAAAAAACGTTGGTCCCTGACAGCTGCCATGTGGGTCAGGGGCTTGAGAACCCGACATCGGGAAATGTGCTTCCTGCACAAAGAAGGTACCCCCCTGGGACGTTTACATAGCTGATGCTTCCACTGCTCTTATGTTTTGGATAATTTCTAAGTTCTCCAACTTGGGTCCATAAGTTTCGGACCCTTGATATGGCATTTTTTGGGAGGTTGCGTGCCAATTTCTGGGAACACGTTTTACTACGTTTCAGGCTCCAACTTGCGACGTGTGAGTCAAACGTGGTTACCCCAAATTGGATGGGTTCTACTCAAACAACATGGGTTCCCAATTCTTTTTAGGAACACCCTTTCTATGGGCTGGTTGAGAATGGAATTCTCGTAATAAATTGTGATATTAATATGTTGGCTAGTACAATCCCCGAACTTATTAATCATCAACAATAATTTCTCAATTGTATCATTCACTTCCCCATATTCTGATGGTATTCCCACACCCCGAAAAGAGGACGAAGTCATCATCAACCCGCTCTGCGGATGCCAAGTCTCAATGTCGTCCACTGCAATGCCTCTTTGGATTAATCGCTTGTCCATATGGAGCACGTGGTAGTGACAAGGAACAGAAGTTCCCTGAATACCTGCCCGAAATGGATTAAGGTAAAACAACATTCCATTCAATCCCCAATGCTACCGTAAATGGGGGGTATTTGTACCATCAACATATGGATGTGGTTGAAACAACATTGCTTTACTAGCACTATTGAAAATGGGCTAGCCCTAAATCCAATAATTTTCATCACCATTTTTGACCCATTATCACCATTTTTCCCAACATTTTCCCTAAAAAAACATGGGTATTTGGGGGCCAATGCCACGCTGCACAGAGCCAACCGGCTGACCTGCCATGCTGAGCTGTTGAGACGATCATGGAATAACTGGTATTGATTTCACTAAACCACTGGAATACAGTAACTGAAGCAGTATCCATTGAGTTATATTCAAGTATTGAATCATATGACATCATATTGAATCGGGATTGTAATGTGGGTAAAACAATAATAAACCATCCCCCAAATCACCATAAATAGGTGGTATAAACCATTCCAAAATGGGTGGTTTATTATTGTTTTACCCAATCCAGTCGTCCGGTTCTGTCGCAGATGCCTTCCTGCGAGACCAAGAAGAAGTTCATATGGCTGGGCTGCGCAATGGCATCACTGGCCACTGTGCCGGGGGGCACCTAGCAAAGCTTGGACGAAAACAGAAAAGGACCAGCAATCAGTGGATTTTGTTGGGAAAAAAAACATCTGTCTTTTTGAGTAGCAAACACACGTTTTGTCTCGTACATGTTTCCACTTCAACCGATTTGGTTGGGTCAACGCCGTTGTTTTACGTTTTTTTTGATGTAATTTGAGGAGATCAAATGTATTAGCCATGAAAAAAATCACATCTCGTAGCCACCTCGACACATTTTGGTTCAACCAATATCTCTGCCTGAGCGGAGTCTTTGCCTTTGCCCTTGCCCTTTCCTTTGTCATCTTTTCCCTGCAGCAAGGACTTTCAAGTTGCGAGAATCTGTGGGATTCATGATGCATCATGATACATCCAATGTTTGCTGAATCGGAGAGCTCATGAAATCCAATTCTAATTTCATGTGTCTTTTCCACTGCAGACAGTGCACTTCTTTTAAGACATGATCGCCATTCTGGATAAAACGCTTGTGTTCTCGCTTGCATCACGGGCTATGTCTCCTGATTCTTGGGATGAAACATCCAGCATTGCCCACTGTTGCCAATACCCGCTAGTAATCAACAATGGCAATGGGAAATCCCCTTTCAATGAAGGTTTTAATGGGAAAATATGGGAAAATCATCTGTTCATAAAGACTGATGGCAGTGAAGGCCATCCGCAGAACCAAAGGCTTGGCCTTTCCACCTCCTTTTTCCGAGCCCTGCTCCATCCACAGCCGAGTCTGGTGCCGCTTCCTTGGGGGGTCTCTGCATTTGAGCTGGTTTCAACAAAACAAGGTGTCTCAAAATCAGTGAAATAGTAACTATATGGGTTATTTTTCAACACCTTGTCCCAAACATCGAACATTTGCAGCTCCAAAACCCAGGATGGACCCCACCAAAAAAACATTTTCCACCAAGAAAATCATCTTTCCGAGCCTTTTCCCAACCAAGATTGGGATCGATCTATTGATCGACAAGGAACTGACCCACAATGATCACCAACTGCGGATTGTAGGTGGCGTCGACTTGCTTGAAACCATGCTCCAATAAATTCAACTCGCGTGTCAGGACGTTGACAAACTGTCCGTCGGAGACACCATCACCTGGACATGGCAGTTGGCGGTTAGTTGGGTCAACAGGAGGGAGAATTGGCCGAATTGGGAGAATTGGCCGATCTACAGCAATAAAGATGTCAAATTATCATCCCTGAGGCTTCAGTTGGTGGGATACAACCCCTTCCTGCTAGGCACCGAAACTGGGCTTCCCAACACTTCCGAGGTCTTAACCGGATCTAACGTTGGATCTCCGATCTCGCCAAGGCACGGTAGTAGAAGATGGTTTTGGGCAAGGAATTGTGGCACTTCCTCCATCGTTCCAAGATATTCACCGTCATACCTGCAGGTCGCCATGGGATCATGACTTGAGAGGATGTTTCTGGCCATCGAGCACCCAAAAAAATAGCAAAACGAATGGCATCGAGAAAAACTTCTGGAAACTTGGTGATTTGCTCCTTCAAACCATCCCCCCATTTTTGACTGAACTTGGATATCCCAGAAATGAGATGATTTAACAATTCAACATGACCCCCAGTCATGGTTGGTGGGATGCTGGCGACACCTCAGCCAAAGGCACCGGACAGTTCCACGATGCGTTCCTCACTCTGCCGACTTCGAACCTTCAACTCGTTCAGCGTGTAGGGCGATTGCCCGCGGATCTCGTGGAAATAGGAGGCCTGGCTGCCATAGGATGGGGGGATGGCGGAGATATTCACCAGAAATCCAATCAGATATTTTAGCCTAAAGGCACCGACTAAGTTCACGCAGCTATTTTCATGCTACAAACCACTCGGGGGCTTGTCATTCACCAGGGTCATATCGGCTTGCAGGGTGATCCTCCTGTTGTGTGGGATGGGGCTATTGGTGAAACAAGTCCACCCGCAAAAAGATGGAAAACTATGTGCAGGATGGTATAGATGATATCTATCTCATCTTTTCCAGATTTCCAGCTTTTCTATATTTGTTGGGATTGCCATACATATCATCATATATATGTAAATATAGAAAAACGGCACATACAACCATCTTTTCCACCGTAATATGGGGGAAACCATCTCTTCCAACAAGTTCCGATGCGCATTCGTGGCCCACAACTTGTAACCTCATTGGAGGCTGTTATGATTCTCTACTGAGTGGGTTTCAATCCCACTGACTCAATAGGAATGGCTTGATTTTCAACATCTCCAAGTGGACGTCTTGGGGTTTGGTTTCCTTGGGTTTACCATACTTAGGAAACCCTGAATAGATGGACATATATTTTCCAGTTGTAGATGATAACTTCAGTCTGGAGGTTGTTTCAGCGGGAAAAGTCAGTCATTTCCCCAAACATCAATTCCGCCGAGAAGTTTAGTCAACCCCCCCGAAAAACCTTCCAAAAATCACACTCGCAAGGAAGTAAACTTTAGTAATCCCCAATATATTGGGTAGTGTAAGCCCTTTTTAATCAAGCAACAGTGGTATACTTAAGCCAAGTTACAAAGCTGAAGTCAGTGGTTCCGACAACAGCTGCGACACTGATGCCTGCCACCTTGTGGCAGACATCTGCGCCCATGATCATTGTGCCCTGCGAAGCTGAAATGATGACTATCGATGGCTGGTGCGGTGGCTGAGACATTGGTGTCTTTGGTGTTTTCTTGGGTTTTGCCGAGCAAAATCACTGATGGTAATGGAAAATCCATCATTTATAAATGACTTGCGAAAAACCTCCAATTAGTTCGGGGATTCTCCAGCTTGCCAAGTTTGAGGACATCGGAGGGTATGGTTGACTCCAAGAGTAGATGGAAAACGTCACCTGGTTTGCAACACGGTAAGGTGACTGGCCAACATTGGGTACCCCAAAACATCAATGGCTTACCGCCTCAAATGACCAGCACATTTCTAGTTTAGTGTGACTAGAGTGTCCCAACCTTTGACCCCATACCTGAATAATCTACATCCATGTTGAATTTGAAGCCGAATGCCATCCCCGTAATATTGAAATCGATTGAATAGCCCCTCAACTTGGCGCGGAGAGTGAAGAGATCCAATAGCAAACCAGGTTTCTGGGCCTTATAGGAGGTATTTAATACATGTCAATCCCTCTCTCTCTCTATATACATGTTTGATCATATTTGTATCATAATTTAATAGCAACATGCTCTATATGTATACATACATACATACATACATACATACATACATACATACATACATACATACATACATACATACATACATACATACATACATACATACAT
>BGPT01000399.1:132342-169331 GCA_003297045.1 Symbiodinium sp. clade C Y103
CATTACATACATTACATACATTACATACATTACATACATTACATACATTACATACATTACATACATTACATACATACATACATACATACATACATACATCCATCCATCCATCCATCCATACATACATACATACATACATACATACATACATACATACATACATATACACATGATCTCGGATCTTTCATATGCGGATCCCTCCCCACCTCCTCTTTTGTCAGCAGTCGATGTGGCGTCGCCAGGATCACATTGTGAGCCGCGCGACTGGCGGTCAACGTCACGGGAAGTTTGGGGGTCACCTTGAGCATGATGTTGTTCAACTTCCTCTCCGCATCCTCAGCTCAGCACTGCTTCATCTTCATCAGCTTGGTGAAAAATGGATTTCTGGTGGGAAAAAAACGATGGAAAATCCATGGTTTTTGTTACACTAGTCACTAGCCCAAATGGAAGGGTTTTCAGCCTTCAGCTTGGTTCAGTGTTTATTTTTCGTGGAAACATCTATGGAAACTATGAGGCTTTCTTTAACCCAAGTAGAAGGGTTTTCTGTCTGGCTGGGATTGGTTGAGCCACATCCAGAGCCAGTCAGGTCAGATGGGTGAAGCAAATGCAATCGAGCTGGAGCCTGATGTCATTTTTTCTATCAATCAAACAGTTTTGGGGGTGCATGCCCATTTTCAAATCTATATGAAGCTTCCAACTGTCTCGTTCATTTTGAAACGAATCGCTTTCATCAGATATCCACATGGGATACCATCTGCTGGCTCAGCCGCCATTCGGATTCATCAAGATTGAAACAAATCCTATCCATCACATCAAGCCACTGTTCCAAGTTATCAAAACACCAGTGCCAGTTGATAGTCCTAGTTACTAGTTCCATCTAGTTCCTATAATTGGATGAAATCAGTCTCCATGTTCAGAGTTCAACCGCTCCCCTCTGAGCCAAAGGCACACTGACACCCTTCTTACAGTTGATGAACTGTGTCACGAAGGTGCCAAGTTCCGTTTCGGTGATCAACTTCGTGCTCTTGTAGAGGTAGTCCGTCATGGCCTCCACATGGCCAAAACAAGGAGACAACATGCCCACAAAGATTTGAGACATTCCATCTATCTTTAAAAACAAGACCAACCAAAACCAGCTTTCGCTTCATATTTGGTTCGTAGATCAATGGATCTCCGACATTTGACAAAAAACATCAGGCGTGTTGGGACGATCCCTTCCCCCCTAGAATCCAGTGCCTCGCTATCGTCCACTATGACCACCAGCAGTTTGAAATCCTGCCGACTGGAAGAATGACAATTCTGGTTATTTAACATAGCCATGGAATAGCTGGCTAATTTTGGATGATTTTCCCATTAAAACCTCCATTTATAGGGGATTTTCCATGGCTATGTTAAATTACCAGATGGTACCATCCCAAACATTTTGGCAACTTGGGATTCCCAAGCTAGGGATGGGAAAAAACATATCACATGCCTCCAACCAGTCATGATGCAAGAGGATGTTCTGGGATTGGAATTTTAAGAGATATCAAACTTGCCACCAGGGTCTTCCTGTGCTGGAGATGAGCACTTTAAGGCCAACTCAACTGATTCCTTCTAGAATGCTTCTGGTGCTTGGTTGATGTGGTTGCTATTCTGGATTTATGCCTCCACCAAAAATAATCTTCACCTTCTACTGTCCAAAATCCAGCTGCGGTCCCGATAGGTCTGCTGTACCGCCCTCAAATCGGATCTCAACTTCTCTTGCAACTTCGGAAACATCGATTCGCGCCGCCGAGCACCTTGAGCAAGTAGAGATCTGACAATACATCTATGTTTGGGTGGTTGAGCCACCGACACTGAACAATTGTGAAAATTTTGGGGATCATCATACCGCATATGTGTCACATATGGTTGAAAACAAGACATATCTGAAGCCATGGCCGGTATTGGATTGGATGGGTTCTGCTGGTTCATCTGGACTATTCAGTACATCGTGACAAATATCACCGATGAACAGGAGGTTTCTACCGCCAACATGTCACGGCAGAGCGGTCTTGGCCCCTACATATCTTGGCATGTCAGCTTTCAACATCTTTCGAAAAGACAGGTGGCAAAATGCTTTGGGAAGAACTAGGTTCTAGGGAATCTTTGGAATGGTTTCTGCTACTTCGTTTGATTTGCAGGTTCCCTTTTCTGTCTACTCAGCACAAAATCGCGAGGCTGTGCCAAGATACCTTCGTAGTAGGCATCGAAGGACTGCAGTACGGCGGCAGGTGATCAGATGTCAATTTCCCATGTGGGGATGGGTCAAAACTTCTTCTTACCATGGGGAAACAACATGAAACAACCATCCATATCATCCATGAACCAGCTATTTCAGGGTAGGATACTAGGGTTTTGAATGGTTTTGACATAATCAGCATATCATTTTTCTTGGTAGCCACCCGTCTCCACCCCTCTCCATAGGGATGAAGTCACATCGCGAATTGCTGGACCCCACCGAGGTTGGTCCCCAAAACACTCCAGCCCCAAAAAATCCCAAGTAGGACAACAGCGAAGTACATTGGCGAATGTGTATTCCCATGTCTTGTTGGTCACAATTTGCAACACCTTCTTACATTTTTTGTTGCGAAACACATCATAGAAATCTTCGGCATCTGGGCACAGAATGACCTTGCGACCTCCCTTTGCCCGCCTCTTTTGGCCATTCCACCATTTTGGGCTCCGAAAATCTCATGCTTTTGGATCTGGTCTTGCTCACAAACTCCCCTGCCAACCATTTGACATCTCTCCTGGCTTCAGGGTGGCTGGAATCCAGTTGGAATGATTTGACCCCTCCGGATATTTCGACAAGCTGGATCATGTTTATCCATGTTTATCTATTTTTTGTCCAAAAGTTGGACTGGTTGAGTTTGAGTTTTTCTTTTCAAAAGAGTGGCCATGTGGGTCGAAAGCTGTCTTCCAACAGACTCTATGGATTGGCCATCCTGTGTTTTTTTTTTCAGTGTACCAGGCGAAGGGGTCAATGTCAAGCAACAGTTGAAGTGGTACTTTTTGTCCGAACCAAACATTCGCTCATTGTTTTTTCGTGGTTTTTGGTCGTCTATCTTTGTAACTATCATGAAAAAACGGAGAGGAGAATCCAACATGGCACAAAAAACCACAGCACTAAGAATCTTTGAAAGCTGATTGGTCACACTTTTCCAAGCAAGAACAACAATACCTAGCGCAAGCCACGTGAAACCCGGAAGTTCACTGGGTTGCAATGGTGAATATCGAAAAAAACAAGATATTATATTCCCATTCAATAACTTTTAAATGGTCCGGTTCCATTCATGTGGTACCTTCTGGTAAACTTTCATGTGTGTACGTCCTGGTAAACTAACTTGGCAATGGAACATCCACTATAAAAATAGATGATTTTCCCAGCTAGAAACCTCCAATGACTTCGGGGATTGCCCAGCCACGTTTCCGGAGGGTTTTCGCCCAGGCACTCGGAGAGTTTCTGTGAGAAGCACCACATCCCCCAGCTAACCTCCGGACAATCCAACTGGCGGCTCCGACAAATGCCAAACATCTATGTTTTTTTTTTAATGTCAAAATTGATGCAATTACCAATGAATCCCAAATGATCCCATTGAAATTCAATTGTTGGAATGAAAGTGATCAAACTTTTTGGGTGCCAACAAAATTTCAGGAGACACTCTTAGGTTTCCCCAACCATTATTTCCTTGCAAGATTGCTTACCGCTTGGGAAAACCCTCCTTTTTCCATGGAATCATCCACCCAGCAGGCCTCATAGCCTGGAGGTTGAACAGTTTGGAAACTGTTGGAATAGTTGACCGACAAAGCCGCAGATCGAGCTTAGCACGCTGGCTGTTGGAAAGGTCAAAACAGGTGGAAGAATCTGTCGTAAAAACTGGTGGGAAAGGTGGCAGGTAACTGTTGTATTTTTTTGGTGGGATGTGATGCTCTGCAGCTTTGAAAGACCGAAAGTCAGAAACTATAGTATGGTTTCCTTCCAACATTCATCTCCCAAAAAGTAAACAAACATCCAAGAATTCATGGATTCTGGCCATTTGAAGCCACATGAACCCCACATTTTCATAGGGAAAATGCTGATTTTCACCATCCATTTCTTCAGCTTCCTGGGTTTCAACCAAGGCCCCAGGCCATCCTTCAAGCGCGGCTGTTCCAGGCGGCGGCCCGTCACCATGGCCATCTCCGTTTCAACTTTGATCTCAGGCCATGGACGTTTGGATGCTTTTTTTTGGGATGTTTTGATGGGATGGTATATCACCAGTATATGGGGGTTTCCTAAAATAGGGGTACCCCCAAATCATCCATTTTAATAGGATTTTCCATTATATACCATCCATTTTTGGGATGGTATACCCTCTGGTAAACTAACAGTTTGCTATGGAAAATCACCATGCTATTAATGGGAAAATCCACTATTTCTATGGCCATTTTCCATAGCGAACTGTTAGTTCACCAGAGGGTATCACCAGTATATCCATATGTCATCATATTGGTGAATGGGATGGTATATGACATTACCATTCACCATCCCATTAATGATATGTTTTTGTCATCACTATCCCATCAGGATCACCATCTCAGTTTTTTTGTTCTGTTAAAGCTAAAGCTTGATTCTGTGAGGGCTTTTTCTGGAACATCTGGGTGTCTTGTGAAAATTCTGGCGACTTTTTTTCTGTGTCAAATGGAGACTTTTTTTTCAAAATATAGCTTTCTGTTTTGAAGAAGGACACCAAAAGAAGAAACATCATCTTTTCGTTCCACTTTTTTTGGTTCATCATGCATGGTTCTTTCCCGTGGCTCCAATTTTGGTTCCCTTTCACTGAGCTCTTGACACCTTTACCCTCCAGCGCAGCTGCAGGACCTGGTGGGCAACTTCCGGATGCAAAAAATGATTAAATAATATTGAATACGGTTTCTTTATGATGTTTCTTAGATGATTTACATTGATTTATAGGTTTCTGCTTTTGAATGTTTATTGTTGTTTATATAATCTTTAAATATCGTTTATAATGATGAAACGTTGGCTACCCCCATTGTTTTTGCGGACGTCTTTGGAATGAACGTTGGAGGATAGAAGCAACTTGGGGATGACCCGATGACGGTGATTGACTCATACCCTTTCGATTTCCACTTCTTATGCATCATCTTCCAACTGCAATTGTGCCCTTAATGACTAGGAGCAACCTCCGTTTGGCTTTGAGGAAAACCCCAGATTCAATATGGCCACTTTCAATGGAGTTGAACATCGGGAACATGATCATACCTCCCATTAGATTCTGGGGTTTTCCATGGCAAATGACCATTGCAGATTCATTTGAAAATGGGGAAAATTATGATACTTCCCATGAGATTGTGGGATTTTACTATGTTTTACTCACCTTTTTCATGAGATCAAAGGGGGGTCACTGGGAGTCCGCACCCAGCTGCTGGTTTTGGTGGGCTTTCAGAATCTGATCTCGTCGTTGAGACGGTGGCATGGCAGTTTTTCTCGTCACCTGCAGAGATGTAGGAGATATGGATGCCACGAATCTGGGGTACCCAACAACCATCTGGCTTTCTTTGAAAATATTGGATACCCCAAAATGGCATGTTTCAGGGGGAACATGATGAGCTTTATCATGGATTTTAGGGGTACCTCATGTTGGAACCCGATATTAGAATCACAATTTTCGGATATCTGTCGACCTGGAAACTGCTGAGTCCCACCTCTTGCTGAAATTCTGCTTTGAGTTTGCCCACCTCCAAGTTGTGTTCACCTGTCGGGGTTGGATCGGGTGAACATGACGACACTTTTTCATCCGATGTCACAGAATGTCACAGAAACCTAGGATATCCTAGGATGTTCCGACTCAGAAATGCCGTCTACTTGGCTACTTGGACATGCATCCCACTCAGTGGTCGAGAACCGTGGATGTACGCCACTTGTTACTGGTATAACAACCCAAGGGATCGGGGACTGCCCAATCCAGGTTATGAACGGCTTCCCATTCCCTGTGAGGAAATCATACGGGGATCAGGTGTGAAACACCAGCTCAATTCACGGATCTTTCATTCCCCAAAACAAGCCAGAACTGCAATAGACTTGCTGGAAAATCAAGATGCCAGAGAACTATAAGTACAACTGTCACTAGTGGTTTAGTAGTTGTTTTATAGTGATGAATAGTCTAATCATATTGGTTTAACACAAGTAGTGCTTAATCTATACCAACTTCAAGTTCGCTTACCTATCCCACCGTTCACTCCCGCCTCCCAGGACGGTGACAAACTCCAGGGGATAGCAGTTGCCAGGTTTTCCCAGCTCAAGACAGGGCAGGTTTGGATATCGAACCGTGACACCGTACTTGTGCTGATAGTATTGCACCACATTCACCTGACACCCCAACAAAAACCATAGGAAACAGGAAGATGACAGCGCCATGGAATGGCAGAAATTCAGATTTCAGACGACCTGACTCAGAAAGTGGATTTGGAATGGCAGGGAGTGTCACACACTAATTTCGAAGTGACCCTGACACCAACAGTTGTTCTTCAAAATTCCTGCTGAGAAAGAAAAACCACGGAAAACATGTGAAGAACATGTTCTGCGAATTTGGTATTCACTATTTTTTGCCAGATCCAAAACTTCCAATCCCCCAGTTCACCTCTGAAACCACCAACCCACTTCGTGCTAGTTCTTGTTCTCTCCTCATTGTAATTATGGGCCGCATGCACGGCTGTATCCATTGACTTTCTGGATTTCCCCAACCAGTTGGCTTTTTGTTCTTCAATCTATTTCCATGATTCAGGGTTGCCACCAACAGCCCCGTTGGGGTTCAATTGAGCAAATCCGGAGGTCAAATCACTAATTCTCCACCCTTGTGGCCATTTTTTACCCACAAGTGCTTCGAAAAAAACCTTGCGATTGGTCACCATTTCCCTGGTAAACTGTGGTAAACTGAGGATTTTTCCCAGGGTTTTCCCCGTTTTCCCCTCAAATTTTCTCCCCACCGCCCTTTCCATCCAGGAGACTCTGCCACCCATCTCTTCGCAGTCAAACTCTTGGCGATTAGCCGGGCGCTCGGTGATGCCGACCACTTTCTTCCCCGTGAAGGTCTGGCGGAACATCGGGGGATCGCTATGGGCCATGACCAAAGAGCTGGTGGAATCCTCAGAATCTCAACTTTCGAAAGTTTTTACAGTTGGCTAGGACTCAAGATTAGGGGACACCTAGACCATCTCAAGAAATCTTCTGGCAATGTCTTAAAAACCAGACAGTCCTACGATGCCCAACCACGGGGAACTGTTCCTGACTACGATGCCCATCCAATAAAATAGCCATGTCCCAGCTGCAGTGCCTTATCGGCGTAGTCCACTCTGACTTTCCTCACCCAAAAAGTTGGACCAACAAAGTTGGACACCAGGAGAAACACTTGGGACAAAGTGAGACAAATTCACTTGGATACGGCTGGGTGATCCCTGCTGAGATTCCATCATATTCCATGATTTTTGCTGGTGAACTCCCACTATTTTCTTGCGCCGCATGACGGAAGTTATTGGAGATTACTCCAAATTCATGGCCAGGCCCCTCTCATGTTCCAATGCCGCACTCCTTCTTGATATGAATCTTATTATTCAAGATCAATCTGTACCTACCTCGTTGTTTCGGGAATCCCTACTTCTTTTGCACCTAAATCTGAGGTTCAACCAGAACCTACTTCCGCCGAAGACTACTGACATGTGCGGAAGTATAATATGCGCTCGCCCACGCACCTTCATTTTGGGATGCGATCAACACCTGCTATACCATATTGCTATATATTCCTGGGAAATATGAACATCGATAAATCCCAGCTATTTTGCTGTTCACCAGGGTGCTGGGGTGCACTGCCCCATCTGCCGCGCTCTGCTGCCGGGCTTCAGCTTCCTCAAGCCCAGGTCGCTGCGAAGGGCATCACGCATGCGCTGGTACTCTCGATTGCCTTGCCTGGATTCCCATTGGAATAGATGGAAGTTTTAGTTGGATCACTTCCCATCTGATGATGATGATGATGATGATGATGATGATGATGATGATGATGATGATGCTTTTCCGACGACCAAAATTTCAAGACATCTCATGGTGACTTTGTTCAGGTCCTCCTAATCTCACCTCAAGCGCAAATCTGGCACACCATTTTTATGGGGGAAACCACCCAAAGGATGCCACGTAGAGTTGGGGAGGGCCCGAAGCACTTTTGGTGTCTCTGTGTTTGCAACATAAGCTCTTCTGCCAAATCTTCACTGCTCCATGACACTCTGCGGGTGTTCTCAGTGTGTGTCTGTGATCTGAGAATCCGACTGGAAATAGTTGTTGCAAATGTCCCTGTCAACAGGTCAAGATTCACAGAAACCTCATGACCTCAACACATTTAGCTGTTTCAATGTCTTTTCGTTTGAGAAAACCATTGACTTGTCTCAAAACGGAGGACACCCAATTTCATGGCCCGCTTGCTAGAGAAATGAGGTTTTAGACCCTGGCACTGCAGATGGATTTTAGACTTGAGACAAGCCTCCGGACCTTCCACCCTGCAACGTTCAGAGTTCGCTGGAAGTTCTGAGGAGCAGACTTGGCATACCACTCTTCGTTTCTCTTGTCGCCAGGATATTTGGACTTAGTCGATGGGCGCTTGGTCAATTTCAACTTGGGAATACTTCCACAGTTTCACGGAAAAAGCATCAGAAGATTCTCAACTTCACCCACCTGTTCATAAAATCTCTTCATCAACTGTGAACTCCGGTGGCTTCCAATCCATGGGGGTACCCCATTTTCATCATCCAGTCGCTGGATTGTCCATGAAAACCATCCAGCAAAAATGGGCTTCCCCCAGTATGGAACCCCCCCCCAACCATCATCCAAACCAGCCATCTGTCTCCCAGTGGCACAAAGCTTTCCCAAGAGATCGATGAACCAGGTCTCTGGAATGCCCACAGAGGCCACCAAATTCAAACCTGGGAACACCCAGCCGCTGAAAAATGCCCGGAGGTTTCAACGTGATTTTTTTGGTGACAAAAATCATGGTTAAAACATGGGTAAGTAAAACATGGCATCCAACATGGGGTACACGAATACCCTCTGGTGAACTAACATAACTATGGGAAAATCACCATTTTTAATGGGAAAATCCACTATAAATGGGCAAATCCACTATAAATAGCAATTTTCAGTAGCTATGTTAAATTACCAAAGGGTATCTTTTAAAAGACCATTATTTCACTGGTGAATTTGTTGGAGAGGACCACCTTCTTGGATTGCTGATCCCCGTCATCCTGAAAGACATGTCGGACACAAGATTAGGGCAGGTACACTTCGATGTGGAAAAGCTATGGGGAAACCCTAGGAAAATGATCTACAAATTGCGGGTTTTCCACATCTATGTTGGTTTACAGGAGGGTTGATGATATTTTAAGAAAGTGAATGTTCCAATAACACTCTCGTTCATAGTTTCAACATGTTTCCCAGGTAAGATCACAGAAATAACATATTTGACACCACCAATCTTCAATTACAAGGTGATACCCCCCACTTTTCATGGTACTGAATTGTCATATCCCAACATTTTCAGACACCCAACTTATTGATGGCGGTTAAATAGTATCTCAGTATCTCATACATATATCGAAGCCCCCAACTTACTGAAACATATTAACATATTGAACCCCCCGTGTCCCTTCCCATCATCTCATCATCTCATCATCCCAGCAGCTCAGCGTGGTCCGTGCCGGTCCAACCTTGCCATCACGCAGAATGCCGCCGTTCACGACTTCCACTTGCGCAATGTAACCGAACCACATCTCACCTCAGAGGCTCCAAAAAATGGTAGTGGTTTATGTTCATCGATCCCATGGGAATCTCCATTTGGAACTGGGAGAAAAAAATTAAACGGCCGGGAAAAAATATCGATGATGTTTGCACCCAGTGAAAGCACAATGGAGATGTTCATGGAAATCTTAGGGAGTAGAATTCATGAAGTGGAAATTGAAATGAAGTTCATGCTTATGTTTGATAAGGAGACTGTCAAGACGTTGGAATATGATGCTTGGACTGATGGATCCTGGAATTGGCCAATGGAATATCTAGAGGAACCCTGGCATATTTGGATGGCTAAAACCAACAAAAACTGAACATCGACCAGGGCTTTTACCCACCTCCGCACTTTCTGATGCCATCATCCCCAAAAAGTGGCAACGCTTTACCCTATTAATGCACCCAGTTCGAATTCTCTCAATCTCCAACATGCCCATGTCACCTCTAAAACAATGAAGATTACCCGAAACAATGTCCCCTTTATCATCATTTGTCATCATTTATCCAGATCTCCCAACTTCTCCCCTACAAAACGCCCAACATATTATATGAAGTTGTCTGTATTTGATTTCCCTCATAAATATCACATGAAATCCCCAAAATCGAATAGTTAAATCACCTTGAATCCCTGGTTAAATATGGTTAACTCCCATGAACTCCTAATTTTTCAGGGTTAAATCCCATGAAATCCCCACTTTCAATGGCTAACTCCCATCAACTCCATATATTTTTCAAGTGACGTGCCAAGGCCAAGGGGACAGGGTCGCAGACCAAGCGCTGATCGGGGCAGATCACCTTCCTACTCTGCGCAATGAGCTCCTCTCGTTCCAAGGCCAACGTGCGAATCGCCACCTGTACCGCTGGAGGGATGGAGGGATGGTGGGGATCCAACCGGGATCCAACTTTTTTTGGGGATAACAGTTGGGAAAAACGATTGGAACCAGCGGAACCAGGTTGAAATGACATTGGGAACTAGTTGAGAGTCCAGAAAAAGTCAAGTCAAGTTAGCCACTTCCGCCTGGACGAATCGACGATGTTCGGACATGGCCACCATTGCTTCGGAGGCATCCTTGAAGTGGTCCTTGGAAACACACGCGCCATTCAAAATGCTCCTATCCCATCTCATTATATGTGTTGGTTGATAGGCCTATAGAATATCATCCCCAATATCCTTGCTAGTATCACTTCCCTAATTTCACAACCAATCAGGGTATAACTTCAATGGCTCACATCAAGTCCAAAGACATCAAATGGGTCATTTTTCCAAGGTACAGGTGGTTTCTGTAGCCATCCCAAGTCGATCTCCCGCCCTTCGAATTTCACCTGGGCGCTTCAGGCTTCGTTGCAGCGAGTTGCTGAAGGCATTGGGAAGAAGAACTGCGCTTTGCCCGTCATGTTCTATACCTTTTAATTGATAAATCCCAATCATGGGATGGTTTATGGCATTTGCTTTTCTACAGTAAGTCACACAGTTTTCAGGAGTTACATAAATGGTGCTCCCAAAAACTAGGAGCAATACAATTCAGAAGTAGACAAGTAAAGACGAAACACGATGACCATGCCCAACAAGTATTTCGGTCTGAAAATGGTGTATACCGTATACCCTCCAAATCAGCATTGTAATGGGGATAGTGATTATAATCCATTGGATTTAGGGGTACCCTATTTCCAGACAAATCCAACTAAGGCTTTAAAGGCCCAAGTGAGCCAAGAGCTGTTGAGATTTTAGGCGCGCTATGCCTTGGGACACATTCACCGATGCAAATCCAAGTTCGATGATGTTCCCAGCGTTCTCAATCAGTCTCCATTTGCAGTGATAAATTATGACACCTATCCATAAATCTCCACGGCTATAGCCATAAACTTCTATGGAGACATAGGAATGGATGGTCCATAAATCTAGCTATTGATATATATAATTTCCCAATCGATATGGTCTGAAATACCTTCTATCAATAGCCTTAAGTTACACCATTTCTGGGCAGCCGCAAGGTCTCGTGGGATCATCCCCGTCTCGAATGATTGCGGAGTCTTAAAAAACGCACATACAAAAAAAATAATCGTATATCTATATATATATATATAATCATCTATATATATACATAAATACGAAGCATGTATTTACAGTATGTATATATATATATAGATATAGATATGAGATATGTTCTTTTATTGAATAAGATGTCATAAACATAAGAGAACATTGCTTTTATTGGGATGATTCAGTTTTCACCCCCCATCCACCAGGGATTTTGGGCCTCCATGGTCACCTTTATCGCTCTCTTTCCCGGCTTGGGAGGGACCTTTTTCGGCAAGCGGCTGGGGCCCATGGTATTTTTTGCTGGCCATTTGGGGGAGATCCCCCTGATTTTCAGACACCAAATAGCCATTTGAATCTGTAGGAAGAAGATCTGGAGTGACCTATGACACCAAATGGAAATCCATGATTTGATGGGTAGTACATGTTTGTACCCTCCAGCACTCAAACGTGGCAACGGAAAATATCTACACAGTTCTAGGGCATTTTCCCATTAACACCTCCATTTATAATGTTTCCTTCCCATGATTTCCCCATGATTTTCCAGTGTAGATGGAGGTTTTCAATCCATGGGGGCCCCTAAAATCATCCATTGATGTTTGGGATTTTCCATGACATCAACCATCCAGCTATTGGGATAGCCTCAGATCCTGTCATCCAGCTTTGGCTGCACTCCGATCCGCCTCGACTTCCTTTCGACAGTCCGATAGGCTGGTCACGGTCTTTCGGGTGTAGAGCAGGTTGTTGCCTCGACATCTTGGGCCTGGTTAAAAAAAAAGAGAGAACACATACAAATTGTTCAATTGTTGCCCCATTTTTCGTACATGTCCGAAAATCATGAAAACACTCATAGTTGAAGCCCAAAAATCATCCCCAAATCACTCCAACTGGGTCTCAAAATGGTCAACATTTCACCAGCATTTCCCTTACGACCAGTTTTTTGGCCCAGTTCATCCCCTTCACCCAGAAAAGCCCACTGCTCCAAGGGACCATCGTGCAACCAATCACTGGAAGGAACATCTTCCAGTAGAATATCCACTGCTTGCTTGCGGAGGGCCTGAGAACCCACCAATTCTCATTGGGAACATCTACAGTGGACCAGCAAAATCCACCAGTCAGGTGCCAAATTTTCAGACCCAAATGGATCCACATGGCAGATACTCAAAGTTCATTCATGTTCAACAAAATCGTGAAGCAAGTGATAAACTATGGGATGGCTTTCATACAAGCCAGGCTTCATGTCTAGATGGGATGTCCGGAGGAAAATTGCGATTTGACCAAGATCCAACATTTCTATCATTTTTGAGTAACAACTGGAATGCATAAGAATGCATGGTCCGGCCTTCTTCGAGGTTCCATGTTCAACTTGGTGTGTCATTAGCATTCCAAATGATTTTCGGCTTCTGTTCCAAGGTGTCAAGTCCATCGCAATGGTGATGGGTCAAGTACACCCACCGTAGATCAAAATTCTTTTTTGAGTTGTGATCATCCGATTCCGTTGCAGTATCCGGTGAGATTGTGTCACAGTTTTGGTAGAGGCGATATGCTCCTTTGACTATCTTTACGAATTACACACTCATCATGGATCAAACACATCGCAATCATTCTGAGTTCTATGCTCTCAAATAACTTGAGAGCTAACAGAGGTATCAAGTGTGAGAGAAGAGCGGCGATGAAAGACCGTCGTAAAGCCAATCATACACCATACCCATTTATGACGGGGAGTATTAAGAGCCCTGAAAAATACAGGGGTTATACCCTCCGGTAATCAAGCATGGCAACAGGAAATCTCCATTTCGTTCGCTGATTTTCCCAGCCAAAACCATTTATTTAGTTCGGGGATATCCCAGCTAGGTTTGAAAATCCCGGAAGGGAAATCCCTATGAAATCACCATTTACACTGGTTAAATCCCATGAAATTTCCATGAAATCCCCATGAAATTTCCATTGAAAAGTCCCGGCGGCCTTAGAGACTTCCCTTTCATCTTCACCTTTAGCCTTTGGTGCTCGTCCTTTCATCAAGCCACCTTCCTGGCGGTGGTTGGATGGTCTTGGGGTGGGGGATGTTATTCACCCATAAAGCAATCATTGAATGGTGATATTAGAAAACATAACCCACTGTATGAATTGTGGTGACTTCGGGATGGTTGATATATGAGTGGGTTTCTTTACAAAATTAGGGGTTGAACGGGTTGCAAAATCATTGAAACCAGCAGTCATCAGCCACCATGGATCAGAAACATTTAGAGACTGAGTGCAAAAATGCAACAACTTTCAAAAAACACAGTCTTGTAGACCATCCGATTCATCTTCTGTCAACATGTCACAATCCTATGAAGTTCTTTGGTGAAACAGAGCATCCAAAGTATTCTTGGTTCAATCCATCAATTGATGGATCATGATAGATCCCTAGTTGCGTGTCCCGCACGTCCCATTTTTACCAGTCGTTGAGGCAGTGAAAAGTCCTTGCTGGCACTTTTCACGATGTTGATTGACTCTCCCATTTCTTATTGGTTCAAATCCTGCTCTTGGTTGCTTAACCCCGCATATCATCCATCTTTGGGATCTGAAAATATTGGATACCACCAATTTTAAGGTCGTTTTGCAGGAAAAACACATCATGATTTTCAGCTATGTTCACCATCAAACTTTGGAGTTTTCCCCTTGGTTTTCCCATCATTTTCAGATCGCCCACCTTGGGTTGCACCGTCTCAGAACGAGCAAAGTCGACACGCCAACACTTCCAAACCTCGGAGATCTCTGACCAACAAAAACTGGGACATCATCATGGGACCATCGTTTGGGGTTGTCTGAAAATAGGGTACCCAGAAATCCACTGGTTCTTCATCTTCATCTTCATCATCATCATCATCATCATCATCACCTTCATCTTCATCTTCCCCCGGTGATAAAACCGCTATTTTGGGTATAACCCATTTTCAGACACACCCATTTATACCTTGCAAAATAAAAGAACATGAGAATTCTCAGCATTGAAATCAACCACTAATGATCATTAATGATGTTTTTCTTTGATCAACCAGCATAAATTTGGGAGATACCCTCTGGTAAACTAACATAACTATGGAAAATCACCATTTTTAATGGGAAAATTAACAATAAATGACCATTTTCAATAGCTATGTTAGTTTACCAGAGGGTAGTGGGATGGACGAACACCAACCAAAAAAATTCAACCCTCCATCTGCAGCCCGTTGCCAGGTCGCCGTGGCGTCCGCGGATTTGGGATCGGTCCGAACGGTGATGGTGAAGTGATTCGAGACCAAGCGCATCTTTTCGCCGCGCGTGCCGAGGGTCAAACGTGGAATGTCCAGGGTACGCGTGTCCTGGAAGAATCTGGATGATGGATGATGGATGATGATAGTTATAGCTGTTGTTGTTGTACAGTTGGGATGTATGATTCTAGCTATATCATCATGGATGATAGATGCTGGATTGAGAATATATCATGATGGATGATGGATGATGGTGGATTAAGAAGATCCTCAACTGAAAATAAAGAAGATCCATTCATTGACTAGCCATACATGAAACATTCTCAACTAGACACAGTGGCCATTCTCGGGATGACTGCCCCATGATTTTCGGATGATGATTCCGTGAACATGTTGGTGATCTGAAGAGCCAAAATGGAGATTGGAATTTGTTTGGTGGCATGATGTGGCATGTCATACCAAGCGACACTGTTTAGGATAAAGTGCTCGGTTTTAAAGAGCAACCACGCATAGCCATGCACCAGTAAAGATTAGATGCAAAAAGACCAGGGGGGGGCTCACATCGGGAATGTTTCTTGGGATCGCGGGAAATGAGATTGAGAGATCAAATGCGGCAACCAAATGGGTTTCCGTGATGTCAGTAAAACTACTCTTTTCGCATGACCTCGATCCAGAATACAAAATCTCCGCTTCTTGACCAACCGCAAGACATTACCTCAACTTGGAAGGGAATGGAGGGAGAAGTCAAAGTAAGACTCTTTGGTCGGATGATTCGGAGGTTGTGAGTAGCCTGCCCTTTACCCAGGAGTAAAACTCAAGGTAACCCTCCAGGAGCTACCTTTTGTTAAATAAAAAAAATACCGACTAGGTCAGCTTGAAGAGGCAAATGTCAAACATGATGGGTCAAACATTGAAACTCAGGTGAGTGCAGAGTTGGCAATCTTTGAAGTATTGGTCATTCAATTCATAAATCCCATCCCCCTAATATTTAACATCAGAAAGCATGGCTAAAAATAGAGGATCACTTATTTAGGACCACGCCCCTGGGGTTAATCGGATGGGATGATTGGGGCATCCCCGCAGGGTCCGGAATGTCTTCGGGCACAATCCTCTTCTCTCCTTCCTGCGCGGCTGAGAAGTTCCAGGTTTGTTAGAAAGGCCATCTACCAGCAATTTTACTCAATGGAAATCACCCATTTTTAGAAGGGCACACCGATTTCCAGACATACCAATTTTTATCGATGCAAATTCTGGATTTCCATTGAGTATGTCTGAGTAGGGTAGATGCTCTCTGGTGACATAGCCGGAAGAGACCCATACCCAAATTGACTCATAACAGACTCCGAAAATCATATGCATTCCTGTCATATTGGCAACTCAATATGGCAGGCTGAACCGATTTTGTGCTCCCAGAAGGAGCTTGTTGGGATCCTTGCCATCTCAAACAACAAACTATCATCATGTGCTGTATATCACCATCCTCGCTGCGGAAATCCCCACCATACTGACTCGATATACTAATTATACTTTGTCCGGTAACATCCAGCTATTGGCTGGTTGATTCCTTACATTTGTTGGATTGTTGGTACGTTTCCGCATTTTATCTTGATTTACACAATTTCATGGGTGATATCGTGACAGTGATAAGCATCATTTGGGAGTGAATTTCCTTTGGTCCCCGGCTCTCACAAAGGAATTGTTGATCCATTGGGGAAACCTGGGGAAACCTGATCCAGGTTACTTACTGGAAGTCACACCCTCCTTGTGAAGCTCCCTATAAGTTGCATATCATTTTGGGTTTCAATCCCCATGACAGTTGGTGAATCGAATATTGCTGAAGAAAGGCGTGCCAAATGCCAAAGGAACCAATATTTATCGGTAATCATTAGGATGATATAAACCATCCAGTACACATTCATGTGGTAAACCCAATAATAAACCATGGTGACCATCATCTCCAAATGGTAGGTTTATTGGGTTTCTCACATTGGGGCAGGTCATTTTACAGCCAATATCTCCCCCAGTCTCCAGATCTGCTTGCTCGGCTGCATCGTAGTCTTCAGATCCGAAACGTCGAGGAGCCTTGGTATCGCAGTCCCCGGAAGAAATCTGAAGTCCATCCATGTCCATCCCAACAAAATATTCAAATCGATCATTTGTCCATATTTGTCCGTATTTTTGCATTCAAAATCTGCCCCATGGATTGGAGCACCATCTACCTACCCCGTTTTGACCATATGCTGCTGAGACCATGACGAGATTTTCTTCCGTGGGTGCCATCGATGGGGCAGCCGTGGGTGGCGGAACGGAAGGGGCTGCCTGTAATGTCGGAAAGACCGGGATGGGAGTAGACATGGAGGCTTCCAAAACTGCTCGAGGGTGCAGTTGAGGGTATAACCATGGTGATTGCCAACCCCCATAAGTTGGGATATATAGTGATATAACAATACAACCCAATAGCTATTGTTATATATCCACTTATAACTGGAACTACACTTCCAAGTGGGGTATCCTCAATCATCCAAAATTGGTCCATTTTGGATTGGGAACCAATGGTTTGGGGCTCCCCCACAGCCACGGACAGCCTCCCGTTGATTTCATTGGGACGGATTAACACATATCAAAATCCTATTACCTGTATGAACATCAAGAAGAAGTGGTAAATGGATGTTCAACCCTTGGTTGAAGTTAGGTTTTCTCACCATCCCCAAATCCCGCTCCAAAGCTGCTATGCCTGTGAGGGTTGTGAAGGGGCTTCTGCAGGGGCCTGACTGGTGCCAGCTGCTTTCTTGGCAGTCGACATCCATTTTTTTCAGGATGGTTTGTTTATTTTCATATCAACCCCCAAAAAAGGGTGAACACAGGGAAAATTTGAATGATTTATGGCACTGCGTTTGCGTCAGTAGCATCAAGCTACGCGAATCACTGCGACAACCATGGTAAAGGTGTGGAATTTACACACCAACTTGCCGTGCCTGTCCGTAACCCTTGCTCTCTTTGCCGCCATCTTTTCCCCACCCTTTGTCCTTGCCACCATCCTTGCTCCACCCTTTGTCCTTGCCGCCATCTTTTCCACCATCCTTGCCCCACCCTTTGTCCTTGCCGCCATCTTTTCCACCATCCTTGCCCCACCCTTTGTCCTTGCCGCCATCTTTTCCACCATCTTTGCCCCACCCTTTGTCCTTGCCGCCATCTTTTCCACCATCTTTGCCCCAATCCTTTCCACCCTTGTCCTTTCCCCAATCCTTTCCACCCTTGTCCTTTCCCCAATCCTTTCCCCATTCCTTTCCACCTCCTTTTCCCATATCCTTGCCACCACTGGCTGGTGCTGGTGGCGGGGTAGGGACCGCGCTGCCAGGTGTACTGGATGGGCCGGAGGGACCCCATACGCCCGCAGCAGGTGCTGCTCTGCCCTTGCCCAGACTCGGATAGTCCTGACATCGCCGGGATGCCATGGACACAGGACACCAGCTTGCAACGACCATCCCCAGGCAAATCACAGATCAACGCAACATGCTTGGTAGTTTCAACCCAAGTCAAATTGGATCCCCGGTAGGATACCAATCAGTTACATAATGTGTGAAGTTTCCCATGGATTCAACCTTGACCATCCGGTCACAGGGGAAGCCGCAGTCCCTCCGGCCTCTTGACCTGAGTCGCAAGGTGCAGGTTTTCTTTTGACATAAACAGAGTATAACAAAGTATCAAAAAATGGGAATTCACTGGCAGAGAAATAGGATCTCAATGAGGATATCGGATATAGTCACGGAAAATGGGGACCAAAAATGACCTATACATCTACAGTTGCGCAGTTTCAATTCATCCAATTTCTGACCAATGCAAACATCTTGGAACCCCCAAAGCTTGGAGCGCAGGGCAGGAAAGACCCATCCGAAACTCGTGCAGTTGAGGCACCTCCACTCATTGTCACAGTTTCCTCGCTGAGAGGAGTAGCATCAAGAGCTCAAGTTGCTCAAGTGATTAGTTGCGGATTTGAAACCGTCATCTGAGCCAAAACATCCAGACGGGGTCGCCAGTGAAAGCAAATCGGCCACAAAAGACCTGCAGAAACAACCAGAATGGCTGGTTTTGCCGTGACAGCTGTGACACCTGACTCCAAAGCTCCTACCCTGTGCAGCTTGTGCAAATGTGAGTGTTCAAAGATGGCAAACAGTATGATTTAATCTACAAAACTGAGCATGTCACTTGACAAGTGTCCAGATCGAACCACTCAAACAGGCTTGCAAAAAGAACAAATACAAGGGGTGGCAAAATATGTGTCAAGCATCGGAATTTCACCCAAGCCAAAGACCATATAATGATCAACTAGTATCACTACAAAATATATTGCCAAAATAGTAGATTTCCCATTGGGAAAAAAGTCAAAATCATCTTCAGCCAATCCAGATATATCACCCAACCAACATCGTATAACTATCAACTATTCTTAAAAATGATTATCAACAAATATCAACTACAGGAGTATTAACAAAATATCAACTAATTATCACCATATGGTTATCAACTACTATAATATATAAATAGAATAATCCAGCAATATCACTGGTATCAAATCCACTGATAATTCAAACTCAGTTGGTCTTCAATAATGTCAACCCCGGATGAATAAACCACTAGGCTGTTTACTTGTGGGGGTAGCATTTTAGTAGCCAAATATCACCCAAATTCATCAACCAGGCTTTTTGGGTTTTTCCATGAAATTCAATCATCTGAGTCGACCATGATAGACCATCATAGACCATGATGGAAAGACTCAAACCCATGGTGCCCATGGTGACTTGGGGCACCCCCATGACTTAAGAAACCGTAAGAAACCGTAATATCTTGCAAGATATCATTCGTTTGGACATCAACGAGACGCAACAAACTTCTCCAACCTCCACGGCCAAGCGAAAGCCATCATTGGCCCGAAGTCGATCCAGCGCCTTTTTAGAGCTGCGTGAACGGCGTGAACGGTCGAGTTTTGTCATGATTAACCATTATTATTAGGGCAAACACATGTATCATAATAGTATGATAGGGGTATATCAATTGTACAGCAATGGTATAATAATGGTATAATAATGGTATAACAATGGTAAACTATGATATTTACAACCATGCAAGTCAGGATTCATGATCGTTGTAAATTATCATACTAAATATAATGAGGTGCAATGGTTGTACATATCATAGTGGTAGACACTGGGATCTTTCATGGGATATATAACCAACAATATTAGCTGAGTCTGCTCAAAAATTGGGGATAGCCACCTTCCTTTGGGGAACATGATGATTATCCAGTCTATGTAAATCCATTCTGGAGGGAAACTATCCAAATTCAGTCGTAATTTGATTTTTCGCAGTTAAAATGATGATAGTGTTGTTGAACGTATTCTGGTGAAAAGTGCAGTTTTGAGTTTGGGAAAATGATGACCATCTGCACTTGGGGATACCTTATTCTTAAAACATACCCCATATGTTTCTAGTATCACATCTTTTGACTTCATTGGAAGGTCCCTTTTTTCAAGATCTTGATATGTGTGACTGATGTGAGTTAGACCAACAGAAGAGATTGTGTTGAACATCAGGGAGACTGGGCATGGTTGACATATCTGGATTGCTTGTCACGATACTAGGGAAAAACCATTGATTTTCCAGATCTATGTCACTTTACCCAGGGTCACATTTACAACTAATCGTCAACATATGGATTTGTCTGAAAACAGACCCCTGAACCCAGTTTTGCTGATCATTTTCCCTATAAAACAGCTATTAGTTGGGGGGTATCCATTCATGGAAACCCTGCCGTGGAATCAGTCACTTGACCTCAGCTTTGGAGACCAGCAATCGCACCACCTGGGATAGGATGCAACTGATTGGTATAGAAACCCTATGGGATCATACCACTGGGGCTATAAAAATTACTACCAAGGTAGAAACCATGATACTCACTTGGGGATGAAAAGGTATACCTATGGTCCTAAAAGTTTCAGCATGACACCAGCAACAAAACGCAAAAAAAAAGCGAGAGCTTCGGCAGGTTGGATCCCCATCTTTCTTGGTAAATACCTTCATCAACATATCAAATTTAGCTAAATTGGACTACATAATAGTAGATAAATTGGAGTATCTGCCTGCTGATTGGTCCATTTCATTGGTCACACTCCCCATACCATCGATAAACTTGTTGTTTGCTAGGTTTCTCGTCATTTTCGCGGCAGCCCTTGCCTGCAGGAGGTTCACAGATGCTGACCAACGCCTGGTATCCGCTTTTAAAGCTGTCAACAACCGGCACAATGGCTTCTGGGTATGTTGATCTAAGCATTCCTATGAAACACCCTTCAGCAAACCAACATAGATGTGGAAAATCCACTGTGAGAGCAGACCATTTGCCTAGGGGAACCAGGGGTTTTTCCATGGTTTTTCACATTTTACACTGGGACTTTGGGGCAAATTCCAAGGGTGAACGATTTCCAAGGCGGAAAATATGGCTGACATGTTGCACCAGTTCCAAAGACATCTTGGTGAATTCTACTCTGTGAATTTCCAGGTTGTAAGCTGCAGTTCAGCAGCCCAAGGGGAGTTTCGCCGCAGTTTTTAGCCCCAAATGGCCAATGAAATGGAGGGAAACATGATGATCACACATCAAAGTTTTGGAAAATGACCATATTCTATCATATTCTTGGATACCCTCCGGTAATCAAACGTGGCAATTGGAAATCCCTTAAGAATTAAGTCTTCAATGGGAAAATCATCTATAGATGCTGGATTTTCCATTGCCATGTTTGATTATCAGAGGGTAAACCCAGAGATCATCACAAAAAATGGATGATCATCTGGTGATGTCCCCAAAAAATGTGGACCCCAACCGATGGCTTTCCCAAGCATCCCACATCCCCGTGGCCGTTGGGCTTAGCCCCAGCCTCAGGGTATCTTTGCCACCTACACCTTGGCCAATCACCTGGGGCAGTGGTTGGAGGGATTTCCCTGGATTATGATAATCCATATATTGGATAGTATAAATCAGGCCATATATTGGATAATCCCCCATATATTGGATGGTATAATCCCCCATAGCAGATTGCAGCCACTCACTGGAGTTTCTCAAACTTTGGGAAACGCCCACAACTTCCAAAGACTTGGATCCAGCAAGGAAGAGGTAGATTCTGTAAAAGAATCTGATCTCGCAATCCAAGATGCGCGAAGTAGCTGCGCAGCGTCCAGGTTCCTTATGATGGGGTTCTTTTTTCGGGCCCCGCTGCATGGGATTTCATAGACATTTCATGGACATTTAATGGGACTATCATGGGAATATCATGAGAAAATATCGATTGTCACCCCTGTGTATGGGAAAATCCTCGAACTAAAATGGGTGGGGATCTCTTGTGCCATGATGGCATGCGATGACCAGGGCGTAGGTGGTGAACTCCCAATCTGAATGTGTAGAAGGGATCGATGGAAGTCACATGTCAAGGTTGAACAAAATGGATAGTCGAGCAACAATTTGAAGATCCATGTGCTGTTAGATCCATGATTGGAACGATAGATCTCATGTTGAACTTAAGCTGATACTACTGGATGATCATCCCACCTTCGCCTTTGGCTATGGCAACATCAAGCCGGAATGGAAATGGGCTAAGCTCCCAATCCGAAGTGTTTCACTGATCATCACCACGGATTATTCTCAAATGACTTGTCAACAGCAACTCCCAGGCAAATCGCTGCTGTATGCGCGGGTCGGCAATTTTTTTTAACTCAACGATCTTTGCATTGCTGCAAGTCTTGAAGTGGATTTGGGTCATCTGTGATGTATGGAAGTCCACCTGAATCCAAGGATTGGAGATCAGGTCTTCTTTCGATGCCCCCAACTCCACCTGGTGAAATCAGCTGTCGCTACAATGGACCAATCGCTCAACAAAGTGTGCATCTTTCACTGTAAATGGCTTGTGTCCCAAACGTCTGGACCCAGAAAACCACAAAATGATGGCTTCCCTGACTGGATGGACAATTTACAAACTCCGATCCTTAGCTGATGACATTGAAATCCATGGGGTTTTCTGTAGATTTTCCTTTCCAACCCGTTGCTGGCTCCATTTCAAGTCATGACAATCGGGCCATGGCCCTGGGGATCCTTTGGGACAACTTCGAACTGAGCCGCGGCGGAAAACCCGACAGTTGCTGCTTCACATTTTTTTTTTGCAAAATCATGTTTCATACGTCCTGTTTCACATATCACACATAATTTGTCATAGTATATCAAACGTCATATATATTCATATATCATATCATCATAGCTCCCTGTAACTCTTGGCATACGCCAACAAGCATCCTATCAGGTCCCCTGGCCACATTGCTCTTCAACATATCTCAACGTTTCTGTATTTGACACAGCTCCCCGCGCATCATTGCTCCGACGCCCGGCAAGCTCTGCCATTGTGAGTCATTTTGAACCCCGTCTCTTGAAGCTGCAGCACTTGTGGCCTCACAGCAGAGCTAAAACCACTGGATGATGCCATCTCACGATAACCCCCAGTATATTCGAATATATATTTTGTGATATTTTGTGGATGGAATTGCTTCCAATAAAAAGACCCCTGGCATGCATTCTACCCATGGTCTGATGGGATATGAATAATCCCTTGACTAGACATCCACAAACCTTTGGTTTTGTGGCCAATTTGCTTCTCATCAAACCATCATCCGCATCCCCATGGTCTAAAACCTCCCACCTGCATCGCCGTAGAGGAGGGCTCAGGGATCATCATCATCCTGGATGGTCCAAAATTGCAGGATGGGCCTCCAATTCATGGCATCTTTGATACTGATCGACCATTGAGCCTCATGGGGGTGTTGGGGGTATCAATTGAGACAACCCCATGTGTAGAAATATGAGATCTGAGATTTGGGTATAGCTACTGGTGGGATATGATGACGCTCGAACCAAGCAGGTTTAAATCAACATCTGTGAGCCAACATGGGTTGGTTCAAAGATGGGGCACCCCATACCATCCAATGTTTTATCGTCATTGTCAACATCAAAATGACCAATAAACAGGGCTGTCCAAATCTCTTAAACGTGGGGTCACCAGCCAAAATAATCAACCATCAAATCATTTTAGTACAAGAAAACATGACTTTGGGTTGTTTTCATGAAGCATAGCCACCATTTCCCGGACGGTTGTCCTCCGCCAACTCTATGAACTCTCGCCGTGTGGCCGTAGTTTTCTGCACCTTAAAACCAAGCTGTGGTGAGTCGAGAATATTGGTATGTCACTTGGGAGGAACATCAACATCCAGCAATGGGGATACCTCCCAGTAGATTCTTGGTGTTTATGTGATGATAGAAGTAGATGATCCATTTGATGATCGAAGTAGATGATACCCCAGATTGCTTGTCCAGACACTTGGAGTTTCAGCAGCCAAATATCAGGATATTTGATCGCTAAGAGTAGGGATAAAGTTACCTCGCTGTGAGCTAGCCTGCAGCACTTCGGATCTTTGGGAAAATGACAGCCCGCCAGGCAGGTTCGACATTTTTCACCAATTTGAATTTGTCCCCAGACCCCAACATCCCAAAAAAGATCATTACCATCCAGTATTTAAACATCCGTTTAGTTTGAGAATTTTCCCAGCGAACCAAATCTCCACTTAGTTCAGGGATTTCCCAGCCGCGCTTGGAAATCCTGGAGGCTGAATCCCTATTCAATGACCATTTACAATGGTTAAATACCATTAAATCCTATTGGAATTCCATTGAATTTCCATTGAACTCCTATTCAATCCCCATGAAATTCCATGAAATCATACAATTTCCATTAGATCCCCATCCTTTCCAGTTGAAAAAAATCACCATGAACTCGCGCGATTCAATCGCTCAAGGCGCCAAGGTGTGCTGCGGAACTGCCTCAGGATACACCTCACAGGTGGATTTTTGGTCCTCGCAACGCGGGGCCTGAGCCACCCGACCTGCGATCGAAAGATTGGGATGGGAATGGATCTAATGGGGATTCAATGGGGATTTCATGGGAATTAATGGATTTCAATGGGATTTGTTGGGACTTGAATGGGATCTAATGCGATTTACTGGGATTTAATCACATCCCCGAACTAACTATCACATGTTTAGTTCGCTGGCAGAATCATCGAACTATAGCCGTGGGATCGTTTAGCCATATTTCATGACCGGCGGGTAGCAATGTCAAAATCCGCCAATTTCTACCTCCCGTCCGTCGTCTCAGCCTTTTCATATAAGGGGATTTGTTGCCAGAATGTCCTAAGCCCTGCGAATCAAAAGTTGAATCTTTCGGAGCTGTTTGTCCAGGGGTGTCAAGGTCTGCCTTTCAGAAATCCCGATCCAACCATATCCACCCCATTTTTTGGTGAAAAGAATTTTCGATCCATATCCAATCACATCCAACCAATATGTTGTTGAAATAACTTTTGGATTCTAATACGGGGGAGGCAAAATTTGATGGAAGATGATGGAAGAGTTATTCCCAAAAACAATGGCACAGTCTTTCCAAACACGTGGACAAGCGATTGCAGTGGAATACATGTGTTACCCATTTTGTTTGCATAAATTTTCCGTTTTTTTTTGGAGAGTATCTATCTATCCATCTATCTCTATATATATGTATCCACATATTTATATAGTCACATAATTCTATTTATCTATACTGTGTTTTTCATCTCCCTCAGGGACTGCAGCTTGGATCGCCAAGCTACCACCGAAGCTCTGAGCCAAAACGAAGAGGCAAAGTCCCAAAAGACTTCGGAGGAAAAGCATCTGCTGCTGCGCAGATTGTCCTCGGTTTTTCGGATCGTTGTTGAATTTCTATTTTGGTCAGGTCAAAAGTAAAACAACTCAAGAAAACAACAACCATATCTGGTTTATTCTTTTTTCAGTGATGTTTGGCAATTGGAGGGTGCAGCTTCATCCAATATGTTCAGAAGGGATTTCGGGAAACGCCGAGAGTCAAGCACCAAAGCTGTGCACAAGCCGAAGCTAACCTTTTCACAGGCTGAATTTGTCTTGAATTCTTAGAACTTGAGCCTTAGTGCTGCAGATTCCCCGAAAAAGGCTGATGAATCTCCCAGCATCCTGGAAACATCTCTTGATTACAAGGTGGTGACCCCGAGCTGTAAGTTGGTTCATAAATCATAGTAACTATAGATATATCAATACCTACCATAAACCTAATTAATATATTCATTATCTTCGAACACTTGGAACTGCAGCTGCTTTCCAGAAAGCCTGCAGTTTCTGGCTTCTCCACTAGCGCAAAACTGGTGGTATCAACTACCCGCACGAGCTGCTCGTCTGAGATCTCACACTTTTGAGCTTCGTCCACCACTCTTTTTCTGCAGGTCTCCTTGAAGCATGCTCAGGCCGGTCAAGTTTTCGTGCTTAGATGCATCAAGACCGAGGACCCACAGACTCAGAGGTTTGTTTGCAATTTTCCCTCTCTGAAACCAACCACCATCTGGGAGACGAGAAGTAGGAATACCCTCCGGTATTCAAACATGGCAATTGAAAATCTATCATTAATAGATATTTATAAATTATTTTCCCATCTAATCAACATCCTCGTTTGTAGGGGATTTTCCATTGCCACGTTTGATTACCGGAGTCAAATTCCTTCCCACCTGATACTTTCGGGTCAATTGCATCAATGGAGCGGGTTTCGGTCCTCTGGGTGCCGTAGCAAAGAGGCGAACATGGCCTAAGCTGCACGTCGCAAGTTTCTCTTTTTTTTTAGCTTTCGCGAAGTTTGGAGTTGCAACATGATGACGCCCAAACTGCATAAGCTGGATAATCCTAAACCTTCACGCTTGGCTACATCCCTTGTTTGTTGGTCAGATACTACCATGTGTGTTGCCAATACATACTTTTGCATGTCCTCTGGAACCCATACTACTGTCCCAGATCCGTAGCAATACCAGTGCAGTAATCACATTACCATACTCTCTCTCTCTCTCTGCCAAATACAGTTTGTATATACATACACATATATGCATGTCTATATATATAAAATAGGAAAACATACATACGTAAATCATAGATAAACAAGCAGCAATAGTGGACACTTAACACATATTTCAACACATATTTTTTAACATCATCAAATGAATAAACATATTATCAAATTCCCAAGTAGACAACCAACAACAATCCGGACATCACTTCCATCTCCAAAATCGAGCCGCGCATGCACTGGCCGAACTGGAGGATCGCAGGGCAGCTTGAGAAGCCTCAGCTGGTTGGATGTAGATGTAGCCAAAGGACCAGGATTTCATTGGTTCAATTGATTTGATTGGATTAATCAGTTGCCATACTCAATTGATCTCACTTAAATAACTACTTAGTCAATCAATCAAATCAGGAAAGGAAAGGCTTATAGTGGAAATGATTGAATATTTACCACTGCAATGATTAGCTATCAATTATGGGAATATCCACTAGTTAGTATATTAATAGGATTGATGAACTGATTTAAAAGGACTGGTTCATGATTCTCACTTATCTATTGTTGATGATTACAGTAACCATTGTCGATCGTTACCATATTCCATCAGATATATCCATTCATCATGAACCTCTGACTATCTCCGTTTGACCAACACAATATTGAAAGTGGTGGCGGTTTCATCGTGCTAATCCCTCTCATCCCAACTATCCCCCTTGCCTTCAAGCTTGAGCCGTCAAGGTTTGCACATGGGATATCCCAAAGTCCGTTGATTTTGCGTCCCTTCATACTTGTAAAATGATCTAAAATGGCCTATCAATGGCCTATCCTACATTTTAAGAGATAAACATGGCGACGTAAAATCGTCATGGTTGCCATTTTAGGCAAGGATGGGTAATGAGGTGATCAAAAACCCACCAGATCCCCCAGCTGAATGTGAATCATGCGGTTGATTGCAAGGGCTGAAAGGCTATCCCTGATTTCAGAGAGGAAGTATGTTAAATGGTCAAAACCTATGCTTTCTTCTGAAAAACCATTCTGCGAAGAGGTTCCCTGCTACAAACTGAGATTCAGGTGTATTTTTAGGTGGAAATAGCATCGATTTGTCAGGCTATTCTCCATTCTCATTGGGTATCTTCGATGCCACCAACTCCCAACTCTCTAACCCAGCTTTTTGCATCCAGCCTTTCCAACGGCTTGGCTGAAATTGCTCGCTGCCTGACAAGTTGTGGACACCGTTGGTACACGATAACTCATCTTGGATGACCTGCACAATAGCGGTACAAATATCTCCATTTCTGGCAACCAAAAAAATAGAAGACTACGAAACGAGGTTGACCGATCTCCTACCCAGCATCCTTCAAACAACAACTATCGCGCAATCCACCGACTTGGGCATAGGTCAACAGTGAACCTATCTCCGTTTTTCGCTGTATCAAGCTGTTTCTTAGGCTTTTACTGATACATCAGATGATGGTTTTTGGGTGGGTTTTCACCCTCCGGCAATTTCACCGTTCGCGAACTGATTTAGATGGCCTGTTTGTAGATGATGGCTACTTTTAAAGGAAATTGTGATTTTCCAGTTTGCAAACTCCAAGTGGCTCCGAAAATAGGGTACCTCAGAATCTCCCTATGGCTTACAATCATTTTCCTTCTTAAATGACAATAATTGGGAATCTATTGGATCTATCCCCTTCTCAGACACAAGTCACTACCAAATCTCCCCACGGCACCTCTGCACAAAGCTCGGGATCTTCCCCCTCCAGGGCGCAGTTGCAGAAATAGGTCACCTGGCTGTGATGGTTTGAATCGGACGGTGAAAGATTGCCTTATGTAAATGGGATGGTTTACATCATGCATTATTTAAATTGGATGGTTTACATCAGTGGGATGCAAACCATCATTGTCAGTTTGAATCAATGGGATGTTTTATGTAGATATGATGCAAACAACAAATGGAAAAAAGGTCTGAGAAGCAGGGGGAAAATGTCCAGACGCCCTCCGGTGTCGCCAAACATGGCTTGGAAATCCACTACTATGAATGGGCATGTATATGTGTTCAAGATATACATCGAACCGACTGGTGCATTTTTTCAGCTCGCCGTGTTTGCCAACCAGACATTCAAACCCATTGGGTAATCATCGTTTTCCCCAATTTTGGTTTTGTCATGGGCAGTATACCATGGGATATGACGTATGTTATGGGATGGTGGATGATTGCCATTTGTTTGAGATATGATGAGATATGACATACAGTAGCCAGCAAATTGGAAGTACCCAAAAATAACGATGGTTGATCATCATTTTCCGCACTGAAATGGCCTATCCATGGGTGTGCCCAATTGTTGGACAAAGACATCAAACACATGGTTCGAATCACGATCTATCCACATCAAATACATCTCGAGTCAGATCACAGATGTAAATGACCCAATTCATGAGGGATATGACAGGCTAAACCAGGCTATATTGTATAGGTCACCTCTCCCATTGACCCATTATACCCATTGATGTATCCCATTTGGCCTCTTCAAGTGCAACAGCTCCTTTTGTCGGACAGGGCAGAAACAATCTCCGGGGATACAACAAATGCTGGTTTCACAGTGGTTTCCATGGTCATTTGGATGGAATACATCCAGTATCCATGCTGATGCTTGAGTGTGATATTCGTGGATATTGGATGATGTGTCATTGCTACCCAAGTGAATTCAATGCACCAAAAAAACTTGTTCATCCTAATTTTGCAGCATCAAACAGCTTTTGTGTTTCTACTTCAGCATGTGTTGCTTCTGGGCTATCCTTTGAGCATGGTAAGATTCTCTGTGATAATCCCATCGTTTGACAACCCTTGGGTTTTCGGAACCCTGGGATGATGAACTCGTAACAATCGTTGGGAATGACCAACAAGACAGGTCAGCAAGAAAAAAACCCTGCTGATAATCTGATATAATCTTATCAGTACTAGTGACTGGACCCTTTACAGTGATGCGCTCTCTGGATTTCTTACAATTACAAGTCTAGGTATGTCAACCTCATTTGGATCAACACCACTTATATCTATAAATTCTGGGAAGAACCGGAACATCTTCTCAATTTCCAGTCGGATGTTCTGCTTCGAAAGCCGATTTTCAGTGGCAGTAGCAGCATTTTTTCTCATGTCAGCTGTAGATCGATCCCATTCTACCGGCGCCACACCTACCGGTCGAGCAGAGAGCATCTGTTTCAACTTGATGCGACTCTCCTGGACCGATGATAAGGTGGTGAAGACTAGATGATAAACAATATATGGAGGTTTCAATGGGGGTACACCCAAATCATCCATTTTTAGTAGGATGTTTTCCATTACAAACCATCCAGCTATTGGGGATCCAGCATTTTAGGAAACCTCTACATGACAACATGGTAAATCCAATAATATATGACAATGTGATCAACAATGTCATGTACTGGGGATGGTTCATTATTGGTAAAGCAAACTGAGCAATACCGGGGATGACTTGTGACAATGTGGTAAACCCGATGATAAACCATCCCCGTATTACTTTCAATGAGTGGTAAAAGCCATCCGCAAATGGTAGGCTTTTTATTGGGTTTACACATTACACAGGAAACCTCTGAACTAAATGGAGGCTTTAAGCGGAAAAGAATCGAACTAAATGGTGGATTCTCCAGCACGCCATTCTTGATAACCCGAGAGTGCACCAAATCCAGCAAGTTCAGACCTGCTGTGAAACCATATACGCCAATATCAGTTTATTATCATTACTATTGTTCGTTAAGGGGTAATATGGGGTAATTATGGATACATCCTTGGCTGTGATAGCAGCGATATTTTTCTTACTAGTAAATGGATGCTAATCAAATCTTCCGCCTTTTGCAGGGACATGGACAACCTGGAGGCATCCCTGAAACTAAGTGGATGGTATCAATGGTACCTTGGTATCCTCGTGAACCCCAACATAGCTGCTAGTTATGGGGTACACCCCCCCAGTACTCAGCCATTTCTTGCCATTGCTTAAATACCAATACAGAAAATGCCACATCCACCGTAGGTCCAGTCCTCTATGCTTTTCACCACCTTGGGATATGACCAGCAACTGCTGGGAGGTGTGCAATAAGAGAAGCACCATATGGGTGCATCTGAAAATGCGGTCTACCCCTCACTTGACCAATATAATCAATGGGGATAACGATGACTAGACCAATGGATTTTGGGGTCCTCATTTTTGGATGATTAACAGATTCACCGATTGATCCATATCCATGTCTTCTATTCCGTGCTCAAAAACGTGTTGAACGAGCAGCTGACTTCGCAGCTGGCTTGGGGTTCTACTGGTCATTTTCTGGATCTCCCAAGATTTTCTGGTTTCACCTTCAAACATTGGCGTTCATTGTGGCTTTAAATGTGATTAGTCTTAACAATAAATCACAATAAACAGTAATAAACCATAGTACTGAAACATGCTACAGTAATAAACCATAGTAAACTTAGTAAACCATCAACCACATGTTGGAGCCTTGCTTAGAAACTATCAAACAACTCCACCAGGATCCACCAACTGAGTCTGCTGCTGGAGCCATATCCGATTCACTCTTCGCGGAGCGTGAGCGATGTGGCGCCTGGGGCTGGACGGTTGCGATTGAAAGCTGCAGTTGACGTCACGGAACTCAATGGATTGGTGGAAGTTGAAGGGAACAAAGATAGGAAACCCTTGTATTTCATGGGATTTCATGGGAAAATATGGGAACAACCTTGGTTTCTGCTACATTTTTCCATCCGTTGAAAATTCACCATCCCATCCCATCACCATCTGTTGGTTGATCTGAGGAAACCATGATTTTTTGGTTCCAAATTGATGGGGGGGTTCCTGTGCAGATCTTCCCCCACAAGAAACAAGTCTGGGAGTAATGGAGACAACACGATCCAAGTGAATAGGCATGTTAGCAAGAAACAGTGTCAATAGAATCGGTATATCGTTATATCACATCCCAAAAGAGACACCACATGAATCTACACAATACTACCAACAAAAAAGTGATTTACAATGGAACATGTGGACATCTCCAGAAAATTTCATGGGGTGTGTCACCAACCAAAAATTGGATTTGATGGAAATACCAGCAACCTGAATTGGATCTGGCCAAACTACCACAGAAAATTGGATCTAGCCAAAATTTACCAGAAAAGAAACAAGGAACTGTCTAAACCCAAAACAGCCAAAATTTACCAGACTAAAAAATAAGGAACTGTCTAAACCCAAAACTGTGGCAAAATAGATCATGATCCTGGATGGTCAGGGGATAAATGGCGAGGTGCCTACCTGCATTGAGAAGGGAATGGATGTTTCGTGCCGGCTGGCGGAGGGTACTTGGTTGAATTTCGCGACACACGGAGGACTTGAGAATGGATTGTATTGGATTCCAGAACAAACGTGCCACAAGAATCCAATCCAACGTACCAAACCATTTTCAGTTGTCCTCTCCTTGCTGTGAACACAACAAGAACATTTAGAAACCACCATGCCATAATATTCCTCTCCGCCCAAGTCAAAGAGGGACATCTTTTGATGAAAACTCCGCCAGACCATCGACCACCGACATCGAGTCCACTCCTGTTTGGGCCGTTCGCGAGACATCTGTCGCATGCGTATGCCTCAGAGCTTGGTAAGGTGTGTGTTCAGGCGGCAGATCGCAGATCGCCTTGTGTCCCATTTTCTTGAGGTCAACAAAAGGGACGCGATGTTCGGAATACATCAGCCATGAATTCCATTCAGAGCATTGCAGGGGGACTGATGTGAATCTCCGCCCTTTTTTTGGAATGTCAAAGTTTTGCTTTAAACTCCCGACCGCATAGCACGACCTCAAAAACTCTGTGTAGATCAAAGCTGGTGAACTATCCACCAAATCGTAAAAGTGACCAAGAAAAATGTTTCTCCAGGTGATTTTCTAGTGGAGTTCTGCCAGTCAATAAGGATTCTGAGGACTTGACGTGTGACTGCTAGGAACAGATCCTCCTGTATCAGCAGAACTGGCATGACACGCCTTTGGTTTGTGGTAGACTTGGGGAAGTTTGAAACTTTGGGACACTGTTTCTCCGGAACCTGTCACAGTTTCTATGAATTTCCCCTGGACTAGGTGATAGAAATCCACATCCTGAAACAAACCCATTTTTGCGGGAGATTCCCTTCACCAGGCATCATCTATGGCCAGGTCGTTTTGGTATGTCACCCGGCCGGACTTCAATGGTTTTATCCCAGAATAGGATACAAGCGCTCCTTTGGTTCGCGACTGCTGAGCACGCCAAAGTCCTGGACAGAAATCTGACCTCATGGAGGAATGTTTAGCCAACTTCGCCTATAGAATATTATGGATGGGTCAAACAATTCCAAAACCCACCATGTTTGGGCGGATGAAACTATATGAACATCCAAATTTGCCATCTTTGAGGGTTCGACAGACTACCGAGTCTGGACTATAGACTATATACTTCTACCCACATCCCAAAATCATCACCACTGCTGTTCCGCCCCTTTTTTTCCAGCTCTTTGAGGCACTGGAATGCTGCCCTGGTCACTGCTGTCAGTGGCAAATCACAGGCATCTGCTGTGGCCAAGGGCCAAAACCTGGGCAAAATGTGGGCAAATCCCAGCTGAAACCTCAGTGAACTCACCATCCAATGTATGGAAAATGCTACACTGATCCCAGGAAATCGGCTGGTAGAGGAAATTCTTTCCATTACTTCACTTCGGAAAACGGTTGAAACCGGAAAAGGGGACGCACTGCACAACTCGAAGTTCTCTGATTGGCTGCATGGGTTTGAATCCTCATGCTGCGCCCATCCTTGGTCTTTTTTCCAGGCCGAAATCAATCGCGCTGCACGCGGTTTTCCACGTTGGTTCATAGGCTGGCGGTTCCATCCAACAAAAGCAGCACACCCAACCAATAGGAGTAAGACTGGCTGAAACCCACCAAAATGGCCCCGGAATTTTCAGCAAAACTGTCCACTTTCAACCATGGAATGTAGCACTATATACATTATGTATATATAAAGCCGTAGCTGTACTTTCTACATGGGATCCAGAATTTTCAGGGGCCACATCCTTTCCAGAGCTGTTCCAAAAGCACCTCAAATTCTTTGAGGTTTTCCATGCAAGATCTGGTGACTCATCACGAAGTCACCCATCGTGGGAAGATGTTGAGAGTAACGTGGGAGCGAAAAATCTCCAGCGAGAAGGACCCATTGTGAAGTCTTTCCTATGTACATACAAACCACGTACATACATACATTACATTGCATTACATGTCCCTATATCACATAAGCATTGCATTGCATTACCTTGCATCGCAGACGGTATGAATATAGGTATAAACATACATACATAGGACCTATTGTATCACAATATACCACATGTATACCTATCCACATATGACATCTGTGTATACGAGTCATATACACACAGATTCGTAGCCATATGTATTATGAAGAATGTTCCGAGAACATGCTCCAACGTTCGACTGCTTCTAGGGCCGCTTCGAATGTCACTTTGTTGGCTCTGCAAATCAATGACTCAATGTGTCTTTGGATTTCCTAGAGGTAAACCACTCTGACGTCAAAGGAAAGTGGAACTAAAAGTTGTATCTGACCAAATTTTCTGAGTTTGACAATTCTTCGGTAATTTTGACTGGAATACATATATATATATATATACATATGCCAAACTTAGTGTATTGTAGTCAGAATTCCAGTTCCACTCCCAGTTCTGCTGGTCTTTACACCCCACAGTTGCGAGACCAACAGAGGTGATGATCCGTGCGACGAAGCTCACTTTCGATGCAAGCTGTTATCCAAAGACCTCTGGATGTAGCACATTTGTAGCGCAGTTCCATCCTGTGCTGTCAGAAGATTTCATGAGATTGTTTGCAAGGCTCAAAACTATCGAAACATATCAAAGCAGAATTCAAAATGTGAGTGAAACTAATCATAAGATTGCATAAATGTCCAGAGGCTTTGCTGAAATCTTGCAAGTCCTAGAAGTTTGCTGCACCTGTACCCCTTGCCACACGGCAAGATCAGAGATTGTAAGAACAGAGGTAGTCCCCTGTTCTCATCTGCGGGTCTCAAAAACCACTGATAAAGTGAAACAAAAGGGCAGCATTGAAGGCATCGTGTTGCCGAGCAGCACAATGGATGGTTCACTGGCCAAGCCCAAAATGTCCGAAACGGATAATCCCGGCAGTGTTGTTTGGGTGTCTCATTGCATGATACTTTTTGCTCACGACTTGCCCATGGCATCAATCTTCCACCAATTTTTCCTGTTCGCCAAACCATGTTCAACCTCAAAATCCAAATTAAATGTGAGCAGCAAAAGCAGTACACCCGACACAACCCCCCACCAATATTTGCCAGTTACACAATGGCACTTGAATTTTTGTCTGAATTTTGCGTTCATTTGCCAAGTTCCAAAGTTTTCATTGGAACGGCTGATTTCTGCGAGCCCGACATGGGTTTCGCTAGTGGCTGCTTCTAGTTCGAATCGACGACGTCGATTTCGCTCTCCAAACGCTCCCTGAACCTCAAGACCGCTAGAAGCAAAGGATGCAAAAGGTGCTTGCCACAACCTTGAAATCGACCATGAAACCGTACATCATTGCCTTTTCAATCATGAAACTCATTTTCCAAACCTTGTTTTTTTGGGTCTGTGTTCGTTGTCAGGGCGACAACGGCTGAAAAATCAGAACAAGGAGATGCTTCCAGTATTCAATAATCATCATTTAAGCAGATCCCCTATACATGATGATTGTGTAGTATCACTGAAAAATATTTTCAGTAGAGTACACGAAGCATCTGGGTTGCAACTTTTTACAAAAACATGTTTTGTGATGATGGAAACACCGGGGATCATCGGGAAATGGCTGAGGTTGGAACTTCTTGGTATTTGCCCCGCTCCAACGCTGCTTAAGCTCCTGCCCTTTGTAGATTTCCATAGTGGGAAGTCGATCTACATTTCTACCTTAGCAGGTTGTATGGATTGGTTTAAGGGAAAATTTACAGGAAACCATGGATTTTCCCATCAAATATAGAGGTTTCCTGTAAATTTTCCCATTAACCAATCCAATGATTGGAACATCGTTTTTCCAAACTTGATATGAGAGAAAAAATATATGTGAAAACTCCCAGGATTCAAGGTGGAAACGTCATGGTTTCTGGCACACCACTGGTAATGCTCTCATATCATATAACACCAATAGAAAGGAAAAAAACCACACTGGTACATACATGTGAACTGTATCCAATGGATGCAATTTTTGCCCAACTGCACAGTCCTGATTCATGTTCACCTCAAATCTGGGATTACTTTTCCTTTACTTACTTTCTGTTCCTGATATTTTAGGTCTTCACAGACCAGATCAAATTTCCCGCCAAAATGAAAGTTAAGATTCACCATTCACATTTCCATCACTCAGATTCTCCCAGTTTTCCCTGCAGTTTTCCCATTCCTTCCATAGCCCAAGCCGCTCTGAACCAACTCTTCCGACCGATCAAAATCCACTGAGGCGAATTCCACGGCGCGAAAGGTGGGTTCTTTGGCCACCTGACATCTGCAGGGAGAAGATCCCGAACTAGCGGATATTACCATTTTTCTGTAACCATGTGCGATGTATATACTACGAGGGCCCATATTCACGAGGCTAGAATGCTTGCATGTTGAAGGCGCCAAAAGTGGGGCCTGGTTTGCCAGCAACTTGCACAGCTACAGGACCACTCTTGTCAGAAAGTGGAATATGACATTGGATCTCCCTTGCGCATACACTTTACCAGTGGGAAGGCCGGATCGGAGACCACTAGTAGTTGGCAGCAAAAATTAGCATGCAGTGGCAGTCAGTGGCGGTGACACTGT
>BGPT01000399.1:170023-200590 GCA_003297045.1 Symbiodinium sp. clade C Y103
CAAGTGTGTCCTGACTGGTTCCTGCTGGTATTTCTGCGCGTGCCAGCTCATTTTTCTTTAGCCGAACCTCTGTTGCCCCGGCCCCATGTTGGAGGGGCCTAAGAGTTTCAGAGAAACAATGCTTGTAAGGCCCCAAAAAGAGGGCCAGTTCCACGGCAAAAGACGACCTCGCATCTTTGGCCCCCTGATGTATATATATATATATATATGATCCAAGCTCGCGGTTCCCCCGCCCTGGTGGCCCTGCCCCTCCCCTTCTCCTCCCCTCACCCTCCCTATATATACCTATATAGGTATTTAGGATGCAACCAATCGAAGTTGGGTTTTGCAAGTCACTCTTAGAATATTCATGTTCTTTTGTTACTGGTTGCTTGACCAATTTCCAAAAAGCCAATGTGGTTCGGGCCTGGATATTTTCCAGTCCCTGGATGATAATCTCTACGATATATGAAACAACAGGTAGCTTGATCATCAATGAAGCCTCATCAATTGTATTCCCATATCTTTGAATATGTGTGATTATAAGTTAATCTTAAAACTCAGTGCTAAAACTCAAAATTGTTTGATACTTCATCATCAACCATCGATCATAATTCCCATCTTTGATAGTTACCCTCTGGTAAACTAACATAACTACGGGAAATCACTCTAATGGGATTTTGTCCACTATTTCTATGGCCATTTTCAATTGCTACGTTGAATTTACCAGAGGGTAAACATCCTTAATGAACATAAGAGATTATATGAATGTAAACATCATCAATGAACCTATAATGATGAACCTAATGACGGTGAATGCCCATGAAATCATCCACCTTCTGCATGTAGCGTAGCAGCTTTTGACAAGCCCGGCACCAGGGAGCGTAGTAATCGACCACCAAGAGCTGCCCCGTTTTGCTCACTCGCTCAAGCACCTGATCTCCAAAAACACGTGGAACATCCAACTTTTGAAAATCAAATATGCAACATATTCTAGAGGAAAAATGGGAGTTAAACTATGGAATCTATAGGGTTTTCGACCAACATGCCGAAATTCCTTTTATTTTCAGAGGTTTTATCATAAAATTACCATCCATCCAACACTGACATAGACCCTGCCTTCATGTTACTACTTTTTTAAAACCCACCTGTGATTTCTGCTGAGTTTTCCCACAGAAACTCCCGCCTCGGCCAAGTCCTGAGGACTGCGCAGCGCCACCACGTTGGACGCGGGCAGTGCAGCGTTGACGCGGAGGCGATTTTCATCATCCGGGGAGATTTCGGTGGTCACCTGGGGGGGATGGCTGAAACCGGGTGAAATCCGATTTTGGGATCATCACAAACATCACATGGATGATCTATGATGATCTATGAATTATATATATATGGGAATAAAATGGGAATTTATGCCCAACCCCCTAATATAATATCAAACACCAACGAGTTGCTCTGTCCAAGGTGTTCATGGCATTCCTTGGAATGGGTGAGTTTGGTGACCTGATGGCGCCACTGGCCGGCATGGAAAACAGCTGCCCGGCACGGCCAAGAGCACTGAGGCCGGTGGCAATCAGCAGAGCCGAGAGGAGCGACTTGCGGAACACTTTAGGCGCCATGGCGGCCATCTGCACAGCTGCACGGCAGGCTGCACAGCAGGGCGTTTCACACGAAGGTTGCGTGTGAACTGGGAACAAAGGAGGCGTCTGTGACTGAGATTTTTTTGGAAGGTCTTGGAGAAAGATGAGCACGGGGTGAATGGAAGATAATATTCACAGAACACAATCAAAATGGGTTGAAATTGATGCTACTCTCCTAGACTCGCCTCTGAAACAAAAACGATGCCTGAAATGGCGACGCATGGGCGAAATTGGTTTCACATGTATTCCAGGTATCTACTTGCAATGGGTAAACATGTTCAGTTCTACCCATCCGATGTTTGGAGGTACCTGTTCAGCTCAAAGCCAGACTCAATGAAGTATATTCCAAGAGATGGGTTGGTCTGAAAAAATAGGCTACACCATGGTTTAAGAGAAACATGCTTCAACAAACTCATGTTCCCCCCCAAACATGGCCATTTATAGAGGCCAAACATCCACCCATTGATACCTCCGGATTTTGTTCACCATCCAAGAGACACCAATCGATCAGACTCCCAGGCTTCTTGCGCTTTTCCAATGCCATCCTTTAGCGCGATTGAGTCTAGACTCGTTCCTGGGTGTGGTGGCAGGATTGGAAAGATGGGTGGCAACAGATGGCAACTGGATGATTGGGGGTAAACATGGGTCACAACTCATTTAATGATTGGAGGGGATATTTCATGATATGTCAATGAATGATATTTCAGATTCTGTGTGGCGTATTTCTTGTTCTGTTTCAAGGGGGATTTCACAGTGTGTGGCTTCCAGCAAACATCGGGACATTGTCACATTTGTCACCTGGAACTTGGGTTTTCTGTGATTCACCACCAAATCAGATGCTTAAGCACCATGGCCCTTTCTCCCACCCTTTCTGAACAAATTACAATCATCCCAAAGCTGACAACTTCGCCATCTTTGCCAAAACTGACCTCATCAATTACACCAATCATCAAATCCAATGTGCGATTTCCAATCATTCTCCAGCATTTCCACATCCATTCCTGGATGATATGCGCAGTTTCCCCAGATCCATGGGTTGGTTTCAGATCCGACTTTCACCCAACAGCAATGGCCAGGTGTCTCAGTAGAAACAGCACGTCAGGTTTCATAGCGGGATCGGCCATGAAACCCATCAGCTGCGGTTCTGAGAGCGTTTCAGGTGGCACGCCGGTCTCAGCAACCACCTCTGAGATGAACGAAAACTGTTGGAGAGTGGGGTTGTCAACTCAGGTGGTTGTGAGATGTTGTGAGAGATCTTCAATTTCTTGGCATTTGTTGGGGTTGACATGTATTGTAATCCATGTGTAATTTGCCGAAACGTATCGGTTCAACATAGTTTGTAGACATAAACTGATCACTAACCAAAGTCTTTTTGGCCGAAGTAAAACCCAAGCGCCACAACCACCAAGAGAACGAATTTGTTGTGGTCATTGATCCGCCCCGTGTTTTCAGGAAGTGGAAAGATCAACCAATTCCATGGGTTTTCACCAACTTTTCCCCAGAGAGTTTCACTTGAGCAGTGTACTGGTTGGCTGACAGGGGATTCCCTTTCATGGATTGTGATCATCTCCAACAAAATTTGGTTAGTACAATCCTCGAACTACGGTAATCATCAAAGCTCTAGGGGTAGATCTCAGCCAATGCTGAAAAAATGGATCGACACAAGCACCTCATCCACCGCAGACTGGAAGATCTCCTTCATCACCGCTGTACGCAACAGCTCAGAGCTGGTTCCATCCCAGTCGCTGGCAGTGGGAAACCCCACATTTTTCGGCTCTGGGTGGCCACTAGGACCGTTGTACCTGAAGCGTTTGCTGCGATTTGTTCTGCATCTTGGGGAGGTTGGAGATGGACACTATGGACGGAAGAACTGGGATGATGTGTCTGTTTTTTGGCTGAAGCCGTTGCTGTACTGAAATATGAAACGAGAAGAACCCAGCCAGCTCTAAGCCTGGTACAATCCAGCATGAGTTCCAACAGCACCTTAGATTGCTGGAGGCACTGGTGGATTTATTCGAGTTGGAAGTTCCATGGCAGCTAAACCATGGGTTTCTCAATCAATTCCGCGACCAAAACAGACGTTGTGGTATTCAAGAAGCACCAGAGCAAAAGTCCCATGTCGTTGCCATTTCCACTTTGCTTTGCATGCCGTTCATTTAGGTTAGCTTCAGAGTACAAACATATCTGTACACACTACAGAATCTGACATAAAAATACAGCAGCCATGTTTGAGGACATCGGAGGGTAAATCCCTATTACAGCACCATTTACAGTGGTTCAATCCAATTAAATCCCCATTCAATCCCCATTCAAGTCCATTAGATCCCATTAGATCCCCATTAAATTCCTATCAAAATCATTAAGCATCATCATTTACAGTGCTTGAATGCCCATTCAATCCGCATGAATTGCCATGAAATCAGGGCTCCATCCGCCAGTTCCCAGGCACCGCTTCTCCGTAGCAACACCAGCTGCTGATCGCAGGTCACAAGCGCAGCTTCGCAGCCCAGGGCATTCGAGAAATGCACTGCCTGGTGGTCATGGGGGACAGTCGAAGAAGCCATGGAAACTCCAGACTTTGAATGGGAAATCATAGGTAAATCATGGGTAAATCATGGGTAAACTCTCCAGAAATGGAGGATCTGTTTAAATAAAATCATCAAAAAACGTAGAATTTGGGAGAAAGCGTCACAAAATCGCTGTGACTGTGGTAGCAACTGGTAGCATCCACCCATCCACCTCTCCTCATCTTCAAAGTGTTCGAGGCCATTCCTCTGAAAGCGCTGCCGATGCTCCTCTTCCAATCGATTGGTGCCCAAGTACTCCTGGCGCGGGGAAGGTTAGTGGATGACCCCCAAATAATCCATTGGTGGAGAGAACTGGGCATCACTGGGACAGGGAATCAAGAAAGATGGGAAAATACGGAGAAGGAAGGGAAGATGATGCAACTAGCAACTATGATTACGGATTTCTACACAAGGTAACTAGTGCCAGTACCTATAGTAGTACCTATAATGGTGATATAGTTCTTAGTGATGGCAAGTACAATGTAATCCCATCCCCTTGACATTACCCAAATAAATGCTCTACTAAACCATGGTTTCGAAAATCCGTTTCATATTAGGTGGATGGGATTGGTAAGTATTCACCAAATTTCACCAACAAAGGGCAAGCTGACCGCAGCTAACCAGCTCCATGTCGCGCCTTGTAGGAAGTTAACCCCAGCTCCAAACGCAAGAGCTTCGTATCTTTGTCGAAGCTCACGCGGTGCAAGCGAAATTTCGAGCCATTGAAGAGTCGGGGATTCCTCACCAGGGATAGTTTTCCCAAGGCGTTTGAAAAAGCCAATATATCCCAACCATCCTGGAATCATGGGACTGTGATAGATGTCAAATTGGAATGACACATATATCATTCAATTCAGCGTCTCGAACTCTGGTGCTCGAAAAAATGACACAGTTGGCCTCAATTCCATTTACAATCTTACGATCATCATTACTTGACATCATTCACTATCATAAAAAAAAAACATATCATCAAGCAACAATCATTTTTCAATTATATCCCCATATGTTCGATGGTTACAACATGTTATAACATGTTACAACCCCTACAAACAATGGTTAAATTCCCCATTAGATACCCTAAAGTCATCAACCAAGCGGGTTTTTTCTAAACCAGGCGTCTTGGCCAGCGCGGCTTCCCAGCTCTCTTCAATGCGGTCCTCTGGGTGTGCCTGGCTGGTGATTGAAGGGGGAAGTCCATGAAAAAGGGGGATTTAATATGATTCAATATGATCTGGTATGATATGATATGATGTGATGGGATATGATATGATGTGGTACGATATGATATATATATATATAACGATGCGATCTGATATGATATGGTTGTGATATGAAATAAATAGGATAGACATATAACAAAACAATGGGATTTTAATACGTATTACCGTATGGGTATTGATGGGATAACCACCTATAATATGTTTGTTTGATCCCTTTCTCCCAATATCTCCTAATATAAAACACTACCCTATAGACCCCCATTTTAGATTGGATCTATTTATTTTGGATCCCATATCCGGCAGTAATTTATGTTAGGATGGGAGTACTACCATAAAATATACAGAGCTCTCCGATTTTCAACTGAGTCCACAGCTATGGAAGTCCGAAAAAACTGATTGGTGCTTGGCAGGATGGGTACAATTGGCGGATCTTCACCAAGGACCTATTTATGGGTGAGAAGTCGAATTATCCATATCCGCTTGAGGGGTGCCACTGTTCTGAACCACTCCCATATTTTGATCAAAAAAATAAGAAACAAACAAAACATACCAAGGAAGCTCCCCTTTAATCTCTTGTGGGAGCTTCCCTCCTTATGAACTCAACCAGCTACGACGCGGTTCCCGCAAGGCCTTGCGGTTGTACCGCGTTTCAAAGGACAACTCCACTTGTTCCGGTCGCAACACACCCCCTAACTCCTCCGGCAGAGAGGTCCAAAGCTTGGAAACGCCAAGTTCTCTGCATAAGTTACAAACAACCGGGGGAATGAAAGCATTGGATTTAATTTTGCTAGCTTCATATCCCAAGCTGTGCAGTTGTTGAATTGCCTCAAGCGCTGAAGTCAGTGTTGTGACAGTTGTCAAACCATACCCCTGGGCCTGCGGCACCATTGGCTACTGCATTCCAGTACCAAACCATCAACTGTTAGGGCCTTGATCAAAATCGGGGTTCCCAGAATGGATCATGATAATTGCCAAGATACAAAGGATAGTATGGTAGTATAACCCCCGAACTAATTATCAAGCAATCAAATTGGAATGCGTCTGAAAATGGAACATACCCCCAACTGGCCATCCTACATCATTTTACTAGGGAAAATGATCATTCCTGCATCATTTTTCTAGGGAAAATGATGATGCACATTGATGAAGCATCAACATTTGGTGCCTGAGACGCTCGGTCATGTCATGCGCTCACCTCTGGGGATATCAGCAGCTTGAAGTCTTCCATTACGAGAGATGGGCAAAGGATGAGACTAAAGCTTGGTTGATTAGTTGATTAGTTAGCAGTAGCACCCATCAATATATTGAGAATCTGCGACTTAAATGATACCCCCCGATTTCAACAGCCTAGGGGTGATATTATACTGATTCTGGGTGTAAGAATTGCTTGACTTGGATATCTCATGAGACACTTGAAGGTGGCAAAGATATCCAGGCTTGAAGTGTCACAGCTGCAGAATGCTCACAGAAGACACACCCAGGCTGCTGGATGAACTTGGCATGAAATCCCAGCAGGCTATTCGCAAGCCATTCCCCGATTGCATGGGAAACTGTGCAGCAAACCGTCCCCTGGCCTCAAGGGTTTCGGCTTTGAGATTCGCCTCAATCTTCCGCAAACCGAGCTTCACTGGAGACAACATGCCCCCTATTAAACTTTTTCTGGAACACATATCCAGATGTATAGTGATGGCTTCACAACAGCCAGTTCTGCAAAACCTAAGCACACTCTTTGGAGCCCTAGAAATGTTGCATTTTGATGGAATCTTGAAGTTTGGAAACGTTTGGATTGAACTTTGGTTCTTCAGTACAATTCGATCCCCTTCGGATCTTTGTTGGTTTCCTTTAACCAACTGAGCCCATTTTGAGTTTCCAACTGGACCCAAGGCGCCTGACGCAGAGTCAGCTGGTGGGGACGATCCAATCCACATTTTTAAACCATCTCAGTGTGGGCAGTGTCTCCAACAAAAACTACGAGAATTGGGATGACGGACTGACTCTCAAGATAGAAGACAACGCATCTTATAAGAAACCAGCAGCAAAAGTCTGGTTGCTGATTACCAACACTAAATTTGTATAGTACTCTGGTACCCTCATCATTCTTCTTGGGTGGTGCTTTGCCACTCATTTCCTATGATTTCCCAACAATAACCTCATCGTCACCTTTTTTGTTAGGTGGCACCCTCATCTTTCTTGGTCAATTTCCCCATTGTTCCATAGAAAACCACCTTCAGGAGCACCAGAAAAAACCAGCTGTTGGCCTCGTTCGGCTCTGCGTGCGCTGCGCACCAGCCTCAACAACGGAAGGGGGGGAACGCCCCTTGTGATACTTGTTAATCATTTAACTTGGGGTATATCTGGGGTATATCTGCGGATCATCATAGTAGTTCTGGTAGTTCAACACCAAACTCAGCCTTTCTTTTGCCGCGGGCGCGTCACTGCGGCGTTCAAAGGTCCCCGGGAACGAAGAGTCAAAGAGTCAAGGGCCTTTTGCCTTGAACCCAAGTGCTAGCTTACATGAAGAGTGGCCAATCACTTACCACTGCTTTCTGCGAAGCAAAACACCTCGCTACATCCAAGCCCTAACATCAACATGCTCCATATCTGCAGTGTTTTTCTCAAGTTTTCCCACTATTTCTAGCAATCCATAGCAATTGGGTATGTTGAACAGTTTCACAGTGTCCATAATTTTTCACCCATTTCTCCAAGTTTTTCAAAGGGATGATTTCTTCTTCTCCAATGGCTACCCAGATGGTCAGCGCGGGGCATTCGGAGCATTCGGCGCGTTGCTTTGCACCTGGCCCACGTTGAGTAAGTTTTCCATCTCCGTCTGCTGGGCCCTGGTCCTTTTACCACGGCAGGGACCCAGAAGGGGACCCAAAAAACCAGGGGATTTTGCTGGCACCCAAGAAGAACCAAAAAACACAGTCCGAAGGTTGGACATGTTTTTCAAGTCGTATAAGTTTTTAGTCATCCTTTTTTTGTGATATAATTTTGAGCAATCCCCATGTTTTTCAGTGGGAGAATGCTGCAAAATAAATAGCTGAAGTGGATTCTTGGATCCAAAATTCTGTGCAAGAAACCTGCTGGGACGGTCAATATCCAACAAAAATACCAAATTCTTCTTGAACTTTCGACATACGTTGGGTGGTTGCACCCCTATTTGTTGGCAGTATCACTTTGTTCGGTGGGTGTTTGCGCATTTGTGTTGGGGGATTGCCCATAACCGACAATGCAATTTGGTTCTTGATGTAACAGCGGATGGACATCTACTTGTTCACAGGGCTTGTCCAAGAGATTTCAAACTCATATCATATTTAGCATTTTTCAGAGTTTTTCAATGACTTTTACCAGGTGTTCCAGCGGATTCTTCGATGAGAAATCCCAAACTCCCAGGTGTTCCAAGGATTCTTGCCAAGCTGCGCCATGTGCGTCTGCAGCTCCTGACAAAGCTGCATCACAGCAGGGCCAAAAAAGACACCACAAAGGATGAGCATCACAATGGTGCAGCAGAGGCCTCCAGTGACGCAGACATAGATGATGATTGTATAGATGATGCAGGGAATATCTATGGGCAATATAGTTCTATAGTATATGATGGGATTTATCATGCAACATATAAATGGATGGATGATGTGGAATACGGATCATCATGATAATCATTCATATACAGTCATCCTGAAGTAGATAGAATATGGAAATTTCAAACAACTACGTAGTAAAATAAGAATATGTTTGAAAATCCCATATTCTATGTACTTTAGGATGATGATCTGCGGATACCATCCATATATATATATATATTATATTCCTCAAATATGACGGTCATTTTATATGTATGGAATGGCGATATGTGATAGGTATTGTTTGGAATGTATGTGTACCATGGGAATTATGATGATATCATACATTGCAATGATATATGATATGTATACATAATATAACTATAGATATAGGGAAGGAAAAAGAATTCGATAGAGTTCACACTATGAATGCAAATGTCTGTCTGTGTGCACATGCCGTGATCAGTACTCTGGAAACATGGAGTGTTCTGTTCAGAATGATGGGCATCATACCAAGTATGGAGAAAAGATGAGAAAAGATGCAAAAGACGAGTAGAGATGTCGCAATAGAACTTTAGAGCAGTGTCTTTTTGTTCCTTGTTTGGTGCTATTTGCTATGACTATGTTGCCCCCAAACCACAACGCAGTATACAACCATCTATAAGGCGGGAATACAGTACCGCGCTCTGCTTGGAGGTGACAGATCCCCTCAGAGACAAGACGCAACTCCAAAATAGGATGCTCACTGTCTTCAGTAGATCACGAGCCTTCTCCTGAAAAACTGATCTGGTCACTAGATCATCCCCACAGGTCATAATGAAGGGTGCCTTGGGAATGATCCTTGTTCACCCAGCTTTTATTAAAACGTGTTAAAACGGCAAAAAAACAGCCAATCAAACAGCAGGGCTTCGGGGAATTGATCAAATTCTGCAAAAGTCTTCAAGGTGTTACAGATTGTTACTGCATTTTGGCTTTAGCATCACATTTTCACATGGATGTCCCTTTGGAATTCAAATCGGCAACCAAACACATACATCGACATAAATTGCTGTGGGACGGTCACATAGTATCCACATATTTTTTCAAAACCAGCCAGCGATGTTAACCTTCACACCAATTCTGGAATGTCTGGGATGATTCCTTAGGGTTCTGAAAATAGGGTACCAATTCCACAGGATGAGCCTCTAACGAAACATGGCTTGCTGGACAATTCCCATTTCGATGATTTTCCCACTTCACATACTTCAATGTTTGGTGACTGTGGGTTTCTCAGCTGGCCATGTATGATTTCCAAGGGATTGCTATCATTTTTCCCCCACGCAAGCTGCATGACATGCTCCTTCAGGGTTCCAGGTACCCGCAGAGCCAGGGAGCAGTACCTCAAAATGTGGTGATGGGATTTAGACTTTGGATTGACAAAATTCACAAACATGTGTCTTTGCCATATGTTTTGTCCACACCAAAACTCCAAGGGTTTGACAGTTTGACAAGATTAGGATTCACACAAGTTGTGTTTTTTGCGTCATGTTTTCCCCACAACGTCAGTTGACATGCCATTTCTTTGGTAAAACATCGAGGTGACCCACTGTGGTATCTGAGCTCCAAACCCCCCAGCGGATTCGCCTGGCTGGTGAAATGCTCAACCACTGTGGTGCTTCTTGCCATTGATGATGGGGGTTCAGCCTAACATGTGTTGTATTAACCCTTGAAACATCATGGGATTGAGGCTGGAAAACAACAAACGAACGAAAACCTTGGGTAGCAAAACTTAGTAGAGACAACAACCGTAGATTTTGGACCTTAGGATTGAGTCTACTGGTTTGATGATAGTAACATCTTACAAGCATCGATCAAGAGGGTCTTTGACCACTGTCCGTTCTTAGAATCTTTTCTTGAGATGGGTATATATATATATATGAATCCCCAATGGATTGATGACCATCCCCCCATGGTATTTCCAAGGTAACAGAGCTCCCCAATTGCAACAGAAACGGAAACCAACCCCGGGCCTTGAGTTCGAACCCAGCATGGTCGAACGGGGTCTTTGCCCCATTTCAAAGCCACGTCTTAGTTCAGCAGGATGAATTCTGTAAAATGCGGCAAAATGATTTGGAGATCCAAACAAAATGCTGAGGCAACGCAAGATGATTGGGATCGAATCAAGAATGTCTGATGGGGAAATCAGAAGCAACAGCCTAATAATCAATAATGGGAAAATTTACAGGAAACCCCTATATTTCATGGGAAAATCAATGGTTTCCTGTAGATTTTCCCTTAAACCAATCCAATGAAATAAACAACATTACTTTCTCTCCCACTCATTGATACAAACTTAAATCGACGGCAGGTGACACAACACACCAGCCAACATCCAATCTTACGAACTTTGGGCTCCAAATCTCTTGGCCACCCTGCAAAAAATGCAATGAAGTATCATCAACACCCCCATGGTCGACCCAATATCGCCAACATCTATTGCCTTTTTTGCTGGTCCCTCATGATTTTTGAACAGATCTTCTGACAGGTCCAAGGCTCTTTCAGCTTTCCAAACACCACCCGAGTAAGGACCATCACCATGGTAGAATTGTCCGGAAGCCTGTGGAACTCCGTACTCATAGGCACAACTGATGGGCCTCGAGGGAAGATTTGGCCGTTTTTTCGGTGGTTCTACCTACTTCTGCGGGGGAAAGCCGAATTGGGATTGATGTTGGATTTACGAATTTTGGCATCAACAAAAAGGATTGACACTTCCAAAGAATGGATCGGACAAACATCAAACAAATATTGGCTCCATAGCGTGCTGGAAAATCCACCATTTAGTTTGATGATTGTTCCCAGCGACCTGAACCTCCATGGCTAGGCCACGGAGATTCCCCACGTTTGAGGACACCGCAGACTGAGCGCCCCACTTATTGTTGGAGGATGAAAAATCATTCCAAGAGTCATCCTCCACTGTGACCAGGGCCCAGGGAGTGTATCCTGAGCTGAAAATGCTTGGGTCTTAGATATGTTAGATGTGATAGGATGGTAAATAGTAGGTATTCCTGGATTTGAAGAATCTCCTCCTTCCAGATGGTGCTAGATGTATACCCATACAAGGCCCAAGTAACAAGGCTGTTCCTAGTAGATTTTCTGATGTTTTCATGACTTCTGGGTATCAAAAAACCTAGGCTCCCTGGCAGCAAAACCTGAAAGCATCAACTCTTTGGGATGTTGAAATCAATATTGAAGGCTCTTCGAGAATCAGACCTACAAGATTTCCATCCACTGCAATGGGATGAAATCAACTGTCCTTGCAAGTCCCTGAACGGTATTCTTATTTGGCTATAAGTCAAAACCCTGGTACCTAGTGAACATCAAAATAGCTGGTAAATGGATGTTCACCCCACTAAAATGGATAAAATAGGTTTTGACCCACCCCCATTTTAAGATGTCACACCTCTCCGTTTTGTTGGAGATGAAACCAGATTGCCATCCATCTGCCGCTAAGTCTTTGGTGAAGCTGTCCCCAGAAGAATATGATTTACAAAACCATCGTTTTTTTAGTATTTGTTGGCTACCTACAGGCAGTTTGAGCCATGCCCAAAATCGTCGTGGCCTCTCTACTCCTGGTTGCTTCATCGCATGGATACTTGATTGTCATGACATCAACCCAGTTGAACGAGAACAACTGCCAACAAATGACCATCAATACAACATCATCTCTTGACTACATCACCATTCTTGCTGGCCAAATCCCAATGGATGTTGGTCGCATTCTTACATTTCTCACCATTTGGATTTGTCTGAAAATATGGTAGTTCTAAATCCAGTTGTCAATCATCGTCATCCCTGTTCATCCCTATAAAATGGCCATATTGGGGATATCCGGAATACACCCCATTTTCAGACAGACCCATGGATTTCAGTTGGTTATATATTCGAACTATATTTATTCCATTTATCCCCAATCATCTCATGAATATCCCCTTGAATCCCCAACTTAGTGGGATAATTCATAAGGGCAATGCGTGTGCGTAACATAATGATAGGTGTCCCCCACATTTCCATTTTGGATAAATTCCAATTATATGTCTGGGTAAGTTTTACTACTTCACTGACTCAAGAATAGTTTGGCTATTCTGGGATGATCTTACCCCTTACCAACTTCCAGGATTCGGTCGCAGTGAGGTCATTATAATTTACCCGGAGAGGTTCCCTATTCTCCCAGTGTCCACTTCGTGGGGAACAGGTCACGGCGCCGAGACGCGATAGGTTCGGCGCCGCCGCGAATCGTGGAGCTTTCGATTGGAGGCGTGATCGAAGCGTTCCTTGATGCGTTGCATTAAGCCTTGGTTACCAGGGATTTTAAGACATCGGGATGTCGATTCACCCAAATTTGGATATATAGTAGCCATAGTTTTCTTGGATACAATAGAGATATAATCTGGGTTTGTCTCAAAATTTCCGTGGACACCCCTTAATTTGATGATTTATCGGAGTTATCGTCATTTTCTCTATCAAAATGGAGATAAATGGGGGGGTAGCCATGGGTAGCCCATTTTCAGACACACCCAAATGATCCCAAATGCACATGCACACAGATTGTAAGCGATGACACACACACACACATTCGGATCATTGTCCGACCGAAATTCAAACATGTTTGCAAGCAGAAATGTGGATTCACCACCAACCACAACCAAATATTTACAGTATATCTAAATGATTCACAAAACTGCGCGCGAAGTAAACCCATGTGAAATTGACGGTTTATAAATATCTACAAATCACAACCAAAGCTCTTCACGTCACCAGTGGGATAAGCCGGATAGCAACACCTGATGTCCCCTGCAGCAAACGTGGCAATGGCCATCCATGGAAATTCTTTCTCTTGGGAAATCATGATGAACCATTTGCAAAATGGGCCCATTGTTGGTTTGATCGCCAATATGGCCGTTTTATTTCGGGGAAAATCATTCTCAACATATGGGTTTCCTAAATTCCGATTGCTGTCATTCCCATTCTAAATGACCATGTGGAGGGTCCGGCCCATTTTCAGCCAAACCCATCCCATCAAAACCAGCGATTTTCCATAGAAAAATCACAGCTGAGGCGCGCCGCGCCCGTTGCGTGGCAGCCAGGCGCCGCTTGGTGATCTGTTCGAAGTCGAAGTTGGAGGATTCCGAGCATTCCTGGATGGGAAAGATGGTTAGGTCAGATTTGGTTGAAGGGCTTTCCATGGTTTATAGTTTTTTTTAATGGTTTTGTAGGGATAACAATAGGAAAATAATGTGGTAATAATGGGATTATAATGGGAGAATAATGAGAAAGTCATGGGATAATAATATGTATGATACTGGGATAACAATGGGAGAATGATGGGATAACAATAGGAAAATAGAAACCGCAACTTTTGACATCAAAACTTCTCAACATTTCGGAACTTCAGCTGTTCAATGTTGTTCACTTAGTCTCTCAAGAATCCCAGACGCACACGGGACCGCCGGGCCTTCTTGTGCAAGTTTTGGGTTCCATATGGTTCCAGGATTTTTTGGATCCCATCCTGAAGCGCTGAACGACTGGAAAGTTGTGATGGAATTGCTGCAACTTACTTCTTGGTGCAGTTGCAGTTCTTCTTGTGGAATACGTAATGCTTTCTTTGGGGAGTATATCCCACTTACATCCCCTCAGAACAACCATGGTAGCTATTGAACCTGCAACAACGTAACATAATAAAAGTTCGACCTCATGCGCTGAAAGTGTGTCTATTTTTTGAGATCCTGTGACTCTGTGTGCCAAATCTTGGTTGCCGGGTGAGCATCGCGCATCTGCTTTCAACCCATCACAAACATATTAGGCAATGAGAATGGACTGTCTCAGGGAGGTAGGGAAAAACACCAATTTCCAGAAGTACCACCACCCCCTCAATCATCTTACGAATTCAAAAAGAACAAGACCCAGTTCCATTGGCCAAACTTCTATGCTGAAATCTTAGGCCATCGTGGCCAACCAAGTTGGACCGTTCTGTTTCGCACTTTCAGCCGAGCATCAGGAGTGCACCAGCAGTGCTTGATGTGCCATGGTGCTGGATCAACTTTATAAGGCTCGCCCATCTGGTCAGTACCACATTTCCAGAGACCATCCGAGCGCACCTCCGTCAAAAACAGGAGATGGGGCTGATGGGGATAGGGATTTCCCTCTAAGGTTGAACACACACCCAAAAAAATGATTCAAAAAGGGATTTACGCATCTTTGGGACGATACACTGGGGCTGTTTCATAAGCGGATGGGAGTGTTTCTGGTATTCGAACATGGTGCTACTTCTTTCCTGTGGCTCCATCTGATTCAACGAGATTCAACCCACCAAGGACAGAACCAACAAAGATTGAACATGTTTTCATGTTTTTGTTCCAAATCTGACATTACTATCATTGAAGTGTCTCAGCCCTCAGCTATAATATCAATACAATGTACAAACCAAACTGGTGGATTTAGACAGAAACTGGGGCCCTGCATCACCCGCCTTATAAGCTTGTTCGACTGCTGGCACTGTGTAGACATAACCATCAAAAAGCTCAGGGCTATAGGTGACCTCTCCGGTGCAGTTGCACATCTCTTCCTCTTTGGCACACCAATAGGTTCCTGGCGACTGAATCAATTGATTTCCCATGGGAAAGAAACAGGAAATCAGTTGCTTGCGGGATGAAGATGCTACAAGTGTGAGCATGAGTAAACAAAGCGAGTCACAACTTACAAGAGAGCTTCTAGAACTAAGATAGCTGAAATGTTCGTATTCCAAATATCAGCTACTTTGTAACAAATGATACTCCAGAGGTTAAAACAAAGAACTACTGCTTGGTTTATAGGTAAACTGTCGGTAAACACCCCAGCTATCATCCCCTCCAACCCTCCAAACCCTGCAATCGCAACTTCGCAGCCTGGGCAGACGGCAATCTGCTCGGTGAGAAAGACCGGAACGCTTTGATTTGGCATCTCTCCGGCCTTGTATCCACCACACGTGCTCCTGCTGCGCTCGGAATTTCCCGGGATTGAACAAGGAAAAATGGTGAGTTCATAGGATTGAACCACTGTAAATGGTGATTTCATAGGGGTTTACCCTCTACTCATTGAACCTAGCTATGGAAAATGGCCCTTTGTAGATGATTCACCTATAACAAATGCTGATTTTCCAGTTTGCAAACTGTTAAATGACCAGAGATGATGAGAGGGTAACCATTATTTTCACTCCATTCTTGGGACATATCCAAATTTCAGCGTCCCCATTTCAACACAGCCTTTATGGTCTGTGGTGGCAGGGGGAAAACAAACAGCTCCCTCTTTACGGTCGAAGCTTCATTCAAGCACGTCCTTTCTTCCGGCTCCATATGGTTCCATGGTTCCCTGATCCATTTCACGGACTCTTTCTTCACTCTAGGTATCATCATTGATCAGCTTGGCCACAATGAATTTTACATGTTTCATTGGATTGGTTTAAGGGAAAATTGAAACCGGACACCTCTATATTTGATGGTAAGAACCATGGTTTCCTGTAGATTTTCCCTTAAACCAATCCAATGATGTTCATTCCATACTCCACTTGAACTTCAGAATTGGGACTTGGAAAACCCACAGTGGCGATGGCCGAACTGACCCATGCACAGCCCCTCCTGCTCTCTTCGTCTGTGCAACTGACCCCTGCCACCAACACCTGCCACCAATGGCGACGGGTCATGCGATTCTTGGTGCAACTTTTTGATGTTTTGAACTTCAACAAACTAGAAATGCCGAGTGCTTGCGGGTAACCGTGGGGATGTTTTTTTCAAACATGACCATGAAAGTCATTCCGCAACTCCGGGTGGCCAAACTCGGCAGCTTCCATGAGGAAAACAACAACTTCACCCAGCCCATTAGGGGATGAGTCCTGAGCCAGCGAAGTTGTCAACATCTTTGGTTCCATTGGAGGAAAGATCAACCATCTTACCACTGGTATCATAACATCATCTTCTGACTGACCATTGCTTCTCTGATTTTATGACTATAATTTTTTGGGCATTCAGAAAAGCTATTATCCACCAAATAATGATTGTAGTGCATCCCTTTATTTGGGGATCTTTTGGTGTCAATCATGCATTTGAATGCTTAAATCCATTGGCATTTCCCACTAAGCATATAGCAACCCCACAACAAATACAGCAGATAGACCAGTTGGGAAACTGGAATTAGAAGGTAAAATTCCCATCAATTGGAAACTGATCAATGAGATCCTATCAATATTCACAGGTAAAACTTCTCCTGGAACACTATACATAGCATCCTGGAAACACTTTTCTCATGAGGGCTCAACCCAACAATAGGGCCGAACCTTCACCATCTATTACCACTGGGGTCACTATTTAGACGGGAGTAGAATCCGCATGATACCACTAAGTTAGGATATGATATATAATTATCATATATATATATATATAGCCTGTTAGCTGTAAGTAATTATCCTTACTACCATATTGTTACCATATGCCCACTAGCATGAAGTGAAACTAATCCCTGTATTGTTATCCCAATGAATATTCCACAACAATATCCCCAAACATATGAGATCATATGATTATCCTCTGGTAAACTAACAGTTCGCTATTGAACATGGCCATAGAAATAGGTGATTTTCCCATCAAAAAGTGGTGATTTTCCATAGTTTTTTGTATGTTTACCAGAGGGTATCCCCATCCCATGGTTGGTTTTATGTCGCCATCCGCTAAATCCCGCATCGAAACTGGCCTTGCACTGTGTTTGCCGCCAGGCGGTTGGCACTTCCCAAGCCTGGATCAACGGAAAAAACATCATGATGGATTGGTTCTTTTAGTGTCTTTGTGAAATGGTTTCTAGTGGGTTTACTTAAATGAAAACACTATTTTTTTGTTTCGTGAATTTCATTGTTCGTTTTTCTATGTTTGTTTTTTTCCATCTATCTTGATGTTTGTTGGACTATCTTGGTTCGAAGTCATGGTTTGTTGATCTGCTACAAAGTTAATTTTCAGAGAAATGAATGGCAAACCCATCTAACACCCAGAAAACTAAGAATCCAAGCGTATGGCTATAATCTATAATTCATCCATTCGGTTCTAGGTAAATCATCTACCAAAAACCCAAAAATAGAACTCCAATTGCTTTTGATGGGGGAAATACAGTGGAAATAGTGGATTGGGTCCTAGAGATTTGGGCAATATAGCCCATCTGGATCCATCTGGTACCGTCTGATTATTCTCAATCTTGAACAGGAGTTCATAGGTAACTATAAATGAGACACTTGAAAAACACGATGTCTTTGTGGGTAAAACATCCAATTGTGGATGCTAAATTTAATCATGGATTTTCCAGCCATGTTCGAGTCCCAGGCGGAAAACGGGTTGCTGGCAAACACCTACACCTGTGGGCCCTTCGCGGTTCGCGTTCTTCATTTTCAGCGATGGAATCACTGCAGCAAAATCACCAGCGATTTTGCTAAACTGACATCACCAATCCAGCTGGTTCGCGGGTCTTGATGCCCAAAATATATTTGCCAATCAGGACCCCAATCAGTCCAAATTATGCTAGATATAAAAATAGCATCAGAAAAACTAGTAGACCACCAACCAGTCAACCAACATACCCAAAGTTCTTGCTTCCATCCCGATCTTTTTTGGTCACCATATGTCACAATCAACCAGCTAATCATGGTATTCACCCACCCTCTTGGGAATTTATCGAGAATTCACTCAGCCTACTCATCATCATTGTTCTGATAGTTGATCAATTCCCAATAGAGAGGTTTGAAGGGTAAGTAGTGTATCACCAGTATAAGATACCAATCATCATTGTTTTAATCACTGCAAATGGTTTACTTTTCTTCTGTTAACAACATTTTTTGGAGATTTAGCCACCCAAAACGGTGAGTTAACCAACAAAAATAGGGGATTCAACCAGCAAAAATGGAGATTTTACCCACCCCCGGCAGCAGCGCAGTGCCTGAGCCTTTCGAAGGAAGATACCAGCGGCCCAGAAGCCAAAGCCCAAACCTACCAGGTCATGCTGCTATGCCTGTCCTGGAAATGGGGAAATGTACTGGTAAATTGGATTGTAAATCATTGGATTGGTTGGAAAACCATCCAACATGTTGGTAAATTGATGGGTTGAAAAAACAATCCAATGATGAAAAAATTGAAGAGTTGATCATTGTCCCCGCCATGAAATTGCTGTGAAATTTGGGTATAGATGCCCTCTTTAGGGCAAAGCCTTACATGGAATCTCTGGAATTTGTAGTCTGTCCACCATCCCAGTGAAGCTTGATCCCTAGAAACCCAATTTCCAGTAGGTACCCTGGTGCCCAATAATTCATTGCCAACAATGTTGAGCCATACCACAAGCCATTCCCCAAATCCCCAGCAAATTTACTGGAAGAGTTGGCATCAACAAAAATCCGCCATAGAAAAGGCTGCTGAAAACCCCCCACAGCCTGGCCTATGTTCATAATTAGGCAGCAGCATGTGCAGCAAATGATATAGCCAGGCACGGTGTTCGGCGCCATGGCGGGCGTTTTTGCACGCGGTGATTTTCAGAGCCGAGTTTGATGTCCAGAATTTCAACGCTAATCATGATTGCCTTTTCGCATTGCCGGATCCATCAGGGTGATGTAGGAATTGCTAGCACTGAGCCCAAAAATGTCAGTCAACATCAGTTCACAACAATGGTTCCATGACCCAAGAGGTTGCCAATCTTACCCAGAAATCTGGATAAATCAAGTCCGAACAAACAGCAGAAACATGGAACAGAAAAACTGACTTCTCAGTTTCATAGACTTCAAAAAATCACATCCGAAACAAACTCCGAAAAAAACACATCGTTTTCTCCACCATACAGCCATTTAATCATTGATCTCTCATAGATTACACCTCCCACGAGTTCCCAAACCCTTGGAGTGGCAGAGTTTCGCGGCGGTTGCGAGGCATCTACACCACCCTGCCGTGAGATTCGCTCGCTGGCCAAATCAAAGCAAATGGGATGGAAAATGTACATGAATACTATGTCCGAACAATGGTAATATAGTCCAAATAATAAAAATAACAATAATAATAATGATAATAATAATAATTGGTAATAATAATAGTAATAACCATGATAATGGATTTCTCCAATGATTAAATGAAATCTCTATGTCCGAATCATACTAACGTAATTAATGTACAAACAGAATGTGAGATGTACAACTGTACAATGGATATATGACATGGAAAATGGTGGTGAACCCTGCCACCCCAAACAGATGCCATGTCTCATCATATATCCCCATGAAACTACCATTGATGGCAGTTCTGGTTCTTTTTCAAACAGTTAGGTTTGGGTGGAAATCACTGTTTTGGTATGTTTTGGTGTGTTTCTCAGTGTTTCTTCAAGGTGTTTTCTTCTCCACCTGCACCTGGGAACTCGAAGATGAAACCAGAAATGGATCTTAGAAATCGAGCGCATGTGGTCGGGAAACTCTTGGTAGCTCCTAAGTTCCTCATGGGTCATAGGAATATGAATATGCAACATATTACACATAGCTCCGAACCACTCCTCCATTCACCACTGGATAGGAAACGTGAAAAAACCACTCCATTCCTCTGAATTTCGCCACGCCTTCTCATGCCCTGGCTCCTGACAAACATTGCCACCTTTGAAACAACATGGTTCAGCAGGTCGGATTCAAAAAAATGACGCATCAAAACATAAAACATAGAGCCCACCATCTGCAGATGCCTAACTGAAGCATCCCAGCCCGTGGATCCCCTTGGTCCTGTAGCAACTCTATGAGACTCATCTGCTCCAAATCCCCAGGCCCCCTGGTGATTGGCTCTGGCTATTCATCAGGCTGAAAAAGCTGGCTGGATTGGTTGGTTGTTGGCTGCTGGGTTGATGTTTTTTTTGTTCAAACTTCAAACTTCCAGGAGATCTTCGATATGCTCCTGTCATTTCGCGATCTAGACAGCTCCCCATAGCTAAGCTTGAGCCAAAATGCCAGGAGCAGGTCAGAATTAGAGACCCCACATGGGCTTGTCAGAAAATGGAGTAGCACCAAAATGTTGGTACTGTAGTTCATTATGTTCTCATTGAAATGGCATTCTTGGGGGGGTACACCCAATATTCCAACACACCCACATGATATCTCGATCATATTTCCATTAGATCCCCATGAGCCACATTTGGCTGGATCAACATCCAAACATCATCTGTTCTGTTCGCTGTCCGCACTTTCTTGCAGCACTCGGATCGTGCTTCTGTGGAACTGACGGCCTTTGGGTGGGCCACTTTTCCCGCCAAATCATTGCGGTACCATCGACGAAACTGTCGATTTGTCATGCATCTGGCTTTGCCTTCACACTTCATGTCCTGGACACTTGTCAAAGAATGGATAAAACATGGTCCAAACCCTTCAATCTTTCATTGTTGTGGGATGATCATGGATGATAATCTACCCAATTTGAATGGTTAATGAGGGTCATTATAGCCAACTGCACAAGTTCCAGGACGAAGAGATGTTAGGCGCTTGCTGATTTGCTGCAATGTTACATTGCATCGCTCGACCCCATGGGGATGTGGACTTAATAATCGCTTCGCTCCACTGCTGTCCAAAACCCAGAGTTTTCCACCAAGTGATTCAGAAATAGAATCAATGGAACATCTTTGGAATGTATTTTTCGAATCTTTTCCAACTTTCCTCAGATTTTCTCTGATACCTCTGTGATCGGATTCCATGTGTCCACATGTCCATCATCTGATCCAGAGACCAGGAAACCCAAATCACCAGCTCCAGCCGGCTCCGCCCATCAGAGAAAGGCTTGCAAGGCCTGGAACAAGTCGAAATGAGAGGAGAGATGGTGGGTAGAGGTCAGATGTAGATACCTCAAAACTTTGATGCTATACTGAAGTTTAGTATTAAGAATGGAGCGGTTCAACATCTGTTGTTCGTCTTGAATTTTGATCCATGCTGCGAATCTGTGATGCCCAGCCGCGCGGAGACATGTTTCGCTGGCCCCCAAAGTCTGGAAACCAGCTCTGGGGTAGTATCCCAAATTCCATGGTTCAGTACCCATTTTTCATAGCAAAATTCCATTTTGGGGGGCACACCTTAATAGTTAAATATAGTTGGCCTGTTCATCACCGAAAATATCCCAACATACATCCCATGAAATCTCAATCTTTCACCGTTGAATCACCGCTCTCATGATGTTGTTGGAGCCTCAGCCCTCAGCTCCAGCCTTATAAACTCCAACCAGGGCTTTCTGCCGTTGGGTCATCTGGGTTGACACCTGGCTGCAATTTGTTGGATCAAGTTAAACCATTGGATTGAAAAAAACATGAAACTCATGTGAAATCCAAGGGGAAACATATTGGATTGATAATCCTACCCTCTAGTTATTTAACATAGCCATGGAAATCCCCTATAAATGGAGGTTTTAATGGGAAAATCACCCAAAATTGGCAATAACCCGAGGGTAAATCCTATGTTGATAAAACAACATTGGATTGAAGCGAAACCAGAAAAACACCGACGAACAAATGTGTTTTGCTGCAGCATTTCTCTCAAACCAAAGCTGTGAAAAGACCGAAGGAGACATGGATATGAATGTGGTTCAGGGATAAACACACCCAATGATTTGTATTAGGAATAAGGTAAAACTGTGGGATGGTCAGCATAAAAGAAACTGGTTTGCTTGAATGATTCTTGAAGTTGCTTAGAAAACACATCAAAAACAATAGAAACAAACAACCGGTAATATGGACAAAATCAGTGCAATGTAGAATCTATACCAAAGACTCATAGACTAGAACAAAAAAAAAACAGTACCAACATATGAGCAGTGCTATCTCGCTTTGAATTTGATGGAAATTATTCAACTTTGCATGGGGTCATTGAACCCTGGCTTCTGCAAAGGATAAATGTCCAATTTCTGCGTATCATCACTACTCGCTAAGAAAGCGCCACTGATGTGAGTTTGTCTGAAAAGATGGCACCTCCAAATTTGATGTTTAAAACGTCATTTTCCCAAACTCAAAATGCCTATTTACTGGGGTTCAATGACCCATTTCCAAACGCACCCAACTATCATATTGAGTTGGTTATCCCACTATATCCCATTTATCAGCACTGATATCCCATTGAATCACCATCAATATCCATATCATACCCGTCTTAAAGATACACACATACAATACCACACATTAAAACTATACATATCTACTGTACTAGGGTCAAAACATGTATTTGTTTCTATATTTTTCATCCATCCCACAATGGGATTTCCCATACTTAATGATATTCAATGATATTTAATGATATTTAATGATATTTAATGATATTTAATGATATTTCATGACTATATGGCTATCCTTCTGAACAGATTGATGACCATCTCCCAATATGTGGAACCTCCTCCAACTCCGAGATATGTCGCTGCAGTAGACACTGTAGATCAGGATCCTGTTGAGCAGCTTGGAAGTTGCAAGATGTTGGGAAGTGGATGTCATGTTGGAGGATTCTTTGGATGGTTCTTTGGACCATGTCATGTTGGAGGATTCAACCTCCTCCGAAAGCAAGTACTAACAATAATCCAACATGTTGGGGCTATTTTAGGACACCATCTTGAACAAACACCGACAAGAAACTCACCTTTCCACCCTCCTACACTCCCAGCATTGCTGGGAAAATCTACAGGAACGCCCTATTTGTCATGGTAAAACCCCTGGTTTTCCTCTGCATGGTCCAACTTCTCGGTCGCGACAGGTGCATCCTGCGGTGGATGGGGATGGAAAAGTCCCTTGAAGATGTTGAAAGATGGGATGTTTGATGATGATTCATTTTGAAGGATTGGGAAGTATACTGATGTATGCTGATGTATACATGCCGGATGATGATGATGATGATGATGATGATGATGATGATGGTGGAATTATTTATATTAATATTAATAATATTAAAAAATCATACTCAAAATCTGCTTATTCTTTGCTCCTCAACATCCAACTTCTCTGTGGCCACAGCCTCGACATCGATAGATTTTGGCTCCTTTGGCTCCTTGGGATCTCAAAATCCACTGGATGGGGAAAATCATTGGGAAAACATGGGAAAATCTAAGGAAAAACTCAGAGAATCTCAGTAACTTGATGGACTTTAGCACAACATCATCATCTGCTGAAAGGGATAGACAGCTTCTAAGGCGAGCCAGTCCTCAGCCATGTGTTGACCTGGACTGAAGGTGTCCTGCAGATTACGGGGGAAATGGACAGAACCAAAGGGAACCATATGAACATTATGAAACAAAATTCAACCAGTACAGAAACCGAGCCAGAAACTTCCGATTGAAGAAAACAGAACCACATGGAAACCTTCCGATTCTGTACATCCTTTTTCGAAACTGTTTGGTGTCTACCTTACCATTCCCTCACTTTGCAAATCCTTGCATTCAACTTTCTTGTTGTAACCCACCAAGGACGTGGACAACTGCTGTCAGCTCCAGGCTCCTCAACCGGCTTCTGCGTGGGAGCCAAGGTGTCCTTGCCGTGACAAATCTCTGGAGGATTTTGGCCCGATTTCTAGGGTGGTTGACTCTAAATCGCCTTGAAATCATAGCAATAACCAACAAAATCCATGTTCTTTGACCAACTTTAATGGAGAGCTATACCAACTACCAACTTAATACACTTGTATGGATAAGTCTTGGAAGGGGACATAAAGCGACAACATATCATTGAAGCTGCAAACATGGAGATACACTGCAACCCTGAAGCAATAGTGTGTTGATGTTTCGAAAAACTCGGAAGACTACCAACATTTAGATACCAGCGAAATCGATAAATTCTGACTGATTCTGCATCCATCTGAAGCTTTAGATTTCCACTCCAGGGGTCCCAAACTTCAGATAGTAATGTGATTCCCTACCATGTTCTTGTTTTGTCTTTCAGATTGTTGTCTTTGCTCTACTTTCCAAATATGGGGGTTTCCTAAAATGGAGGTACCCCAAAATGGATGGTTTATAATGGAAAATCCATCTATAAATGGATGATTTGGGGGTAACCTCCATATTTTTTTGATCTTTAGGAGAACTCAGTGAGATTCGGAGTACTTCTCTATGTCTTTGGATTTCGGACACCCCATCGTCCTGGACCATTTGCGTAGCCGGGAGCTCCTGTCAGCCAAAAACGTGATGCCCTGGTGGCACGTTTGGTGATACCAATTTTTTTGGAGGTTTAGCTGGATTTGCTGTACTTGTTTTGAGGATATTGTTGAATGAGGCGATATGATTTTTTAAAAATATTCCAAACTGTGATTTTCCCCCATCAACAGTGATTGTGAGAAGAGTTGCGTTTCCCTAATCCACCGTGGCAATTGAGAATTCCCCATTTAAGTTTAATGATCTCCCCTTAAAAAAAAAGTTCCATTGGGTTCGGGGACTTCTCGGCTAGCCTGGTTGGATTACTGGAGGCTAAGGTCGTTGTCCAAAATCTCCATGATTCTTGAAATCTATGGATTGGTTTACGGGAAAATTTACAGAAAACTCTATATTTGATGGGAAAAACCTGCCAGTTTTCTGTGGATGTTCCCTTAAACCATTAATCCAAAACCGGATCCAAGGCCATAGAATTGATGATTCCCGCAGCCCTGTAAGACCATCTAAAGTGTCGGCATGAAAAACGAGCCAAATTTTGTGGTATATCGCCATTTCTAGTTGGACGTGGTTGGCTAAGTTCGATTCATATCATCCCATATAATTTCCCAATGTTCGATCATTGGGATTTATAAATCATTGGTTTCATTAGTTGAATCATTCTATAGTCTCAATGGGTTTATATTCTGATTTTACCCTCTGGTTATTTAAGATAGCCATGGAAAACCATCCAGAAATGGAGGCTTTAATGGGAACATCATCTATAAATGGGCCATTTTCCATGGCTATGTTAAATAACTCGAGGGTAAATCCCAATTTTGAATCATCTCCCATTGGTTCAAATCGTCCCAATGGCATGTGAGACGCCTCCTCAGCCTCTGCAGCAGCTGCCTGCTGCGGTGCTGCCAAGTGGACACTCCAGACAGGTTGGATTTCCCTGGGATTTCCAGACATCTTCCACCTTCAAAATCTGAGTTTCCTTGATGTCCTTACAAAAAACATCACTGGCGCCTGCGGATCAGAGATCTCTGCATCAGGTGCAGCTCCTGGGAGAAAAGGCTGGAAAGCCAGGATTTTTGCAAAGAGATCTTCGATGAAAAGCATTGGATTTCAAAGGATTTAACATGATTTAATGTACCCTCCAGTAATCAAACATCGAGAAATCCCAGAACTAGCCATGGAGGTTTAATATGGGGAAATCATCAAACTATATGTTGGACTTTCCAGCAAGCCAGGTTTGATTTTTCCGGTGAATCCTGGTGGGTCTCCACGTTTCAGCTTGCCCATGGCCACGAAATCTTGGAAGCTCATGCCAGAGCTGCGCCTGTGAAGTCACCATGGATATGGCTTTAATCAGTTGGTTCTTACATGAAAGATCCCCAAGTCACCATGGTCACCATGGGTGTCAGTACTCTAATGGTATAATTTTAGATGATTGGGGTACCTCCCATTTAGGACAACTCCATTTCACCGTGGATCTGGATGATTTCTGCGGCAAATCCAGAATGGATTGGTCTGAGTGTCTCTGTTGCTGGATTGATTTGTCCAAGGCAAACTGACCAGAAACATCCAGAAAACATGTGTTGACCACCCATTTCAAGATGTTTGCGGACCCTTCAATTCATGGTCGCTTCTCCCTCGAAACCAATGCCGGGTGTCTCAAAGCTGGCAACCATGCAAACTTCAAATCAAATGAGCAAGGCCCCATTGATCCTAGTGGATTTTTTCCACTACAAACCAACCCGAACAAAGCAGTTGAGCAGTGATGATAAATCAGGAGTTGGGACATTCTCCCATTGGAAAAAAGGGCGATTTTCCAGCTGCGCACCTGGGCTTGGAAGTGCCCTCAGTCATCGCCAGTGGTTCATAGGAACAACTCAAAAATTGTTGAAGGAAAACCACTTCCGTCGAATTCATTCTAACTCCATCTATACTTTAGTGGTTCTTCTCCCCACTTTCAGGAGGCAAAATGGATTTTTGGACCTCTTTGGGACAACTCTGAGCACATTTTGATGATGTAGTCCGAATGACTGCAGCCAGCTGGCAATGGCTCTGACTTCCCCCACCGCGGTAGGTCCTCAAAGGAACAGCAGATGAAGTGGGCTGCACAATACAGAAAGGAGGCAATTACATGCAATTGTCGAGTAATTACTATTTCCCTTGGATCGAACATGTTTCAGGGCCAAAAATGTAGTCCTGGCAAAAAACGGAGTGGGTAAATGTCGTCAAATCTCAAGTTTGGCAAAACAAATCAGCAGCTGACAACCTTTAGTCTTCAGTCATCCCAAGATTGCAGGGCTCCGTGGCAGTTGCAACAAGATTTATGACCGTCAGCAAATCGGCAAATCTTCCTTCGGAGCTCTTCACTCTTCGACGTTTGCACTTTCCATAGACCTTGATGCAAATCAAGGCTGGCATTGATGGCAAGAAATTGAGCCAAAAACCATCCCAAAACATGGCTGAATTGTTTGAAAGTTGGATTCATCAGCCGATATCTTGATGAAAGGACCATCTTCAACCAAAAATGCACATTCTGGAAACCACCAACGGGCATAATCGACCATAATTCTGGTCAATCCCCAGGCGGAGTTTTCCAAGATTTTACTACCTTTTGTTGAAATTTGGATTGAAAAGGCATGAGAGAACTATGGTTTATGGATGTTTATAGTAGATACAATCATATCATATATCTATATTATCTATATCTTTTCTATATATTATCTGTATATTATCCATATATATATATATATGTCATCTATTATCATCTATATATCATCTATATATCATCTATGTATTATCTATATATCATCTATATATCATCTATATATCTATATATACATAGTTCATTGGGTTTATGAACCAACAACAACATCACTGGAATCTTCGGAATCCAATTCTCTCCACACCTCCATCTCCGGCTCCAGGTGCTGAGTCGGGGGGATCGAAAGCTCCACATCGACGTCGTCCACGTCAGGTGCCTGGGAGTGGGGAATCCCCAAGATCCAGGATGGATATCAGCTATAAGCCAGCGATGGTAAGGTATAAATTGCTATAAATCCGTCTCAATCTTGAAGGAATGCACAGAATTCGACGAAAAATCAGCAACTGAGGTAATTTTCATGCTCCAAGGTTTCGAGGTTCAGTGTTTCTGGCTTTCCCAAAAAACGTTTCGCAATTGGAACTCCAAAACTGACCAACAACTTGCAGATCCATTGCTACCCAATTTTTGGTGGCCACTGGGTCACAACCAGAGGAGTTCCTGTGAAACCCGGGACGCCTCTTGGGAATGCTCCGAGCTAGTCTCCTTGAGGCCAATATCAGCTTGCGACATCAGCTGGGTACCCAAGACTTCCGTGATAAGAATATGTGAACATCAGGATTTTCACCAGAATTGCCATTTTTTGGGTGACCATAGATTTTCCTTTCAAACCCATCATGGACTGATCCGCCATTGCTCCTGTGCCAGCTGCGTAGGATGGACCACGTCCTCACAGCAGATCTTCCACAACATCTGCAGCATTCGCAGCATCCATGTTCATCCCCAATCAGACATTAAAATCCGTCAAAAACCTTGCGCAAAAGAATCCACCCGAAAAAAAACGTCAAAAAAACTGAAGTGGATTTGGGGGTTGATCATCCAACAGATCAAATGACACCCCTACTCATCGATGTCAGATGCTCCATGTCCTCTGCAAGCTGCTGAGTGGGAACCAAAGGGTCCTGAAAGCAGGATGGGTCTCAAACGTCAGCATCATCAAGCTATTCTATATATCCAAGACCAGTTGATGAGCTTCACAAAGCCTGGTTGGTTGATGATTATAGACTATAGATGTTTATTTTATATGCAGGTTTCCCCCAAATCATCAAATCATCCAAGTCAGCTGAACCCATGGTGACGACTGGGGATCCTTGATGGCTTCCGAAACCCCCATTTTTTTCGAAGCAACAGCTGGGAGGTGAGCCTCCTGGCTCTGGTTGATGGTGGGTTTTGGACATCCTCCCAGGTGATATACCCATCTTTTCAGTGGTCATACTGAGTCATACAGCTTCCTTATCACCAAGGATCACCATGCGGCTTCACAGTTTCCATGGAAAATAAACATGGTCAAAGGCCCCCGAATTGAAGCTATGATAGTTGTGCCGGTTTTTTATCGTCTCGACTTCGCTGGGGCCATTCTGCGCATTCCCATCGTCTCCTCTTCAAAGTCAGTCACCCTTTGTGTGGGTGGCAAATCTTCTGGCACCTGAGATATCGTCTACAGCAACCCCGCTACCCACCAAAATGTAGCAGATTGCTTTTAGCAGCCAACTTAGCCATGGAAACTCTTTGACATCTGATGTTTGTTGGTCGCAATGATCTAATGAGTGGCCCACTTCATTACGGATGTGAGTGGTCCAGCAGTTTCAAGGACATGGCGGGAAAGTCATTCCATCATGTAATGATACATATCTATACACACTGGCTATAGTGTATAGTATCCCCCACTAGATAGATTTTTTTCCCACTATTTTAGTCGGATCTGACTTTTCTAATCTTTTTTGGGGGGTAGTATATATATATATACATACATATATATATATATCATGTCCAGGAAAAAAACAACATAAACCTAGAGCCAGGTGCCAAGTGCTGGGTGAATTTCCGTCCATTCCTGCACCGCAACAGCGAAATGTCGCAGATCTTTTTGTTGCGACCCACAGGCGGCGCGTCAGAGAGGAGAACCTGGCGAAAGATGCTGGAGTTTTTTTAGGTCAGCAGGTAGACAAATTTGATCGAAAACTGTGAGATTGAAGCATATTGAACCAAACAAGAGGGATTCGAACAACAAGAAATCTGAAGATGACCAGCAAGAAATGGAGAGCTACATAGTCAGCAGAAGTGCAAATAACTTGGTAAATGTGCATGAACCAGCGTGGGTGCGATGTGTGTCCTTAACTTGCTTTGCGCCGGTGCGCCGCTGCGCCGCTCGAGTTGGTATGTGCACGTTCTCCTTGTGTGCTACCTTTNATGTGTGTCCTTAACTTGCTTTGCGCCGGTGCGCCGCTGCGCCGCTCGAGTTGGTATGTGCACGTTCTCCTTGTGTGCTACCTTTCTGCGCCGCTGCGCCGTAGCGCCGTTGCTGGTGCGGCGGTGCTGTGTTGCGTGGCGCATAGGTTGCATTTGCGCCGCTGCGCCGCTGCGCCGCTGCGGTGTTGTTAGGTTGCAGTTGCGCCGGTGCGCTGCTGCGCCGCTGTGTGGTGCCTAGGTTGCATTTGCGCCTCTGCGCCAGTGCGCTGCTGCGCAGCTCTGTGGTGCCTAGGTTGCATTAAATTTGCGTCTCTGCGCCGCTGCGCTGCTGCGCCGCTGCGGTGTTGTTAGGTTGCAATTGCGCCGGTGCGCTGCTGCGCCGCTGTGTGGTGCCTAGGTTGCATTTCCTCCTCGCGCCGCTGCGCCGCTGCGCTGCTGC
>BGPT01000399.1:207789-218086 GCA_003297045.1 Symbiodinium sp. clade C Y103
TTTTTTTTTAGTTTTTCTTCCCGATTTTTTTCCTTGAGCCTCAGCGAAATTATTGGACTCAGTCTCCTTCTTGGTCCAACATGCAAGTTTAATTAATGCCTTTCCAGCGACAGTGGTTGCAACATCAGGGTGCATTGAACATGCTGGCATCAATCATAATGAAGGATGTGCAACTTAGCCCATGTCCAGGGCCCAGTTGTCATGAATCTGGGCCTAGATGTAACGANAAGAGTACCCCAACCAGAGCTCCCCCCATGAACGACACGAAGAAGCGTGTTGATCACCCGAACAGTACCGGCAGGGGCTGCATGAATGGTTGTAGGAGTGATTCCTGAAGATTGGTGACAAAACAACTGATCTGCGCCAACAGTGAGTTGTGGATACTGGTGGACGTCGATCCGATGGGCTGGCGCTGAGACTGGGGTCCCTGGTCGTACTTGTGACGCCGGGTGCTGCGGTGCAGCGTGTCCGGTGTGACCGTTTGGTTCCACCGCTGGCGGTTCACCAAATTTATTGGGATGATATTGAAAACAAGCCCTTTCCACCCATGTGTCGAAACGGTCATGTTGTTGAACTGGAGGTGCATGATCCTCGACTTTGATCCACTTTCCATGATCCAAGATCCATGTACTACGCAGACAATCATGGGGTAAAGAAAGACCTGGTGGCCGCTTTCGATAGAAGGATGGCGTCTTGACGACCAAAATGGGATCCATACCTGGGAGTTGTTGAACTTGTTCTTTACCAGAAAGCCCCTTCTGATACACCTCTGGTGGAAGAATAGGGATTTCCGTAAAGGGAAAATTGGGAACTCCATCTGTTTTGGTTTGAAAAACTTGGCGAACCGTGGTGTCGACATCTGTAGTCGGTAAGACCATGTCACTCAGTTCCTTCGAACTAATATCACCAGGGTCCAAAAGATTGATGAGCATACATGCTCGTTTCCATGCAAGGGGATTCTTGAATCCTTTGGTGTGAATGTCAGCGGCCATTTTCGAGGTAACTTCAGACATGAGCACGTAGTTATCCCGATTGAGATGTTCATGGAGGGAGGTAATGGAAATACCATGTGTCCTCTCAAGATGCCGCATGGTGGGGTTACGACCCGACCTGACCACACCGATCATGCCCTGATTGTCATCGTGAAACAATAATTTGGGCGATTTCCCCGTGAGTGTCTCCCATATACTCATGGCAGGTAATCCCATAGTTCGAAGGGTAGTATCGGCTGCTACTATTTCCGCTTCAGGAGTGGAATGGCTTACGCAGCCCTGTCGTTTGCTGNGCCTCCGGACAATGGAAAGCGGGTATGACGACCCTGTATGTGCATATGAGACCCAGAAGTGGATCGCAATGATTGTGCACACCCTGCAAAATCTGCGTCAGCAAATAGAGATAATGAGAGATCTGAAAATTTGTTCCCAACCCAACCTGTCATTCTTTTGGTTAAGCTGGAATTGGCGTAACACATTAAGTGATACAATTTGGCATCATCTTCGACTGTCCATTTAGTCACATTCCTGGCCAGGGAATTTATTGACCTGAGCAAGTCGAACCGAGCGATCCTGGCAGCGTACAGCAGCTTCATGAGTACGCTGGCAGCATGTGGTGCCAATGCACCTCTTGCAGATTCACCGGTGGAGACGTCATCCCCCGATGTACCCAGTTGATCAAACTTGGGAGCATCTGGATCGAACTCGTGATTACACCATGGGCAAGCTACCTTATTTTTGGGATTGCCAGGGCATGGTGCTCTTGATTTGTGTTTCTTAGTCTCCTCTGGAAGACTTGGTGTTGACACATGTTTGAGTTTGGTGTCCTTTCCTACGATCTCAAGATAACGTTCCACTGACAATTTCAACAGACCTTCCATATCGTAGGTCATCGTCGAAACCGGGGTACCATCATTGAGTTTAGCGGATCCTTTGCTCAAGACACATCCCAAATACAAGCCTAAGTCAGTCTCGGGCTCAATGTTCAATTTAGAGCGTAGCATCTCCCAACCCTTTGAAAGGTTCTCTTCCGGTCCAGCCAGTTTCAAGTCATCTACATAGATCACCAATAATAGTTGAAGTTTCTTATGAAAATACATNCATCTCCCAACCCTTTGAAAGGTTCTCTTCCGGTCCAGCCAGTTTCAAGTCATCTACATAGATCACCAATAATAGTTGAAGTTTCTTATGAAAATACATTGATGGCCATTCTTCTCCTACTGGGATGAAATCCAATTCCCGTACTTTCTGATCACAATGTTGTTCCCACATTGTTCCTGAATCAGGANTTGATGGCCATTCTTCTCCTACTGGGATGAAATCCAATTCCCGTACTTTCTGATCACAATGTTGTTCCCACATTGTTCCTGAATCAGGATGACCATATAGGGCTTTGACTAGTCTCACCACTGGTCTTCGAAATTTACGGAAATCGATGTCATCTGGCCATGCATCTTCGGGTAATTCTACCCAACATGGTGGGCCTGTCAAGATTGCCTGGATGTAAGCTTGGATAGCATCAGCTAGTTTAACCCCATGTCCAGGTAGACATCCGTAGAAATCAGCCCAGCGCGACGCCTCAAAAGTCGCAGGCGAATTCCCAAGGTCCTGAAAGAATGCCGCTTCCCAGAATTGATTCTTCACCTGATTACCGAGCAGCACTCCACGTNTTTGAATTTGCGGGTTGGATGTCCTTGAGGAAGTTGGAAATTCTTTTCCACACATATGCCATGGACCCTAGCCATATGTACTTCCTTACCTTCTCTCTTTGCCTCTTGGACAACATCATCGTATTCTCGGACAATGCTAAAATCATACACTCCAGCGGCATGCTGACCCAACCATTCCTTTCTCATGGATTTTCTTGCATCTTCATTTTCCATCATTTCTTTTCTACCAACAGGTCTTGATACTGCAGTATTGAAGATCTTGTTGATGTTAATGCCAGTTGTACCATTACCATTCTTCTCACGATGATCAACAACTTGATGGATACATGGCATACATGGAAAGGAATGAATATCATCAGATAGAACATGATTACGATGACAAGTTCCGGAGTCATCCAGCGCTGCCGGGGTGACTACCTTCCCTTGTGTGAAGTCATAAGCATGTGCATCATGCCAAGTGGCCTTTGGTCCTCTTCCATTCTCCACCTCAGACCACTCGTCCCACTCCACAATGAAATCATCATCAGCAGGAACATCAGTGTCAGAGGAATCAGACATGACAGATGCACCACTCCCGATGGAAGTAGGATGCTTTCTGCCATACTGAAACACTTTTCCACGACATACGTGATTTTGAGATTTGGCCACACTTGCTGGATGGTCATCCTTCTTCTTCCCGGATCCTGAAGACCTTTTCTCTTCCTTCTCTGCCTTCCTCTTCTCTTTGGCTTTCTTCCGATCTTCACTCTCCTTGATTCTCGCTTCACTTTTCTTTCTCTCCATTTCGGCCTCGACCTTCTTCTCTTCAGCTTTGGCAATTCCTTTTCTCACATCTGGTGCCATCTTTTGCCATTCTGCTGGAGTATATCTGGATGGCCTTGGAGTGCCTGAAATGCGACGGAATCCTCGTTCGTCAATGCGATATGGGTTCCCATGGAATAGTGTTCAGGACCTCCTTCTGGAATCTTCAGATCAGGATGAGCTGGTTTATCAATTCCTGGTGGTCCTGGTCGGATTGGCTCTTCTCCAGGGAACATCTCCTTCTCAATGTCGTCCAACGAAGGTTCACCTTCGACGCCTTTCTGAGGGATCTTCTTCGATGGTGGTCGACCATCTCCGTCTCCATCTCCATCTTCATCATCATCACCATCACGATCATCAATTGGAGGTGGAATCTTTTCTGCGCTTCCATCGAGACGGTCTTTCTCCTTCAGTCCCTCAATGGTTACGTTGATTTTCTCATAACCGGATTTACATGGGAATTCCAAGGGTTCTTTGAGTTCAACTCTCTCAGTGTAGTGTGGTGTTCTCAGCTTGCGGATTGGTTTCTCAGCATCGTATGCTAAACTTTGCTTTGACCAGTCACACAAAGCCCAAACTCTGTACTTCCTAGACCAATGCAATCCTGGCCCTAGAGAATATCCAGCAAATACTCCAGGAATACCCATAGGGTCGAACTTATGCTTCTGTTCTCTGTCACGATTTGCAGTTGGCTTGAAGTACACTAGTGCACCGAAAGGGATCAACTTACCCTTGAATTCTTCTCCATGTAACTTACACCATGCACTCACTTCCTCGTCATTTGGTTCGATGTTCAAGAGATGACTAACACATTTGATGGCATACATCCAAAAACATGGCGGAATTCCAGCTTCCAACATACATGTAGTGGTGGCCACTAACACAAATTGGTTAGTCCTCTCGGCAAGTGAGTTATGCTTGGTCTTTCCGGCAAGAGAGGTGTCGATGGGAATTTTCAATGACTTCATTGCCTTTTCAAATTGGGGTGCATCATCTGAATATGCTTCTCGGATCTTCCTTCTCCCCATGAATTGTTTCACAGCTCTGATCACAGCATCAGTATCCTTTCTCGCTGATGGGTATGCTTGCAACATGCCAGTATACCTATCACGAATGACAAAGATAGTCTTCTCATCACCATAGTCTNCACAGCATCAGTATCCTTTCTCGCTGATGGGTATGCTTGCAACATGCCAGTATACCTATCACGAATGACAAAGATAGTCTTCTCATCACCATAGTCTTGCTCAACAATCCTACGGTTGTCGATGTAATCGAAAGTGACAAGGTCCCCAAATTTGGTGAGCTTACGTTGAAAAGCCCCTCTGAAGGTCTTCCTGTGTTTCATCTTGGCTCTTACGCATGACTCACAATATGGGTTCTTATACCGATGGGTAAGAAGGTGCGTCTTAGAACGAGCTTCATTCTTCAATGTACCCCTCTTACTCAATCGAACACTTCCATCTTCCTCATCTACATCGATGACATCTTCATCATCTTCATTTCTGTCTCCTTCATGTTCTTCATCAATTTCGATGTCATGATCAGCTGCATCGTCATCTAGACCTATACTGGGACTATATCCACGTTCTTCTTCATCGAACTCAGCATAATCATCTATGTCGTCTTCGGTATGATCATGCATCTGTTCATCATCTTCCACATCACTCCCAACGGCTGCTTCATGATGTTGGCGACATCTTGTCTTCTTCCTCCTTTTCTTAGTGGACGACAACCCCTTTGGATCGCTGACGTTGTCAGAAAGATCCTCCAGTTCGTCGCCACTCTCACCATCAATCACCAACATGCTCTCACCCTCGGAGGTCGAACAGTCATCGGAAATGATCTCTAGGATTTTCTCAACCTTCTTCTTATTCCCGGTCTTCTTTTCTTGATCAAGATTCACGTAGGGAATATAATCTTTCACAGTCATCTCAATGACATTACCATTGCTGTCAATCATGTAAGGATCTTTTCCCGTAGACCATATGAATGAGTAACCAAGGTGCAAACATCGTTTTGCCATGGATAATACGGAAGGCGTATCATCAAGCACATGCATCTGTGCTGGTTCATCAAATGTTTTGAAATCGATGTCTGATCTCTTTGTGGAACTCGTGACTCCATTGGCCGTGTGGAAATTGACCACTTCATCATCATATGTTGAGAGGTCCATGCGATCAATCTTCTTGATGGATATGAGATCATGTCCGCTTCCAGAATCCATAATGAACTTCTTATCTCGTTCTTCAACCGGAACAGTAATGCACATGATGTTTCCACGTTTGCCATATCGACCGACAACATGTTGAACATAGTTCTCCACAAAAACTTCTCGAACGGGATCATCGTCTTCCATCTCCATCTTGATCTTGATGTCCAACGTTGGGCCGATGATGACCAACACTTCATCAATGTCACGATATTCACCTCTTTCATCCATGATGATGGCCATGGCCTTTCCTCGGCTCGAAGCCAAGCGACATGAGTAGGCCCAATGTTCATCATGTCTGACTTGTTCAGTGGACTTCCCTGTCTTGCCATGTGCCTTCGATCCTGTTTGTGAGGTTTTGGTACATTCCACGAAGTCTGATTTCTCATAAGTCTGGAACTCATTAATATTCATGTTGAAGGAAACCTTCTTCTTCTTTTGTGTTGATGCCACCTTGAAGACTGGAAACTCATCATCACTATCGTCATGTAGCAATGCCGGAGTTGCCGTCGATGAGGATGTATTCGCATTCGGAGCAGTGTTGAAAAGGTGAGGATCATGTCTGCGATTGCATTTATCACCATATCGACACTTCCCCTTTGCCCAATGCCAGCATGGTTCATCGATCTTCTTAGGTCTATTGGCAGGAGATTGGCTTCTGGAATCTTTTCCACCACCTTTTCCTTTACCTTTACCACCAGCCTTGCTTGCATCAAAGATTTTCTGATCATGGCTGTATTCACAATCGTTTCCTTTCCTGCATGAGTTCTTGACGAAGTGGAAATGACATGGAATCTTCTTCTTGTCACGTGGACTTGCACTTCTCGATTTTGACTTCCCGCGATCTTTACCTTTCCCTTTTCCTTTTGCATGTTGTTTTGGTTGTGGAGAAGGTAGCACGGGAGCTGCTTCAGCCTTGGCTTTGGCTTTCGGGGCAGCCGCAGCTTTCTCCTTTGCCTTTGCCTTCGGCTTCGCTTTGGCATCAGCTTTCGGATTTGGTGTTGCTGGAGCTGTTGTCCCAGGTCTGCCCGCGCCGGCAAAGTCACGAGCATATTTCTCTCTTGCTGCAACATGTCTATCTTCACGAACTCTTGCAATGTACCTTTCAATGCAGTCAAGTAGATGTTGATAAGTCTTCCTGGGATCATTCTCCATCCATGACTCATATTGTTTGATGTCAAACATCAAAGCATGTGAGTTTCTGATCTTCTTGTACAGAGCATCCCTTAACCATATGTCTGGTGGGACGTCTTCCGGCATCATATTGGAGACCATCTCTACCCACTTCTCATAGAACACATCGATGTTGGAGTCACCTAGGTACTGCGTACGAACGATATGCTCCATGGTGAATGTAGTCTCTCTTTGACCGGGTGTTCGGAAGTGATTCAGGATCATGGCGAGAATCTCACGACCCATCACAAATGTCCCACGTCGACTGTTGGCTTGAGTCCTCAAACGTAGTTTAGTGGCAACATGACGTGCTACATCACCGGCTTGAGTGATCACATTGGATAGAGCGATAGAGAGCTTCGCATCAATGGATTGATACCTCTGACCATTGCTATCATTCAATGCATCCAGGTCAGGATCAGGTTGTATAGCAGGCTGTAACCATACTTCCCACGCTGCTCTATCACCATCATTGGCTGCGAGGCATACTCCTTTAATGAGATCAGAAGTCCAAACTCCAAGATTTTGGTGCTTGGGCCATGGGCTGACGTACACTTTATCGGCTTCTCTTCTTGAAACTCTTGGGGGCTCGACGTTTGTCGCCGCTGTGAAGGATGATGCATCATCAGGAATCGTCGTACTCCGAATTGAGGGTAGACCAGGTGGACCATCATCGTCAGGTGGATCATCTCCGGGTGGATCTCCTCCAGGTCGTAGACTCCTATTGGATCCATCTCCCGTTGGGAGGTTGGATCCGGATGGACGATCACCTATAGACCTATGCCCATCTCCCGGTGGGAGGTTGGAGCCGGTCTGTTGAGTCAACATAATCCTTGGTTGGTTTGACGCAGCCGCATACTGTGCCGCGACATTCACCTCTTCATTGAATGCATCATCAAGCTGTCGGTTCCATGCTCTCAATGTGCTCATCTCCAATTGTGCGGCTTGGACCTCATTTTCAAGAGTCACAACGCGCACATCACTAGGAACGATACCTGCGGATGCTGAAGCATGTTCTGATAGGCATAACTTCAATTGGGCAGTTTCTCGTTTCATGTCATTGATCTCGGCGTCTCTCGACTTGATTGTAACATCTTTATCTTGTAGCTCACCCAAGAATTGACATGATCTTTCATATTGCTGTGCGCCAAGCGCCAGCTTTTCCTTTCTCTCGACCTCTAGAGCAAGTTTAAGAGACTTGACTTCGTTACTCACTGCCAAATCAGTACCGAACCTTGGAACCTCATGTAATTCATCCTTCAACTTCATATTTTGTTCCATGTTTTCACCAACTTCAGAAACTAAATCCTGTGCCCTAATCTGTGCTATCTCGGTCTTACTTTCTAGATGTTCAACAATAGCATAGTTAGGACTACGGTCGTTGACCGAAGGGTCATCTTGAATGGCTTTACGGAGTTGCGAGTCCTTGCTCATGAGTTCGCCCTTGAGCTCATCAGTGAGAGTACGCTCGTTCTCATACATGTTCTCGTACTGCTCCATCCGAGTCCGAGTACTCACATTGATGCTTGACTCCATCCGCAACTTGGCAATGACCTCTGTCTCGGCATTCTTGATGGCTTCCACTCGCTTCATCACGTCGTGCTCTGTGTTCTTGAGGCGTAGATCACTTTCGGCTTTGGCTTGATTCGCCTCATGTACCTTCCTACGTGATTCCTTAGTGATCTGTTCCATGCTCATTTCATACAACTCAGCCTGTTTACGAGAATGATCTAATGCTTCATGAAGAGCATTCTGCTCAAGCAATAGTTCCCGATTCGCAAGCTGATCATGTTGATGCATGAGTTCATCGTGAACATGAGATTGCAATACCATATCCGATTGTTTACGATATTCCATGATGGAGTTCTCAAAGTTGACTTGCATCTCTTGTCCATCAGAGTACAACCTACTTGCTACAGAACTGGCATATTCACTATCATGTTGTGTTTGCTGTAGCCTCATTTCAGTGTTCCTCAGGAGTCCTTGTAGGTGATGAACCTCATCCTTGTACTCCTCATGGATCTCCATACCCCTCTGGTAGATCCTCATGGCGCTGCTTTCCATGATGGCACCTCGGCGTTCGAGTTCTTGGATACGCATTACGGCACCCTCATCCTCTTTGGCTGCTACCATGAGTTCTGCCTGATACTCAGTGATCTCGTCAGCTGAATATGATAACCGCTGGTTGAGAGAATTAACTTCATCATTCACATTTTGATGATAATCTCGAAGGTAGTCTGTGAATTTGACTTCAAGGTCCTTGATGAGTTGATCTCGTGATGCTGCATATGATTCCATCTGTGATAGTCTTTCTTGCAATCCTCGACATTGTTCTCTAAGTTCGATGATGATAGAATTGGAATCTCGATTCTCACTTGTTTCTGTTGTCCTTCGTTTACTACGACCAGTACCCCTTGACCTATCAGTCCTGTCTTCAATTGCCCTTGGGGTATCTGGTGCTCGTGTAGTAGGCCTTCTCGGAGATCGGTGGCTCCCACTCGTATTTCTCGTTCCACTCCGGGCACCACTTCTCGTTGATCTCGGGGTGCTAGCGTGCGATCTAGCTGTAGTCCTTCTCCGTCCAGGAATATTCCATCCCGACATTGTTGATTTTGACCCACTGTCAGCAGTACCAGGTGAGGATTGAGAAGCTCCCTCAGCTGGCGCTGCAACGTTACCATCAAAGGTATACTGAGTGTCACCGCTGCTGCCTTGCATCTTTGCGATGTAGGGTAGATCTCGTCTTTTACGTCCAAGACCAATTTCCCAAGTGACCAACAGCACGTAGACACTCCTCCCCCGATGGGGGTAAAGAGCACTACGGCTGATAACCTGTGAACAAAATGAAACCTTGTTCTGGGTTGTGCCAATGCGAAGTGTCAATCTGCTGAAGGTCAGTGCCGCAAGGTCGGATTGCACACGCGGACGACAACTCTTTTCACTTGTCAGTGGGGCTTGAGCCATATATCATGGCAGGTCGGAACGATGCGTTGTGCATGTTCAATAACTACCTATGTACATGGTGNTGGGGCTTGAGCCATATATCATGGCAGGTCGGAACGATGCGTTGTGCATGTTCAATAACTACCTATGTACATGGTGCTCTCGCCTAGTCCCCTTTAGCAATATTCTATATATATTCTATATATATATTCTATATATAGCTCATAGATGATCACCAACCCCCACCCCATCCCACAGGGGGGGGCGGGGATACACATACATACATTCATTCATACATNTATATTCTATATATAGCTCATAGATGATCACCAACCCCCACCCCATCCCACAGGGGGGGGCGGGGATACACATACATACATTCATTCATACATACATACATACATACTTACTTACTTACTTGCATACATACATTGATACATACATATATTCTTCCATTTATACATGCATGGATGCATACATACAATCACATCTACATACTGACCCCC
>BGPT01000399.1:218094-236913 GCA_003297045.1 Symbiodinium sp. clade C Y103
ATACATACATATATTCTTCCATTTATACATGCATGGATGCATACATACAATCACATCTACATACTGACCCCCCACCCCATCCCACAGGGGGGGCGGGGGACATACCGACAGACATACATTCATGCATACATACATATATACATGATATACCCCTACATAGCCTGATATACCCTGGATCTGTAGACCCATACCCATTGGGGGGGAGGGGGGGGGCCTGGGAGGGCTGGACCATATATATATATATATACACTGTACATTATTGCATTGATAGTAATTATATTCCCATTTAATTAACAATTGATATCACAATTGTTGGTTATCAGCCAACCGTTACCATGATAATACATTGTCAATACATGTCCCACCCTCCAGCGACGTCCCGGCAAACCTGCGTCTGCTCCCGCATTTTGGGCGTCTGCAATGGCCTGGAGTCTGAATTCCGCCAACATTCCCCCGGAAGAAAGTCCCGGAGAAAAGAAGGATTTTCGCCCGACGGATCTGATTTCAGCTTTCAAAAATGGCTGAATTCTCGACAAAAACATACCAAAAAACCGCTTGAATCCAAATGCGATTCGATCTGGCAGAGTCTCAGGGCCTCCTCCTCCTCCTTTGGAAGGAAGTCGGCCTTAGCTCGCGAAAGTGTGGCAATGGGGAGGAAGTCGTTGGCAATGTGTGACCTTTACATTCGATGATGGGTGAGTTCTCCCACCATGCATTATGATATAAATATATAATATATCTATCTATTATATCATAATTTATACATATCCTGAATGTGTTATGTATCCTATATATTGCAGGGGAACTTCAAACAAATCCAACAACATGATATTCAGAATCTACTTAAGACATCAACTTGATTCACCAGGATTGACCAGGCACTATCAAACTAAAATGTTTGTCCAAGCACAGAGTTCCAAAACATGGCCCACTCGATTGAAACGGAGTTAACTGAGTTTGCTCTGTTCAAAAAGTTTCAAAGTCCAACTGAAAGTCGCAAATCGCAACAGGTCAAATGATGCACATTAATCTGGATGAATTGCAATATATTGCATGGTAAAGTTCAGCCATTTGATTTACTACGATAATCATGATCATTCCCCTAATCGAGATGAATTATCACATGAATCTGGATGAACTATAAGATTTCCCCTAATCCCAACCACAATTTATAGATTTTGGAGAGATCCGGGTGTCTCCGGCTGACATCACCAGCGCCAGCTCCGCTAGCTCTCTGGGGCGATGAAGCCCGTAACCTGACCTGAACAGTGGGGACCCATGGGTTCAAGGGGTTGATCCTCAAACACAACCGAAAAAGAAAGAAACAAAATGATCGAAATGGCAGATTTGAATCAGGGTTTGCTCCCAACACCCCAGATACAAGTGAAGTGAAATATTGTAAGATGTAAAGAAGGCTAGATACCGAGGTACAGTAAGGTAAGCCCATTTTCTCCCATTATACTTGTCATCAATGGGTTGGAGTAAAATGGCAGATTTATGGACACCAACTCTTGGGCCAGTTAATATGTACGTACCGGAATGATAGGGAAGCATAGAATTACTGTAAGATGTGAAGCATTTTCAAGAAAGGGTACAAAAGGGTCCAACCAACTAAGAATTCCTAAGGTGTAAAGAATGTTGACCATAGACCATAGATGATAATCTCAAAATGATCCTGAAACCGAATTTCAGCCAGGGAAATTGGTGTTTCTCCTAAGACTGATCATCTATAATGAGATCTTTATGTTAGATTGCTATCATCAATGGATTGGTTTACGGAAAAAAATACAGGAGACAGCAGAGGGTATTTCTGGAGACAGTAGAGGGAAAGGTTCACTGACCCCCAATGGAACCCCCTTGGCAAGACTGAAATCACTATGTTTTGGTATGAATTTATCCGAAAAAAAATACCAACATATACTACAGTAGCATATACTAAAATATAAGGTGAATTACCTGGCTCTCAAAATTAAAGAATCACCAGTCAACACCTGCCTTCCGAAGGAGAAGCCACAATCCCTGATCTGTGCGGGATCTATGCAGACGGCGATGGTAAAAGACTTATATACTTTCTACAAGTGACTCAAATGAGAAATAGTCCCAGCATACCGCAAATTTACATCAGAATATCCGTGAAGGTTTGCGCTCCCGCAGAAATGTTCGAGTTTTGTTCGGAAACGTCACTTCTGTTTTGGGTTGAAATCTGCTCATCGTGGGGTTTTCTTGCTCTCTTCTGAAGCGGATGCGATGAAAAATGGGCCAAGTGCGTGACTTTGAGCCCACAGGATCACAGAACATCAGCAACTGTGCATTTGAAGAGCTCAATGTTCTTCTGCCACCTAGCAATCTTAAGCCCCCCCCCAAAAAAAAAGATGTATATATGTATATAATATATAGAGTTTAGACTGTCAAATTTGTAAAAAATGGTAAGGGATCATTTGGATAATTCGGTTGCCTGAGTTGGGGTCGAAAAGCCTCTGGTGGGCCCAAAAATAACCAGCAAACATATACAAAAATGGAACAAATAATTCCATGATCTCCACTGAAGAAAAATCTAAGGGGACACGCGTTTGATCAATTTGACTTACAGCCAATCAATTTACTGTACATTCTGAGCAATCTGCACGGCCTCTTTGGGATAGCCATGGTCTGCAAAGCGTCAATTGGGAAAGTTTGCGGACCGACAAAACATACGCAACTGGTACCCCTCCAGAGATTCATCCAAATCAATAATCCAGAACAGGGCACGCTCCAACACGAAGTCATCTTCCAAGTTTTTTCACACTTTTCCAGAGCCTTGCTCAACTTTGGAGCAAGGTCGATGACAAGCAACTTCTTGGGGTTCCACTTCTCAAACGCCTCAAATCACCGTAACCGAGCAGATGCTTCTCTTTTCAAAGGTGTTTTCGGGAGAACAAAAAAATAATTGGGAAAAAAACATACAAGAGAACTGCAGAACTATTTTCAGCATTTTGTCCAAGCATAAATTCTGATTTTTCCCACAAACACATCCCTTCCGCCTGCGAACCCGCAGCTGTCGCTTTCCACAACGGTGGCATCCCAATAACTAAACCAATCGGATGAGCAACGCCCCCTGACGGGGACCCTTGAAGTTCGGATCCATCCTTGGTACAGGGCGTTCTAAACCAGTAAAACCAATTATACAATTTATATACTTGTAGTATAATCATGTATATAATCAATAGTACACATATATTCCGGCTATATTCAGTTATATGATATTCCTATAAGTATACTGACTATACCTATATATGGACTTGCACCAGCTGTTACAGGCACCTGTCCATGATTCACCTTCACCCATCATGCCATGTTTTTAGTTTCACCATGTTTCACCCAGGATCCATGGATCGCTTCAGGGATCCTCCCACATCCCGGGCCCCTAAAGTGAGACAACCCCCTGCTGCGCAGGGCTCGACTCCTAGTCGTATCTGGCGCGCGAGGCAAAAGGTTCAGCGGCCTCACGGTGCGAAAGGGCAATGGTCATCTTAGTCTCAATAAATCTGGGAATCTCATGGCTTAGTACACCATTATCCTTAGAAGTATGATTAACCATGATTAACCATGACGAATTTTTATCATTATCAATATTATCTATTAACTATTACTGCCACAATTTAACCTTCACCAGCTCAGTGAGTTCAGCTGGTGCATCGCTGCTTGGTGGCTGAAAAGTTCTGAACCCAAGCATCATTTCGGGATGGCACCCTCTGACAAAACACCCCGCCTTTGACGCCATTCCCAGAGCACCACCTGGTGGGCACAGGCTGCAATTGGAAAATTCTGCAAACATTGGGTGGACCTCCCAGAAACCAACTTGTGGTTTGGTGCACAGCAGAAAGCCTTCTGAAAGGCTTCTTAATTCAGCCGCCTTTCCAACAAACCAAAGGACTCGACGCTTGGCAGAAAGCAACAGGAACCCAAAAGATCACCAGCTGCAAAGGAAGGGGCCACTCGTCATACACACTAGATCAATTCAGCAAACTGTATGACTCGGGGCACTTGAAACCTTGATGATAAAGGCAACGCCATTGAGCTCCCAGTTATTCGCTGCTGACCATCCCCTTTTGATTGGTGCCTTCACCTGACAAATCATCCCAATAAAACGCTGCTTCACTATGTGAAACTACAGTAAAACGTGTTTGAAACCACTAACCAAATCATTTTTGGTGATATACCGCATGTCCATCATATCCCCATTTTAGATGTTAAAACCTCCATGGATCTCCAATGGCACACCGTGGCGCAGCTTCCGGCAGCCTGTTCCCAGTCTTGTGGATCTCAACCTCCCCAGACCTTGGTCATTTTGGCATGTTTTGACAAAATGCCAGGTGCAATACTTCACCAATCTGAAATCAGACATGTTGGAGTGGTCCCCTTACTATCATGTACTGGGATCACTCACACAGATTGGATGGTTGGCGAGTTCTTTGGATATGCCAAGCACCATTTCTTCTTTTCAATGGCTAGGAATCAAATCCAGAGGGTGGCAGACCTAGTCTTGCTGATCATTCGTGTCCGCTTCATCCTGCTTTTATTCTCCATGTGTGCGATGTTTGTGGAGGTGCCAGAACGAGTATGGAAGCTTCAACCACCGTTGAAGCCAAGAAAACACCTGAAGGCTGACATGTCAAAGATTGGCAAGAACTGTTTCGGCTTATGGAGCCGCTGCCTTTTGGGTCGTTGTTTCGGCATAGAAATTCTTGTTTGAAGCACATTGATTTGTATTGATCAGTTTCGCTTCTCCGTTTTCCTTTTTGATGTGTGCGTGTGTCTCTTCTTTTCTTTTGCTCCATCCCTTTTTCTCTAATTTCATTATTTTCCTTTTCTTGTCTTGTGTTTCCTTCACTGTTCTTCTTTCTTGTCCTTCGTTCTTCGTCTGCCTTCTTGTTGTTGTTGTTGTTGTTGTTGTTGTTGTTGTTGTTGTTGTTGTTGTTGTTGTTTCTCAGTTCTCAGTTCTCAGCTCTCAGCTCTCAGCTCTCAGTTCTCCATTCATGTCACTTCTCAACTCATCTGGGATTGACTGAAAACTGTGTGCCCCAAAATCCAGCGGTTTATCATTGTTTTCCCTAATATTGTGATTATTTAGGGGGTATACCCCATTTTCAGACACACCCATCTGCCACCATCGATGATCATCCCTGCCTTCATCTTCAAAGGATCGCAGGCGAGTTGAGGTGGTGACCTGACCAGCTGAAAGGTAGCTGGAAGATGCCAATCGTAGCTAAAATGGTGATATATACATATATATATGATACTGGTTGTTGGTTTCACCCCATCCCAGAAACACTAGTCAATTTGGAGATCATCATCCTAAATAGGATGGTAAAAAATGTTTGAAACCACCGACCTGGATATAATGGTGATATGTAGTGGTAAACCATGATGATTTGTAGAAGCCATGGCCCATAGAAGACAAACATGTTGAATTACCTAGCTACAAAATGGTGATTTTCCAGTTCGCTACACTAAAGAACGAGAGGATTATGGGGATACACATCACCAACATATTATTTATCATGGGATGTATAACCAACCAAATGAGGGATATCTATCATGTGGATGGGAAACTCAATGCGTAGCTCCAACTGGCTCCACATGAAAAATAGGGAATATGGCAATATCCGATATATCCATATCATCAAACAGCTCCCTCCACCACTGGATAGAAGGAATATCATCAATTCTCGGATTCTCGGATTCTTATTTCGATTGCCCAGTTCGATTGCGAACCATCTGCATCTGCAGTTTAAGCGGAAAGATTCGTCCTGAGTGGGCACCACATATCGCTTGTTTTGTGGAGTTTCCTGCAGCATGTGTTCAACCGAGTGAGCTGTAAATCACACATGCCCTTGAAGTCACATTGATCACATGATCACTCTCTATTTTTGTGCACAGGATTGCACAGGTACGTCTAAAAACAGTGGATCATACTTCCCCCCTGCAGAACAAAAGAAACGTGAGGATTCCAGAAAACAATGTCAAAATGCACGTAAACCACATCAAACCACCATCCTCAACAAAACAAACAATAGGTGGAAAAGTGCCATCCCCCAGTGGGGGTTTTGTTTTTTGGGTTTACCAGTTTACCACATCATCTTACGCCGATGTCTCCACAAAAAACGTTCGTCTTACCCTCCCGAAAAATGGGGGATGCCCCTTGGACTGCCTCCCTTCCGCGACGGGGTAAGAGTCCACCTGCAGAATGGGGACGCTCCGGAAATGATCTCTTTGGTTATGGGTCAAAACCCTGGAACCTCTAAGTCGTAGCTGGAGAATTAATTGATAATGTTATTCCCACTATGGTAATTTCATGGGTTTTGACCCATCCCCATTTCAATGTTTTGAATGGCTGATTGTCATGGATTGTCCATTGCCATGTTGGATGTATGCCATGCCTCCTCGCACATCATCCGTGCGGCACTCCTGCAGACGCGGACCGTGAACATGGGGAACAAATCGTGTGTATGGATACATTCTACGATGTACCACACGTAGATATGTGTAATTAGTACACATCATTATACAATGTGTTACAGCCATGTTGCTAGGCCTGTTGTTAGTGTCCTAAGTAGCTTGAGCGACGTTCGAAAAATGTTGAACATGTATGAACATGTCATGATTTTTAGCTGCATCATAACTAGGTCCAAACAACGTGATTTGTAGCCTGTTAGTGATTGATGAGTCACAGGGTCAATCGGTAATCCCACCAGCAGTTCGAGGTCCATTGAGTGATGGATCAAATCCAAATAAATCCAAGAAGATTGTTTTTCTGTCACTTGGAGTAGTCTCAGAAAACGTGGTAAGTTGATAGGTGTGGCTCACAGACCAACATTGCCCAGGAAATGGCGAGATAGAGCGCATTGTTCTGTGGCAAGGAATGCAGAAATGGGTTGCTGTGATCTTCAAGTAGCAGCCGCAAGTCACATCAGTAGAAATGCGATTGCAAAGGTTTATGGCTAAACCCCACCGGAGAAGTTCGGCCATTTGGGGATAGTTACCCCAATCCTAACCATCATCTACAGCGACGTCGCGAAGTGAGGTCGTTATAGTCCAAATAGTGATAGTGTTGTAAAGTGTCACAAGGCTGGAAGGCAAAACGCCAAGTTTTTTCAACAAGCCCAAATATATTCCCACTATAGCAGCATAAACTCCTATAAGTGATGATGAATCCCCACTAAAATAGCCATTAATCCCCCAGAAATGCTTGCTAAATCCCCATTCAATCAAAATAATTCTTCAAAAATCCCCATGTTCCCGTGATATCAGCGATATATCCCGTAAAATTCGCAAAATTTCCCCAGTGAAGCGACGCTATTCCCAGCACCTCCATCATGGACCTCGCTGCCAGCTGTGCATCCGCCAGGACACCCTTGGACACACGCTTGGCGCGACGGTCCGCAGCCTGCGGAGCCGCAAATGATCACAGTGGTGAGGATGTATCCATCACTAAATGGAGGATAATTATATTGATATAATATGATATATATATGTACAGTACTATAGTATGCATATATATATACATACATTATATATATATATATATGCAATGTGTTCATATAATATCTGTATGGCATGCATAAATACAATATATCTGGATAATATGTGATAATGTAGATATATGTAAATAAATTTGTAAATATAACATTATATAACATGAGGTTTATATGTGTAAATGACATGGACTTGCTTGCATATAATTTGTGCGAGTCAAGATTTGCTCACCCAAAAGTTGATGCTAAAGGCTAAAGACATTCCTGAGGACGCTCCATCAGAGCAAGCGATGACAACAGCAAATGCAACCATTTTTAGCTTTTCCGGCCACGAAGACGCTGACATCACATCATGTAATGGATTGGTTGAAGAGAAAATCTACTGGAAACAATGCATTTTCCCATCAAGTATAGGTGTCTCCTGCAAATTTACCTATCAACCAATTCTGCGAGCTTCACAAATTCCAACCCATTTTGGTAAATTAAATCCATGTTTTCGTTGTTGACAATCAAATCATTCTCCATGTGTCGAAACCAAGATACGCACTATTTTCGGGGATGAACATCAATTTATATACCATAATTCACAAGCTATGCTGGTGTAAAACCCTAGGTACATGTATATTATATATATATATTATATTATATATATATATATGTACCCAGTACCAGTGTTTTGACTAGTGGCCAAATCATCCTCTGTCATCCATCATAAGCACCTCATGGGTAGTGGGTTCCATCTCCAAATCGCGGGTCTCCTGGAAGTTTCTGACAAGCCCCATCCAGGTGCGGTTCAGAGGGCTGGTTCAAATTTGGGGCCAAAATGGGGATCTGATGATCTTATACCTACAAGACATGCAATCGACGATCCTAGGGAGTTCGATAGATTTCCTGCAAACTGAAGTTCACAGCCATGGTTTCCTGTAAAATGTTCCCTTCACCAAGTCCCTGCACAGGTATACATAGTACGCCTGGTGATTCTCTGGGCCAAAGTGAGGCAAATATATCATGCATTGGATGCAAACTGGGCATGATTATTTCCCTGAAATCTGGTGGAATCTGTGGGAACCAAAGTTTGTATTTGGATGTGTTTGGAAGATACTTGATCACCTGATCTTGAAAATCCAAATCTTGGCAGTGGAAAGTGGCATGTCTCCCCCACTTTTCAGCAGATTTGCCAGGTTAACACTGGGATTATTCCTTCAACCCTCGTGAAATCAGCACATCTTGGGATCACAAAGTTCACTTTTCCAACGGTGGCCATTTCTAGTAGACCCTCCAGATATCCAAGTCGTCGACATATGAGATCCAACTCCCCAAACCTCCAAGGTCTCTGAGAGGATGGAGGACAGTACCCGTCCATTCTTCACACCTGGGATGTAAGACTCGTAAGACCCTGGATTTTTTCCAAAAAGATCACCAATTGAATCCGATTCGATGGAGTTATTGGGGGGAAGTGGGAGAAACCAGCAATGGGACATCCATCTGTCCATCCATGTCTTTGTTCACAGAAATCACTTTATTATAACTACGAGTACTAGTCCACTGACTACTCAACTCATCAAACCCCAGTGACGACCAGCCACTGCCACGTTCACGCACACGAACTTGTTCAAGATCATCAATGCGTTGACCCAACCTGGTTCTGCAAATTACCAGGATCTCTGGTCTATACTGTCATACACTGTGAGAGAGTCAAGCAATCTATAAACGAGGATGCCGAAGGAAAGCGAAAAACATCGACATCACATTGTTAAGGAGGTTCACTGACTGAGTCTGATTATATACTCCATATTTCAATGACCAGTTGATATTTCCATCAACATCACCAGGATCGCCCTCCGGCAATTTTTCATAGCTATGGAAAATGACCCATTTACACATGATTTACCTGTCAAAATTGTGATTTCCCATGCCAAACTATAACAAATAACCAGAGGCGAAATTCCCAAATCTACTTTAAGTTCATCATGTCATTTTCCCCATGGACTTCATGGGAAAATCATCATCTTCCCATATTTCTTTGATAGTTTCATGGTTATTTGATGCTTATTTGATGGTTCAATCCCCTATTTCTGCTGGTTGAATCCGACACGCCTCTGATCTGTGATCCACAGCTGCTCATCCAGAGCAGCAATGGCTGCAGACCTCGGCCGTGTCAACCGATGGCCACAACTGGCCGTGTCAACACATCCGCGATTCAAGCCAACCAACCATCCAACCAGAGAATCCATATTATGGTACAGAATTGTGGGGATATGGATACATCATTTGGATTCATTTGGTACATAACCGATGGAATATGCTCAGGAATCATCTCAAGCAATGGAAATCAAGCGAGCTGAAAAATCTACAGCCAATTTACTGACCGCAGATTGGCCATTTTGGAGATTTGACCAATCTCTGATGCATCCCCGACTCAAAAAAAACCCCTCCAACTAGAGAGCCAGGCTCTCGATTCAAGGCGAGCGTAGTTTCAGCCTGGCAACAGGGTCTGGTTCACCAGTTGCAACACAGCCCTACAGCTGAAAATGATGAAACATGTGGCGACTGCTAAAAGATGTGACTTCCCAAGAACCACACCTTTCCTTTTGAAAAAAAAAACATTGTAAAGCATGACACTTAGGTTCGTCTGAGTATGAGTAGCCCATTTCCCATCATATATCATCTCAATGAAGGTAAATCATACATACATATATAGTATTGTTACATCATATGTTCCATCCCATAGTCCCAATGATATCCAATCATCCCATCATTTTTCCTATGAGTATCGGGTAATTCTTGTATAATTGGGATATGTCAATGTCCAAGATTTTCCCATTTTTTCCCATGACATTCTGGGATTCTACTGTGGATGTTCATAGATTTTCCATGATATCTCCATGACATCCCAATCTGCCAATCTGAGCTTCGCACTCGAAGCTCAGACACCAAGCGCTGCTGCATAGCCACCAGATCGTCACTCAGACGCGCCTGCAGGCGTTCCGAGCCGAGGCTTCAAGCTGTGTGTTTTTGAAGTGATGAATGGTGATTATTTCATCAGAGAAATTAAGGGTAACCCCAAAAAATGGAGAATAGACAGGTACCCCTACTTTAGGATTTTAGTTGTCGATCTTTGGGGGCTGTTGCAGACGGACTTTGTTTTTACTGTGGCCATTCCTGCTCAAGTCGAGAGATACGAGAACCTCCGATCAGAAGGGGTTAGAATTGAGTAGGGGTTAAAACGGTTAAAATCATGCGTTTCTTTGGTGGGTTGGTGGGCAGACCCTCAGCAACTCCCATTTTCGATGCCAAAGGGCAAGGTCACCAAGGTCCCACTTTCAGGATGGCGTTCCATCCTTTTCCATCTTCCACGACCAGTTTGGCCGACTCTTTCGCCATTGAAAGTTGCAGGTGACCTCCCTGCGAGTTCACAGACGCCAACTCCACGGGGTTCTCGTCGTTCCCGGCCGAGTCGCGCGCGACTACTCCCTTCGCAAGGCACGTAGTGGCGCTTCACCAATGTGGGATCAGGCTCCAAACTAAGCTGCCCCACATCTCCTGGGGGGCCAGGAATGAACCCAACAAGATCAGGATGAAAAGGAAAAAGTGAGACCCATTCATGACGGCTGGAAACGACCTTGGAAAAATTGCGACATGCCAAGACATGCGACATCAACCTCCCCCGAAAAAAAAGACACAAAAGTGAAATGCCCATGGTTTTACAATGTTTTCTTGAGAAAACTGCAACTGTCACTTTCTGCCCATGTCCAAAATCTCATCAAATCAAGTTATACCAAGTTTCTTGTCGCATTTCACCCATCTTCGTCACTTCCACCTGGTGCTTCAGTTGCGCCGCCAGCCAGCCGCTACTCACCACTCGGCCATTCATCACGTGGATGCAATCGTGGGGACCCAAAGAACAGAGGGTCATCTCTTGTCTCGGTAAAAGGGGCTGGGGGAATTCATCGCATGATGTGATCACAAGAGAATCAAGGGAATATGTAGGGATGTACAAGGCTTTTTACCTATACCCTCGGGGAATCTGAGAGCTTGCTAATTAAACCACCTGTTCTCATAGGTAAATCATCTACAAACAGGCTCATTTCCATATTGCCAAAGCGTAGCAACATCCTCGTTTGTAACTACTTGGGGCAAATGATTCCATTGAGTTGATTGAGGGAACATTTTCAGGAAATAATGACTTGCAAATGGTTTTGCAATCTAAAAAAATCCAACCACGGTGAATTTCCCGTAAACCAATTTGGGAATAAATGATGGTGTTTCCTTGCCTAAACTTCTGGAATGTCCTTACAGTTCATATACATATGATTTCCATTTGTTTGGGGTATTGATACCCACTTTCAGTCAAACCCATTCTTTTTGAGTGGTTCCATTTTGGAGATTAGTCCCGGATCTATGCCAAAAATGGTTCTGGGTCAAAAAATCCTGACCCAGAACTTGGATGTCGGCTGAAAAAATTGACTAGAGATCATGCTTTGCCCATAGGGGTGGCCCCTTTGCATATTTCCATAAATCCAGATTTAGAGAGAAACATCAAGGGAATTGAGCAATCCCTGGAATCATTGACACATTATCCCCTGATTGGAGGCAAATTGATGAAGTTTTACCCCTTTCCAACTCACCCTAATTATCATGATGTCTAGTGAGTGAATCAGTGGATGTTTTCTGGGTCCATGTTCAACCAAAAAAAAACGAGGTTTTTAAATGAGTTCAATCTTTAGTTTCTAATCATTGTGAATCTTCCCGAAAGACACTGGAGATTTTCCCGAACATGGGTCCGATATGTTTTATATACGGTATATATGTATATATATATATGTATATATGATAATATATCCATATATCTATATATATATATATGACTATATATGCCAAGTGACAGTCGCGATGGAATCTCCTGCAGGTCCCCCTGACTCGCTTGGGCTAGGTGTCGAAGATTGGACACTACCACTCCCACCATGGCTTCAGCAGGATAGATGTCCTGTTCAAGTTGGGGCATTCATTTACCCCATCAGCACATGTCCAGGTCATGTTCCATTGACCCAAATGATCAATTCCAATCCACATCGTTGGTGGGTTCAAATCTGTGTTTTCTCTCAATCCCGAGTTTTGCTGGTCAAATCATAATTTTGCGAGATTCTCCGCGATCCCTAAACCATCAATCCTCATGTAGTGTAAAGCCAAAATCATGCTGATCAACAAAAGGAAGCTGCGTCCATAGGAATAGATGATAAACATGATGATTTACTGATGATGTTTGGTGATTTTCCAGTTGGCTATTGTTGAATAACCAGAGCCTAACTTGTAACAATCCACCAAAAAGATCGAAAAGTGTGTCTAAGGATCTTATCCCAATATCTTATCCCAATATATTTTACTATATCCTCGATATTTATCTCCTCATGATATCCCACTAACCCTCCATTGTGCAGTGCGGTTTCCATTTTCTACCCGTCCTTGGTGAAGCGCATCTCTGTGCCCAGCACCCTTGCACAGTCGCCCAGGGCGAAGATGTGACCGGAGGCCAACGGAACGCCATCGCCTGGGCGTTCACCACGAGGCGTGGTTGGTGTTAGAATACGGATATGATGATTTATAGTTGTTTATATTCATATGGTTTCATGTATCTAATGTGACATAGTGTGATGTATTGTGATGATATAATATGTTTATTCACATATGCAATTGTATAAAGATGATGAAATACGTATTTATATACGGTCCATACTGGTTCAATCTGGTTCATATCAGCTAGGATGCTTTTGAACCATACCCCTTTCAGCCTATGTATGAGCTATCGCCAACATTGTCTATCCTGGTTAACGGTGACTGCACACGGATCCTACAAATGGCTGGGCTTGTGATTTAGGATTGTCTCCCAGGCAAATGGCATGGAAGTGGCTTTTCAGAAAACCATTTCAAAGATGTCTGTGATGTTTATACCACATCAGTTGATGAGAGTTTTATTTCTAAAAAACAATAAACAAGAATGAAATAAAGAACCTCCAAAATGAGCAATCTGTTCAAACACATGTCTCACCTCCATCTTTTTCCCCCTTTTTTTCCGGCCTTCGCGTACGCACTGCATAGCACGGTTGGTGCAAATCTGCCCAGTGGGATCCCCCTCAGCTCCCAGCAGCTTGGACACGAGCTGACCACCAGGAAAGCGCACGCCCGCGCAGGGCAACACCAAGGCCTCGTCGATCTGCAGGGCCTTCAGCAGCTGCTGCTGCTCCAAGGGCAGCTCCTCCCCGAGTCGCAGATCCACCTCCTTGGCGTCCAGCCACTTCCGTGCATAGTCCTGGGCATCTGGAGGTAACAGCGGTAGAACCTCTGCAGTGCGATCCACCAGGGTGATCCTGCAGAGAAGATCATTGGTGTGGGAAAAAAACATACCAATTGCTATGGTCTGTCTTAAAGACCCTAAAAACTTAAAATTATTCCCAGTAGGTTCCCTGTGGATGGTGGATTCACCAATGGGAAAAGAAATGAAAATAGAAAATAAAACATCATCTTCAGCAAATCCAAAGTTCGTTGACACCCTTAAGCAAGTGAGATGAATGGTGGCAAAACCCATCCAACCACCCTATCGAGGCGAACAAAAACCAAAGAGTAGTAATGCTTGAAATGACATCTACGGCCAGCACTTGTGCTATTCCCTCACGTCTTTTGGGATGATTGTCGGGAACCTCATTTTTGCTGACTCTTTCAGTACTTCGTGACCTTCCACTATGTTGACATGATTTAATTTGATGTCCCTCACGTCGCTTCGTGAGGGACGTGATTGATGACCCTCTGCGGGGTTTCGGCTGTCCCACAATCGCTGTTTTCAACACTGTGTACCATAAACCCCAAAGAAAACCAACAAAACCCTGGGAAAAAAAAAAAAAAACTAAATTAACCCGCCTAAAGAATCCCTAAATGAACCCTGAAAAAATCCTAAAGAAACCCTGAAATAACCATATGAAAGTGTATGTAGTGAAGTACGTGGTGGGCGTAGCGCACGTGCTGCGGGTAAATTTAGATGTACCATCCTCACTCACACATCTCCAGCAAGAACAAAACACCCGACTTACAAAAAAAATATGTCGCTCACACCGTGAGACTCACACCATTTGTGGGACCCCCTAGAAACCCATGTTCCCAAAAAAAGACACACCTCCATTTACAGCACTTCAAGCACTTCCAGATTTTCCGATCCCCTCCTCAGCTGGGGAAAGTGTTCCACCAGCTCAGCTGCCAGCTCGACACCGACCAACCCAGCGCCCAACAACACCACACGTCCAGCGTTCGCCGCCCGCTCGGCCAGCTGTTGCCGCGTCTGCTGCAGCTGCGCACGCCGCGCAGCTAACGTCGTGGCGTTCGCGCCCTTCCACAATGGCGTGCCGGCCTGGGGACAGAAACAGACCTGAAGGCAAGGAAAGAAATTGGGGATAACGTTATGAGAAAGTTGTAGAAAATCCTGAAAAGGTTGGATTTTGAGATGTCCTGAACAAGCGATAGCGATGCAAACCACACTGAGAAATGCGTTTAAACACAGCGGTCCCAAACCAGAATTGCAAGCCAATGACTACGTGGCAAAGTGGATTTTGTTGCCCTCATCGGGCTATACTGCTATGAAATTAGTGCCGGCTACTGGAAGAATGGTCGCCAAGTGCTTTCTGTTTTTTGAGAGGCAAGTCATACAGATGCTTCAACCAACATGTTTCTTCATCTTTGAAACACGCATGATTCTATTGATTCGTGAGTTTGCAAAGGAAAAGTAGCTTCAGGATGCTTCAGGTATGGCTTAAAACCAAATCAATACCCAGCTGCATACTGAGAGCCCACTGCGATCACCGCAAAGTCAAAGTCCACTGTGCCGCGAGTTCCGTCTTCAAAAGCCACCGAAGCACAGTGGGCATCCAATTCGATCACCTCGCGGATATTTCATCCGAGCTTCCCTGTGGGATCTAGATATAACTGGCCACACTTCTGCTTGAATGCTGGGATGCTTTGAAGCCAATTATGGGGCTGTATTTTCGACATGTTTCAACTCTGGTGGATAGAAGAACTATTGTTGATTCCAGTGGATTCTAGGCAATTACAAGCCTGGCGTAATCCTGTGGACATGGGCTAAATCACGGTCATCTGGCTTCAATGTATACATGCTGCTGGTTCATTGGAGTGATCCTCCAATCAATCTTTCTTCCCCATGAACTCGATGAACTCCATGAACTCTATGGACTTTCTTTGATGTTTATTTTTGGAAACACCGGCAAAACAATTGTAGAATAAAGGTGCTCCACCCAACTGCCCCTCCCATGAGCCCTTTCTACGTAAAAATGAGATTTGATGAGACCCCATGTTGTCCCAATAACCCCCCACCCAAACTCCCAGTGTTTGGTCAACCCATGTCAACCCCACCAAAACCCTATCATTTTCTCTACATTGGCCTGCTTATGACTCCGACGTCTTGGTTTCTTTGCGGAAAATGCAGAAAATAAGGAAAAACATGGCCCCAAGAAAAAATTTCACACCCATCACAATATCTGGCACCTCCCAGGGCCTGAGTATCCATCTACTTACAACATGTTATTTCTATAGTCGTCCAGTGGTCTAGTGCTGGGATAAGCTACGAATCGGGGATCACATTCAGTGCCCCCCTGGGATGACCCAGCAGAGCCCCGGCACCTGCCCTCGCAGGTGCTTCACCGCCATCCCCTGCAGCGCATCTTCCAGCGTGACCTGCAGCGTCTCCAGGTGCTTCTCATCGCAGAGGCCGCGGAGGATACCAGGAGTGAACTCGTAGTAGTCCTGCTGGCAGTGCAACGCCCACGGCTTGTATAGTAATAGAATGGGATATAACATGATATAACCTAGCCGCATCACTTTTAATGGGAGCATTTCTTCTGGGAAAGTATTGAAAAAAATCTTTGAAAATAATAGGTCATAAAGTTAGTTGACTCGTTAGTAAATACGTTCTTTCTGGGGGGATAAAGTGGGTTGTAAAGTTATAAGATGTTGTAACCCACTTACTGACCAATGAGCTAACCCCATTATGGCCCATCTAAGCATACTTAAAGCTAACCCCATGGCCCATCTAAGCATACTTTGTGTATGTGTCTGTATGTGTTTCCTTGATGATTGTTGCCATGTATGTAACATCATGTAACCTAGACTAGATAAACAGTGTATAAGCATATGTATGCCTCCAGTCTACAGTCAAATAGAACAACATAGAAACATTGTGCATAGCTGCATCTACACAATCTACCGTACCCCCTCCGAACTTCTCCGTCCGAACTTGTCCTTCGGCTCCACTAAAGTCACCTCAAAGTCTTTGTAAAGGTTTCGCACAATCCTTGGCATTTCTTAAGACTCAAGATGGTGCCAAAAAATAAATACCATCTTCCCAGTACATTCCCAAGTGCAGCACTAAGAATCTGAATGCCAGCGGGTCCGCAGCCAATCACCAGCAAACGCTTCATCTCACCAACGCTGTCATCCCCCCAGCTGAAGGGGTTGAAGACCCGACAATGGGAGCGCAAAGGCATGGGACCAGATGAAAGGCTTGGACAAAAAGCTGCTGGACGTGACCAAACGTTGACATCTTGAGATACCCGGCCTGGTACTCAGCCCCATGCCTGATAGGTTTCCACCATTCACTTCGATGATTTTCCCAGCCAGAAAGCTCCATTTATATAGTTCGGGGATTTCCCAGCTAGCCATGTTTGATTGCCAGAGGGTATGTTGAGATTCCGATTCCATTCATAAAACTTCATCAACACTCCCTCCAAATTGGATCTCCTCCCTGCCCTGTCGCACCTGCACATCCTGACAGTAGCCCTTCGCATCCTCGAATCCAACACACTTTGTTAGCTAGATTTTAGTGCTGCAGATCTCTTCACAAGAGTGGAATCACCGGAATCACTCCATCTACAACTTCTAGCCCTATGAATGATTGCTACAGATGAAGAATTGCTACAGCTGAGTGGTAGCCAACCTTCGCAAATTGCATTTCAACGTATCCTGAGATAAAACAGCCCAATCAGCGAGCAACTCCAGAAATGGATTCAAGACATCTCGCTGCCCCACGGCAGCGCCTCATGGCACTCCTTTCGCAGACTTTCCAGGCGATCGCCGATGAAGCTCTCTAAGGTTTCCTGGGACAGAGAATGCCATGGCCTCGAAGAAAAGAAAGAGATTCAACCAACCAAAGGTGACCCATGACCCAACGTGACCCAACCTGAGCGGTGGTTCAGAAAAATCATGTGGAATCCTACAATTCATGCGTCCTTTCACCCAGCCACCCCATCTACGCGTCACTGCTGGGAAATCTGGAGCCCGGCGCCCCAGAAGATGTGAAAAAACAGACATGTCGTGAGACATCTACCATTTGCTACATCTATCAAACTATAATATACATGTATTATATATATACACACTATATCAATGCACTTAACCATTGAGTATGCACTAACTATTCCATGGAAGACGATGTTCGTAGGAATAATTGGCGGATCATTTTTGAGACTATGTTTACTATAATGCTATGATCATACTCACATAAGTAGATATTCCTATTTTATCATTGTTGCTATGATCATTACTATGTACTATGTTGATTCTATACAATAATTCTATACAATAGTAATATTCTAACACATATAGTTAATACTGTAACATTGTAACACTGATGTTATTTTTTTTACTATCATCAACATTGCGTCTATTGGAACCATAGTTACTATTCCTATGATCATATTCCCGGTCTTCCCACCCTTGCGACCCGGCACTGGCCTCCAAGTCCACACGAGACTTGACCATGCGAGACCTCGTGACGAGGTTTAGGCGGCGGATGGGTCCATAGGTTGGGCCCAAACACTCACAACGTATTGAAGGGTATTATCTGATATTCATTGATATTCATGATTAATACATACTAGTACAATATAAATCAATAGAAGACAATTCTATGGTAGTTATGAATTGAATATATACTACCTTTACCACCTTGCTTTGGTGAGCCCTGGTTTGGTGGTGGTCATTTCTTCTGGCAAACCTCAGCCCAGCAGCATCCCAGCAGCATCCGGCAAAGCCAGAAGCCAGGGCCACGACTCCAGTCGATCTTCAAGGGATTGAATCTTCCCCTGCACTGGACATCTTTCTGTGGTCCTAAAAAATGTCCCTCTTGGAAAAAGAAGAAGGGCCGGTTTGGTATACCAGTAGTACCGCACAAGGCGGTGGCGGAAGTTTCAGGAATAGCAAACTATAGGAAAGGTGAGTTGCTGTGAATGATGGATGGCAGAGCAGATCC
>BGPT01000399.1:238051-252476 GCA_003297045.1 Symbiodinium sp. clade C Y103
TCATGGCTGAGCTCTTCACATCTTGGCTCTTCTCACCTCTGCTTTTCAACTGTCCATATTGTCGGAAGTTTCACTTCTAAACTTCCTTCGACTATTCATATCTATTCATTAGCATTTGCCTACATGCTGGTTTGAATGGGGTATAATGGGGGGACCTCTTTATCAATCAACCAATCGCATTTTAGGACATCTATGCTGGGCATCACTGGACCAAGAGCCAAATCGGCAACGACCAACCGAAACAGGCTTCGACTGGGCTGGACCAGGTCCACCCATTCTCGGTTTGTAGCCAGGGTATAGCCCGATCCAAGAGCTGGTTCTATGTCTCAAATCACAAATCCCAATGGTCCAACCACCCGCTGCAAGCATAGTGAGCGTGAATCATTGGCCATTCTTATACATTTTTTGAAAGGGGTCAAGTATAGAGCAACAAGTATGATTGTATAGATTCCGGAAGACGAGCAAAGAAGCGGTTCTCACACTCATCCAGAAAACATTCCACTTCTATCTTAGCTAACCCGATGGTATTTTCTTCTTGAAATTCCCCACATTTGATCGTTTCTGTGGACCAACTCCCCAAAAATTGGTGATTTCCCGATATTTTCTTGGTTGAAATCATGTTACATCCCCATGTTGGTGAAAATCCCCATGTTTTCGCCTCTGAGATGGTCACCACCTTCCCCTCCAAGTCCAAGCGCAGAGAGCGCAACTTCGACCTAGATGAAATTCTTGGGGATTTACTCTCTGCTAACATAGCTATGGAACACGGCCCATTTATAGATGATCCATGATGATCAAAAATGGTGATTTTCCAGTGTGCTGCAGTAAATTACCAGAGGGTATAGTTGATTTTTGTTTCTAGTTGGTAAAAATATAACTTGGTGAGCCCGGGTTTTTATTATATGGGGGATGTAACTATGCAACCATAGGTTTTTTTCCGGCAAACCTAGAACTGAGGTGATCATGGGAACTGGATGGTCGGGAAAATCAACCGGCAAGCTTCATGCTTCATGGTAAAAACCCGGTTTTCCTGTGGATTTTCCCTGAAATCAATCCATTGATTTGTTTTGAACTTTCCTGCTGATCATTCTTGAACCAAGTCTGGGGATTTTGAAGCTTTTCGAAGGACCAAGCTATATGGGGGACACCATGGGATACCCTCCTCTCTGAGAAGCCCAACTCCATCTCTCGCCCCGGTGCTGGTTGCTCCCGAAAGCGCGCCTCGGAGCCAGGAATTCCGTTGCAATGGAAGGATCCCATGGCAGCAGATCAACTGCCTCAACAAATTGTACACTGACACCAACCAAATCCAACCAAGTTGAATGGCTGGACCCCATCACTGCCATGTCTTACTAGGCAGAAAACCCTGCAGAAAACGTCAGTTCCAAGCGATACCAAAAAAGGCACTTCGAACTAGGCTCTCCTGCGGAAATTTGCGTATCGACCCGGGCCTAGTCCAGTTTCTTAGGGATCCATGGTGGGTGGTTCTCAAGGACCATGTATGGACGTAATCAATCCCTTATTATCATATCCATAGAATCTATAGAATCTATATACATGGTTATCTTTCATTCACGATTGTGATTCTTACCGTCCCTATTATCGCCAATGCAATTATCATTGTTATTAGCAATTGATACATGTACATACGTACACATCATATCTACCGATAGTGTGGGGATCTATAACCTGAAGCTATGGTCACCACCTCCAGGTCACTCCGAAGCAGGTTGAGCTTTGACCTCGGCGTTCTTTTAGCTAGCTCCCAGCCCGGTGCACATCAAAATAGCTGGATAAAGAGGTCGCAACATCCAATTCCAATGAGAAATTAACATCGAACATTGATGAACAATTGCACTGAATCGGCATCTTTTTGGGGGTGATGCTGGTAGCTCCCAATTGTGAAGACTATGGTATCATAGGTTTTGATTTTGAGCCATTCCCAGTGTTCCAACATATTTCTGATCTCAAGTAAAGTGCGGCATGACTTCCTCTGTGAGATCAACACTGGCGGCTCACTAGGGTGTCCAAAAAGTAGGGACCACCCCCCATCGATTGCCCTTCCAAATCAAACAGAGATACATCAAAACTGAAGCGGAAAACATGAACACAAATTCAATTTGCATGGCCTCATCTTCCATTGTAGTCTAAAACAAAGTTCCTACGGAACTTTAAGATATAATATGATATAATAAATAAGATATATAGATATTCCATGATATTCCACTTTCCTGCGCTCAGCTCATCCACCTGCGGTCCTGTTTTTTTGAAGACCGGGAGTCGCCGGTGAAGTTCGCCGCGACGGCCCGCGGCCGATTCCTGGGCCGGGATGGGGCCGGATCCCGAGCCCCTGAGCCTGTCTTTGGCTCGGGCTCGGTGGAAGATCCATGGGAAGTTTGCCCAAAATTCATTGGAAAATTGCTGTTCTGAAAAAGAACAACACCTATTTTATCATATTATATATTATTACTTTTTTTTATCCCATTTTCCTCATCTCAAAGTCTCGGTTTTTGGTCTCTTTTGGGCCAGAATTCCATGGGCCAAAACTTCGCATGGCAATCGCCTCCGCGTCCCCTTTGAACGCGGCAGCTTGCGCTGCTACTGTACGACGCGAAACGGCTTTCGGCAGCATCAGTGGGAGCGGTCCCTCTCCTCTTCCACATCCAACTGCACTAGGATCTCCTTGCCCCATCTGGGAACAATTGGGATGTAGCATGATGTAGCAACGGAGTCTGGATGATCTGTAATGAAATCCTAAACCTCCTTGGGTTATGAAAGTGATCCTCCTCCCTGCGAAACTATCGTCCATGGTGAGATCGTTTGGGGTCGCCATAGAGGATGATTCACCCATGACCTCTTTGGGAGGATCAGCTGCGGATGACATCTCCAGCACAGATGGACAATAAGAAAGTGAAAACCCAAGTTACTGCAGACCACTGTTGCTGATTTTAGTATTTGTGGCTGTGTCCTCTGTTTGTTTCCTGCTGTTTTGCTGGTGGTACAAGTTTCAGAGCGCCAAGTCAAAAACGTCAAAATAATCAACCAAGCGGATGGAAGAATCACATGAGTTTGCTTGTACCAAACTTGTTGGTTGAAATCTGTGGAAACACCATTTCGTTCAGTCCCATCCCCCAAATTCACACTAAATACGGATTAACAAGTATATCTCCCCATCACATCCCACTCATACAAAAGTTAACATCTCCCGATTATATCCGATGAATCCCCGTGATATATGGGGGTCGCCAAAATGGAAGATCCACAATTCACCATAGGTTTCAATACAAAAATGGTCATCCATGACTTGGATGATTTGGAGGTACCCCCGTGACAAAACGGAAACCCCGCATTCGCTGCGCTCCTCGATGCTGGGGACCGACCCACCTCCCACCTCCACTCGGGTGGAGGGCCGCAGTGCCTAACCAATCTGCTTGGTGGCTCCATGGGAAAACATGGTCCTCAACATGTGCTAGCAACAGAGCTATGGAAGCCATAGACCACTGAGTTCGATGATTTACCCATAAAAACCAGTGACAGTCCATAGCTACATGAACTTCCCAGAGGGAATCATGTGTATTGCCTGGTTGATTCTGCAAAATCATTCACTCAGCTGCAGCTGAAAAGTCCAGCCATTTGGGGATGATTCCATGAATCCTACCACCATCCATAACCATTCATATCTTCGGATCGGTTCCGATCAGGTTTTGAGGCTCCTGATTTGGACCCTTGGACCCATTTCGCAACGAATATTCCACTATTATAGAGTGTGGGTAAAACAATCATAAACCACCCATTTTGGAATGGTTTATACCACCTATTTATGGTGATTTGGGGGATGGTTTATTATTGTTTTACCCACATTATTAAAAACACCTGAAAGAGGGACTACCCGCCCAACAAAAGAGATGCTTCAAACCGCTGAAGTCATCCAAAGTCCACGAAAAAACAGGTCAATGAAGTCAAGGGCCATTTTTTTGCTGGTGGAATCACCTGGGTGACGAACTCCATGGACCTTCATGGGGCTTAGCTCAACCCGATGTGTCCCCGTGCACCGAGACACTTCCCATTCCCGTGCTTCATCGCGATCCAGCTGAGCTAGAAGCTCCTCAACACTCTTCCTGAGAGGGGGCCCATGGTCAACAGCCTTCATGAAACGTGGATGGGTCAAAGGTCAAAATCGCCAGTAAATGGACGTTCATCCCTGCCAAAGAAAATACATTTTACGATAGGTTCTGATCCATAGTCATTCAGTTCCATTCATATCTTCGGTATAGCAGACGACACCAGTGGATGAAGACACAGGGTCGACAGCCAACGACATGTGGCAGCCAAGACACGTCACAAAAGAACCTTAGATGATGCCAAAGTGCAAGGGCAACCAGATAACATGTCAAGGTCTGCGGGTGAAACTTGGAATAAATGTCACATTCACTTAAGTAAAATTATATGGACTTGGAATAAACATCATCCCTAATTTTTGTGGCCGCTGAACCCAAAACTGTGTATGTCATTCGGGCTGCAGATATATTTATGATGTTTTCAAATGTTCACAAATCCCAATTTTGTTGAATGCTTTGGTGACGACCTGCTAACATTGCCAGTGACACCCATTGTGAACTGTTACCATCCCCGCTACCTTACTTGGGCCATATTCTCAGCTATATCCAAATGATCCATGATGATAACCCTCACTTAGATGTGCCATGGAGTCAGTTCACCAATTAGTACGTGGGGTATCACCCATTAAATATCCGTTGACTCACCATGTTTGGGGTTACCAGTCAACTACTGCAACTCCATGGCCCTAAGGACCCAAAGCCCCACAGCGCCAGGGACTCATCATCCCCGCAAAATATGGTATAACCAGACATTTCCCAATAGAAAATAAAATAAACAAAGTACTAGCATTTTATAGAGAACATACAGTGAAAATACCAGATGTGTTAGGTCTTGATCCATAGCCATCCCAGCCATCCCCAAACGATGATGATCCCGGTTTTTCCCCAGGGACTTTCTTCAACTTCATCATCACTGCTAGCGCCCTGAAACAGCTGCTGACCAGGGGGGGCATCCTCCACTGGGTCGGAAAGTGGATGTCATCTCGAAAGCACAGATTTGAAGCAATTCTTAGCAATTCTTACTTGGATTGGCGAAGTGGTTAGTAAGTAGGCTGCGACTATCTCCCCCCCCAAATAATCCACTTACGAACTAGTTAGCTAACTAACTCCATGGCCTATCTAAGTATATAGGGATTGACATGAGGCAGAATGACAGTCGTTCCTCCTATCGACTGTCTAAATATGGTTGCGAGCATCGCTGAAATATACATTCTTGTGAACCATGTCCTTGCCCCAGTCTATTTTGGTTCAATCCCCATTTCTTGCAGCTTCAACCTCCACAATCCCGTGTTTTTGGCGTGCTGACAACCCCCATATCTCGAATAGTTCTCCAATTCCAATCTTGAGATCATCTTCAAAAATGTTAAAAGTCTGAGCATCACTTACAAACCAAAAAAAACATCACCATGTTTCAATATGTCTTTGCCTTGCAAAACAACCGGTTTCTGGAGATGTCCTTTTTATACCTGGAGGGCACCTCGAAGAACATGCTCACCGAGTCATCCGCACCACTGGAGATCGCCGCCTCCGCCCATTCCTGGATGCCTCAGTCACTGGAATGAGATGGAACGCCTAGCCTATCTGCTGCGAAACTCAGGTGAAACCATTCGTGAAACTGGAATCCAGAGTCTTGTGATCTGAATTTGAAGGTGATACTTTGTTAACGAAACAGTTTTTAAGGTTCAAGAGGTGAAGACAATTGAAGACAGTATCTCTTTGGTTCATGTCTGCTCGAATCTACATCACGATCCGCTTTTGGAAGATTTTGGAAGTGTCCAGCTCTCATAACTACTTCCCAGTTTCGTTTCCGAAACGAATTTTGTTCCCCAACTCAATCAACCATGGTTTCTCCCTCAAGACTCTCAGTCTGTTGGTCTTCTTATATTAAAAAGGAAAAAGTTAACCCCAGAGTCCCTCAAAAGTCACCATAGTTTTCCCCTGAAATTTGTCCAACATCTGAGGCTCCCGTCCCCAGGGCATCAAATCTTCCACCACGCAGTCGCGGCTGATTCTCCTAGATGTTTTGTTGTTGTCTCCGGGGGATGAGGTTCTGTCATTGGAAATCTGATGGTTTATTGGAAGCCAATAGAAGTTCAATGGGGGATGTTCATCGGGAATATAACTGACCAGCTTTTATATTATACCCTGGGGCAAACGTCCCATCAGAAAAAAAAAAAAAACCTTCGGAAAACAAGGGTGATAACCACATCTATGTTAGTCTGCAGGAGAGTACCTATCGGAGATCAAACATAGTCTAAATACCAAAATCTAAAAAATGGAGAGTACCAACTTGTCCTTCAGCTATGGGAATAGAGGGGTAGAGTTGGTGTGATCTGCATGTCCTTTTACCAGCATTTGCTGATACGCTGATAGAACTGTGGCTTTCGTCTGAGAATCAACCAAACAGTTAGAAAACGAGATCTCCGGGGAAATGTCATCACTATCAAGGATTTGCCTCCGGACAAGAGCAAGATCATGTTTGAGGTAGTGCTGTCGAGTCGTGTCTCCCAACAATTGCCAAAATGCGGTGTTTTCATTGAGGCCGAGTATGACATATCTCTGAGAAAAAAAAATAGATCCTGCCGCACTGCCAGACGAGCGATTTCATGGCCCAGATTCACTTTTGATCATCTTACCATATCTTTCCCTTTCTGGGGTGACTCAACTGTTGTTGCTTCCCTCGACATCCACACCTATGGTGCTCTTTGAGATGGCAAAAAATCCTCCGAATCCTTCAAAAAATCAACCGTAAAAGGACTGGAAGAAGTAGCATTGATGTCTGAGACATGTGGATTTATACATTTCAGAAATTTTCAGAATTAGAATCATAAATCATTCCCCAACCAGAGACTCCTGGGTGATTTTGGAATGATTCCAATCCCAAGCGGGTTCCCATCCTCCACTCGTGACCGTGGCCCGGGTGTGGGAACTTCCGCGGCCGGTCCCGCACGCCGTCGCTAGGACCCACCTGGATCCAGAAACAAACTTTTTGTGAGAGCTGTTACTGAGCTGTTTCAACTTGGACGCTAAAATATCTGAAATCTACCCTCTGGTTATTTAAAATGGCCATGGAAAATGGCTAATTTTGGATGATTTTCCCAGCTACAAACCTCCATTTATAGGGGATCTTCCATGGCTATGTTAAATAACCCTAGGGTAACCTTTGAGATTGTTGTTTATTTAATCTTTTGGTTAGACCACCAGAGATCGTCAATCTGGGATCATCAAAAGCATAGATCAGGCCCAGAAAGACGCAAATTGTGGTCCAAATATGTTGAGAATGGCATAAAATTGGTGTGTATGAAAAAAGGGTGACGGATTCAAAAAAAGAAAAAAAAGTATCAAAAAAACATATTCGACAGGAGATCAGAAAATAAATATCTAAGGCATCAACAAAAAATATTCCCCTGGAACCCCTCGTTTTCTATGGCCCTTGCAACAGTTTGGAGACAAAAGCGAACATTCCTGTGGTATTTGCAGCGCTTTGGAAGCGGAACCTCTCGCCCGTAAGGACATTGGACCTGGAAATGACGCATTTGCAAGCATTTTGTGAGCATTTCTTGTGAAACGTTAGTTTAGTGTTTGTTGGCGGGTTACTTCAGGTTGGTTCAAGGTTTTTGTAGGGTGGATTTAAACTTAATTTAGGTTTCATTTCATTTATACAAGACTTATTGGTCTAGGTTTCGTTTTAGACTTATTGAGGGTTGGTGTTTGGTTTATTTAGGGTGGGTTTGTGGTTTTGCTTGCAGTTTTCCAATGTTTATTTAGGGTTGGTCTCACGGCTAGTGTAGGGTTGCTTCAGGATGGTTTAGGATTTATGTAGATGCTGTTAAAAGTCGAGTTAAGGTTGGTTTAAGATTTAGGGTTGGTTTGTGTTTCTTGTGTTATTTAGGGTTGGCTTAGGGTTGGCTTAGGGTTTCTTTGGGATTGGTTTAGGGATTGTTGGGGGTTGGTTCAGGGTTCATGTAGGTGTTATTTAAGTTTTCTTTAGGGTTGGTTTAGTGGTTTTTTCAGGGTTGGTTTAGGGTTGATTTAGGGTTAGTTAGTGTTGATTTAGGGTTGGTTTAGGTTTCGTTTAAGACTTACTTAGGCTTGGTTTGGGAAGGTTAGTTTTTGGTTAAGTTGGTTTATGGTTTACTCTGGTGTATGGTGTCTTTAGGGCTGGTTGAGGGTGTCATTTGCGGTGGTTCAGGACTATTTTGTTCAAGAAAGGTTGGGTTAGGGTTTATTTAGATTTCGTTTAAGACTAATTGATGGTTGGTTTACTTAAGGTTGGTTTAGGGTTTATTTGGGGCTGGTTTAGGGTTGGTTTAGGATTTAATGTAGGGTTGGTTTGTCATGTTTGGGCCTTACTTAGGGCTGGTCTGAGATTTCTTTAGGACTGGTTTGTGGTTTGTTTATTTGTTATTTAAGGTTCATTTAAGGTTGGTTCATAGTTTCTTTAGGGGCTTCTTAAGGGTTTATTTGCGGTTGGCTTAGGGGTAGTTTAGGGTTTATCAATGGTTGATCTGGGGTTCGTTTAGGTTTCGTTTAAGACTTCTTTAGGGGTGGTTATATATACACATGTCTGAAAAACGGTCGGTTTAAACAAGATTAATTAAACTTTACTCAGAATTGTTTTAAGGCACCAGAGCCACCAAAGAACGGAAGGACCAAGGGACCAGAGGACTAAGGGACCGGGGACCAAGGGACCGGGGGGACCAGGGGACCAAGGGATCAAGGGACCAGAGGACTGGAGGACAGGGAGATTCAAAAACACAAGACTTAACACTACACCAGCGCAGGAAATATGAATATGTATGTTTCGTTGTTTTGACCCTCTGAAATGGGATATAATATGATATAATATACCAAAAAATGGCAATCTATACATGCATAAAAAATGATGGCCAGCGAGTACCCTATTTTCAGACAAACCAAAATCTGAAAATTCCGCGAATTCTGAACGTGCCTACTGATGCTTCGGAAGATCATGATCTTAGAACCCTACATGGGTTTTTCTGAAACTAGGCTGCCAAAGTTGGATGGTCTATCGGTCGTCATTTTCCCATTATTTGACAAGGGATGAAATTCCTCATTTTTTGACACTCCCAAAGATCATATGCTAGGTTTACCCTCTGGTTTAACATAGCCATGGAAAACCACCATCCTTAATTTATACGTAAATCACCTTAAATATCCATAAATCATCTATAAATGGACCATTTTCCATGGCTATGGTAAATAACCAGGGGGTATATCCGAATCCCATTCCCCATGATATCCCCACGGGATCTCCATGAATTGCTGAGGCTGCCAGCAATGGCACCACGCACCACGCTGGACGGCTCCTTTTGAAAGCCTGGCTCTACAAGCTTGTCAATGGTGCAGCATGGAGAAAAAACGGGGGGATCTTCAATATGGTTGATGTATATAGGTGCAAATATCTATATCTATATTATACACACAACATAAGATATCAGTAACAACGGTAGATGTGGGACTGTTCATCATTGCCAATTTGGGATGGTTGACCGAGGGTTTATACTTGTGAGTCGACAATCCCACAAAATCAACCTTGCAACTTCAAGGTTATACGGCTAAGGCGAAATCCCCACATGTTCAATGACCAAGCCGTTTAGAGAAGTAAACCCAGTAGTAGACTATCCCAGCAAACCAGCCATTTGGGCATCATCTTACAGCATCCCGTTGGGGTTTCCCCAAGTTTTCATCAACCTGGGCATGGTGACGATGGCGGCCGCCCGCCTGCCCAAGCCTCCAATGATGCCAAGGCATCCCCCGAAGGCCCCACAGGAAGGAGCAAAATCAGCTGACTCGGAGAGTCCTCGATGCCGTGCCCCCAGAATTTCCCATGGATTCAGTCGATGAGGACATGCCATGTGCTACCGGTATCGGTTGTAGTGGCTACAACATGCTACAACATCAAAGTACGACTCAATCGAATAAAACCCAATCAAATCAAAGTATCAATCAAATCAGTTCAAATCAAACCAAATCGATCAAGCGGATCCCAGAATCCCTGTCAAGTCCAGTCGGCGCTCCAAGTCGGCTAGCTACAAAGTTATAAAATCTTGGAGGGGCACATCACTATCATCACAGCATCTCTCTATTTTCCTCTATTCTTGGGAAACAGTTTGTTGAGGTTGATTGATGCTATATATAATCTATATTTATAGTTGTAGTTACTTAGATTTACAGTATATTCATAATATATTCATATATGGGTATATATGTAGATGTTCGTTGATGTTCCTTGAAACTCACAGGCCTGCCGCGCAAGGAAGGTCACATCCAACTCCCACCAGGGGCCAAATTGCGAAGGAAGGAGGGAGCGAACCACCTGAGATATGAAAAGTCAACATCGGAAAATCACTGTGGCCAATAGTTTTGAGATTTCTATTACGGAAATTGAATCTCCAAAAATAGTACTAGTATGTACTATAGTATGTACTAGTATGTGTACTATACTGAATATGTACTGTACTATTTGGATTTCTACTGGGATATGGGATAATGGTACTATTATGTACTAGTCAAAATACTACGCGCCTGACACCATCGTTTGCCCAAGAATTCACATGGCATAACATGTTAATATATGTTACTATTCTATATGTTAACATTACTATGATAGCATATCCAGTCGCACTATCTTCATGATTATCCAAGATCTCCAACGGTCGAAATGATGAGAATTGTACCATGATTGTACAAGTTCTTCCACCTGAGTCGTGAGTATCAAATTCTGTTGTAACAACAAACTGACCATGCTGACTCAAAGTGCATCCATATTTGCTGTTCAGTGCAATACTGACACTTCCACGTGCCGCCCGGAAAGATACATATCATTACCATTTAGGTTGGGGGGTTGGGGGCTATCCTTCATGATGATGATGATGATGATGATGATGATGATGATGATGATGATGATGATGAGGATGAGGATGAGGATGATGATGATGCTTCTGTGTCCAGGCAAACGATGGCGTTTGACTGTAATACTACTATTGTAGAATCGGATTTGACGAAAATCTATCTGATACCTGTATTGTGGGTTGCTATGCTTTGAACAACAAGAATTACCATCCTCTTTTTTCAAGTCGTCCCCAGCCAATCTCCAAATAGACTTTTCATAAGGAGCCAGCAGCTATTTTTCCTAAATCTACCTAGACCTCCAAGTAGCAGTAGCCATACGAATTGGCTACAATGGGCTAACATATCCATTATGACTTGGGACTTACCGTGACTTACGCATTTTCATGGGTACTTGGAGGACATAGGTAAATATAAGTATGAAGATTAAACCCACCCAATCCATGTGAATATCGCAAGCTGCAATTAAATGAGTCCTCGTGTGTTTATCTTTATGCGATTTATGGATGGGACTCCGCCCATTTTGTGTCAACTGACTCAGAGATGGGTGTGTCTAAAAATGGATAAAAATGGTGTATATCATGGTATATCCTCCACATAACCAGTTTAAATAGAAAAAACATGGAAAAACAATGATATGATAAACCATGGAAATTTGGGTGTACCCAATTTTCCGACAAACACGGAGAGTTTCTTCAGATGTCTCGCTCGCATGTCCAAGGCACACCAACACGTTCGATCATGCTGTTGCGCATGCACACGAATCGACCCAAAGGATCGTAGTAATGCACCTGCCGATCCCCAAAAAGAAAGATGATCATGGCCATTTATAGTAGATTTTCCCATTAAAAATTGTAATTTTCATATCTATGTTAGTTTACCAGAGGGTAGATCATCTCAGCAAAAAATCATCAATGTGGTAGACCCAACAATAAACCTACCATTTGGGGATGATTTGTACAACCCATTTATGGTGATTTTGGATCCCTTGAACAAATAAGGCCGCCTTGAGTTCCAAATTCCAAACACCCACCACCAGCTCCATCATCACCACAGGTGCTGAACTTTCTGAAGATTGCGGCCTTTTTTTGCAAAGTAGACGGTTAAGTCTAGGTGCGGCCTGGCCGGTTGAATTTTTCCTAGAAAGCGCCTACCAAAAAACGAGGGTCGCCAGATATCTCGGTCGTCCCTGACCCATCACCCTTACTCAGAGACACCCAAAAATGTGGAAAATTGATCATCATGATGGCAAATTATGATGGGCACTATTCATCCGCCGGAACATCCGGAACCTTGCGAGTTTACCTTCAAAATAGCGCAGATCGGTGTCGTTGGACATCCTCTGCTTTCACAAAAATCAGCGCCAACACGGCGGACCCCGAGGCACGCCAGTGGCTAGTCGTGACCGACCTCCAAAGCCGGAGGCCCAGCGGAGAACACACTCTTGTTGTGTCATTCTCCTCGAGCCATCCTGAAGGACTGATAGACGTGTAACTAATGTGTTTTTTTTTCACACTTCAAACAGGCTGATAGGATCTTCCCAACAGGGGAAAACCTTTTGCTGGTTCTGAGATCAAATCCATCAGGACGACCATCCTAACTCCAAAAAAAAAACTTCCTCCGCCACTGCCCGGGAGGCACATCTGAATTGCCCCCGGCAAATCTTTGGCAGATGTCACATGCGCATGTGGATTTCATCATCCCAAGTCCACCAAAGACTTCAATCTCTCGTGTAGCAGGGTGATCTTGCCTTGCCTTGGACTAATGTGAACCACCAAAAAGAATGAAGATGGCCATTTTGATGGTCAAAATGATGGGCAATAAGTTCTCAAATATACTCCCAATGTGTTCCCACCATGTGATGGATTAATCCCATCAAACAATCTCAAATACCCTCCTCTTTTGGGCCCCAAAATGAAACTATAGATCCAATACAGTTCACCAGGGGTTCGTTTGGGAGTATTTAAGTATTTTTAGAGGATTACAAGATAGTTAATAGTTAATATCAAACCAAGTGTCCATTCTTCAAATTCCAATGTTCATTGCTTAAAGCCCCATTTTTCCTTGGCTAATTCATGTGAAATCCCCATAAATTCCAGGGAAAGAGATTTAAAAGTATATCAGTATATCACCATCATATCTAACTCTTCTAAAAGTTCCTGTATCCCCCATTCTATTCCCATCAAAAAAAATGGTTGAAGGTTCATCATTTAATTCCCCATTAATTACATCAATTAAGCCACTTTGTTGTGGTCCACCCACCACCGGGTGACCATCAGTAACCAACTCAGGCCCAGGTTGCGTCGCATCTGATGTCTCAAAGTGTCCCTCCAGGAGCCAAGGCTCTGTCCGATGGAACTTCAATTTCACCTCGCAGCTCAAGGCGCTTTTTCACTGCACGACGCTTGAACTGCGTGATGTTCTTCGGAAAACATGATGGGGGGGAGAAGGGATGGGGAATTCATGGGAAATGTCCAGGTTGAGTGATGTTTAATAATCAATGTGGTTTCATACCCTTGAATTGGATCATGGAAATTCATCGCAGAAATTGGGGGCCTGGGTAGTTCACCCATAGTATTTATGGATGTGAAAGATCCCCCCTACAGTCAAATAGGTTTTGATTGGAACCCAAGTGACCCATCCATCAGCTGGTGTCAAAATCAGATGGGGAATGGGTCAAAAACCTATCATTACCATATTTGGCGGATTTTGGGGGAATAATTTAATAAATAATTACCAGCTATTTTGGGGGACCAGGTTCTGGATGGTTTTGGCAGCCCGATGATCCCAAGTCACCAGCATGCTTCCCCAGCTGTAATTCTCGGTCCACTCAACCTTGGGTGGCTTCACGAAGCCATTCACCGTTCCTTCATGGGAAGCAGAGCCTTCTACGGTGCCGTCGGGATGGAAATGCAGATGTCGTTCCTGCAGACCATGGAATTGACCATTCTGGTGATGAATTATGATGAATTGATCAATCTTTGGTGAGGGTTTTTTTTTTCCAATTCTTGCTGGCTTTAGATTTCAATAGATTTTAGATCCCCCAACTCCTGCACCTTTCAAACTCACCTTTGAACATCAACATCATCAACACGGCCGGCGCTCCTCCCGACGAGTCTTCTGCTTTTTACCGCTCCCTTCCTGGATGGTGGCGGACCAGACGCCATTCGGCAGCTTGTCCTGGGTGGATAGCTGGTTGGATTCCTTGGAGCCTTGTCTCGAGGGATGCTGCTTGGAGCCCGGCCGCAAGTTGCTTTGCTTCGAGCCCGGCCTCCAGAAGCGAAGCCGGAGCCATGGTGAGCCCTTTGTTTGGAAAGTCGCCCCTGTTGATACAAGATGATCGAAGGAAGTTTAGAAGTGAAACTTCCGACAATATGGACAGTTGAAAAGCAGAGGTGAGAAAAGTCAGAAGTGAGAAGATCAGAGATGAGAAA
>BGPT01000399.1:255079-289432 GCA_003297045.1 Symbiodinium sp. clade C Y103
GGGAAGCAGAAAGGCAAAGAAGCAAGAAAAGCAGAGAAGCAGAAAAGCAGAGAAGCAGAAAAGTAGAGAAGCAGAAAAGCAGAGAGGCAGAAAAGCAGAAAAGGCAGGAAAGCAGAGAAGCAGAAAAGCAGAGAGGCAGAAAAGCAAAAAAAAAAACGGAGAAGCAGAAAAGCAGAGAAGCAGGAAAAGCAGAAAAGCAAAAAAGCATGAAAGCAGAGAAACAGAGAAGCAGGAAAAGCAGAAAAGCAAAAAAGCAGGAAAGCAGAGAAACAGAGAAGCAGGAAAAGCAGGAAAGCAGAGAAGCAGAAAAGCAGAAAAGGNGCAGGAAAAGCAGGAAAAGCAGAGAAGCAGGAATCCAAAAAAAAATCCTAAACTTGTCGCAAAAAAAAATCCTAAAATAATTAGCCCTCCTTTTTGAAACTTCCGCCACCGCCTTGTGCGGTACTACTGGTACAAGAATGGAAGGTTCGACCTGGATCTACCTGGTGTTTTGGGGGATTCTTACAGTCCATTTTTTGGGGGTGAATCAACCAATATGAGATGGGATGGGGGTATGTTTCGTGGCTCAGGTGGGGAAAAAAATGGGATGTTGGGAGATTCATTACTTACCAGCCCAGTGGAAGTGGCTTTAGGAGAAAGTGAAGGAAAAATCTAAGACAATCAAGCAATGCTTCATGTATCATCCCAAGTCCCCTTTGTAGCCTTGGGATCACTTGCACACCCCTTGAAAATGGATCACGTAAGCATCAATGAATCAGGGAGACGGGAGTATGAGGCGGTGCGAGTCAATCCGCACGGGCCAGAAAATTATGAATCTGACCCAACAGAGTGCGCGTACACAAGAAACAAGCGTCAATTAATCACACACAAAACAACAATTTGGCAATGAATCAGCATCAATGACATAAAACATCAATTTAAAAGTATCATTAAAGTATCCTTAGAACATTGGTTTTACACCACAAAACACCAAAAACGCCCCCGTTTTCCCCGTTTTCCCACCTGGACTTCGGCGCTTCCTGGCGCCGCACATCGCCCGCGCTGCAGCGGCGGTTCAAAATCTCGGCCTGGGCCTCGACGGAATCTTCACCCGTGGGGCTGCCCGGGTCGGACTGGCGCCGGGTGTAGTGCTTCCGGAGGTACTGCCTCCAGTGATGAACGGTGAGGATATCTTTGGGGTTCAGTTTGGTGATCGGTTGTTTTTTAGGGCATTTGGAAATGCATTTTGGGATGTCTTGGTTGGTTGAAGCGCTAGCGGATGCTGAATTGATGTGAATTGTGGGCGTGTTCTTCTGTTGGGATTTATTGGGGGGTGTCTGAAAATGATGGGAAATTGATATATGATCATTGTCTTACCCGTGTTTATGGCTACTCGTGGGGGATGCCCAATTTTAAATAATTTTAAGATACCATTTGGTACATCGAGAAGGGGCGATTGATGTATTTTTTGGGAGTTGAGTTGGGAAGAAAAGGGAGAGTGATGAAGATTGGGGATAGAACCCGAAGCCAAGATGAGGGAAAGCCAGGAAAACAGCATTTTTGATGAGTAAATCGTTTCGAAAATTCAGGCTTCCAGGATTTGTTCGGGTTTCCCTACCATGAATGGGAAGGATCTCGTGAAGAGAAGCAGCAAGGACACACGTGCGGTGGTTGAACATACAAATCGTAAACAAAGACAAACTGAAATGGGGATGCAGCACCAACATCACAGGGATGACTTGAGATAAACAGCCGGTTGAACAAAAGAAGGGACAAGGATTTCAGGTTTTTGTGATTTTTTGTGATCCCATCCCCACTTTGTATTACACACACCCATTGTATGGTCCCTACATTCCCCTGCTAAATCATGGTTTCGTTTGGTTCACATTAGGGGAAGGGATTAAATTGCCAGTTGGACCTCACAAATAGACAAGCTGCGTTTCACGGGCCTTACGGACATGTCGTGGGCAGGAAGGGCCACAGGGGACTGGTGTTGACACAGTGGTGTTCGGTGATGCTGTACCACCTGCAGGTACAAAAAAAAAAACAATAAGATCCTTTGACCTATAAATAGTGATATTCCTCACATCCATAAATTCCATGGGGGTGAAATGGCTTGCACCCTTCACAAGAGCCCAAGGAAATGCTCATCTAAGACAACCTGCACAGCTACCCAGCCCCGCACCTGGAGGTGTCAGTGTGAACCCGAGAAAAGATTTGCCGATTTCGCACCTCCTCCTCCTCCTCCGATCCTCAGCTGCGCCCTCCCGGCAAATCAGAAGCACCAAACAGATGATTCTTTTTGCCCTTTTTTTTATGGCATGAAAAAACCGTGCCATTTCAAACATGACCTAGCCATATCTATAGCCATCATTTCTGCCAGGTGAGTGACTTGGTGACACTTTTACGGTGACAGCTCTAGGATGAGGATGGGATGAAAAGAAAGGTGACATGAGTATGCAGCATGTCTGAAAATAGGGCATCCATGGGCATCCCCAAATCCATGGGGTGATCATCAAGTTCATCTTTTCACTCGAAAATTGATAGTAATTGTATAATTACCAAAAAAAAACAGCAATTTGGGAAGGACTCCACCATTTTCAGATAAAACCACATAAGCCTTCCAACTCTGATTGTCATCTCCTTGCCCCAAGGAGTTCTACGTCGCAGAGGAATTCAAACAGATTCCATGCAAAACCTATTGAGACTTGTTTGCTTTGGGTGGGGCACTTGAAATCTATGGAAAAAAACAAGGGATTTTCCCCACTGATCGGCTTCCCGTTCAAGAAATGGAACGATTTTTCCGCGAGATTTCGCCGGAGTTTAGATGCAGCAAAGGGGCCAGAGGACAGTGACCGGTTGCTCCGCTGAGAATGACGACTCTGCGGAGGTTCCAGAGATGCACCTGGTGAAACAGCCATCCCTTGAGACCAATGAAGATCTGAACCACAAGGCCCAACAAGTCCCAAAGATAGTCGGCGTGAGTAGTCAGAGGGGAAATCATAACGCAGGTTTGCAAGGCTACACCAATAGCATCACTTCACATATCTTCACATTTTGATGTAGGTTGATGTAGGTTGGCTATGTTGGTTTCTCCGCTTCTGCGTTGCGTCTTGTTGCAATCTCTCATTTTTTTTGTTGTTCCTGCAAGGTGGGCCAGATTGGATAGCCAAGTAGCAAATAAATTGGAACTAATACTTTTTGGCTATTCCGTTTTTTTGAACTACTTTGAGCAGAAAAGAAATGATACAGAAATCTGTCTAGTAGATGGTGCTTCAGGCACCTATGGCCTATGACTATAGTTGATAGGGTTCTTTCAACCAACCGGGTATAACCGACGGAACCCCGTCAAATCCTATTTTCCGCTACATTTGTTGCCATAGACCCATATCCCACAATAAGTAGTTAACTTATGAAGTGGAACTCTAACCCCATCCCGGGCCCATTCCCATCATCCCCCCATTTTCATAACGGAAGCGTTTCCCCATATGCACCTGATTTGACAGTGGGGATCAGCAGCTCCCGGGGCTCGCCACTGTGGCGGCTGCGCGCCGAGGAGGGGCGCTGCAAGGTGGGAGCATTGCAGCTGGCACAGATGCCAACGGCGATGCCGATTTCCCAGCAGGATTTGCAGGCATAGAATTCCTTGGATCGTGGGATATTGTCATTTCATGGGATTTGATGGGATAATCATGATCACTTGGATGAAGGGGTTGGAAGATGTTGAAGAATCTTGGGCCTAAGATGAAGGAATTGGTGTTGAAAACGTCCTCTTTGAACACAAGCGATTCGGGGTACAGCATCCAACAACAATCAAGAGGCCACGTTTAAAATCCCGAAACAGTGCATTTACCAACCCTGAAGGAATGGTTTAGGGCCAGTTAAGAGGAAAAATCTGGAGGAAATAGCCAAAGAATTGGCTGCTAAAGCCATCTATGAGCAGAAATGCACTAAGACATGCCAGAAATGCCTGTCACATCTATGAGCAGGCCAACAATGGAATACCCACTGGTAATTTTAAGAGTTTGCTCAGTTTGCCATTGAACACCGCCATGGAAAATTATCGGTAATTTATCCACAAATGGGCGATGTTTGATAGCTATGTTAGAATACCAGGCGGAGGAAAGCACGGAAAGGTCCAAAAATGAGCCAAAGGTCTCAGCGGGTATAACCTCGTCCTGTCTTACTTACTTCCCCAAACATCTTCTTGATACGGAATCGTTCAACTCGAAAAGACTCAAGTTGTTTGTTTTACAACATGTTTCAACCATTCATGACTGTTCATCCATCATTATTCAGCCAACAGTACTAAGTCACTAAGTCACACCACTTTTTCCCCAAGCGTATCCAAGCGTCTGTTTCTGCATCGTCCAGTCTCATAATCAGATTTCGACAGCTGGCGCAGTGCAACTTTTCGGGCAGCATGGCTGAGCTCCGATGTCCCGTTGTGGTGGACAATGGAAAGGCTTGACGGAGGGTGAAGACCTTCCTAGCGCGAAAAACCGTGGCTTGGTGGCGTTTTGGGCACAAAAATGCTGGCAAAATGTATGGGTGATGCGTGCGACCATGATATAAATTTAAAATATCCTAAAACATCAATGGTTGAATATCCAGGTACACCCCCGCACGAAAACATGTTTTTTTGGAATTTCTGGGGATGCGTGGTCACATTTTTGTTGCGGAGTTTGAAGGGTTGACCACTGACGGTCATCCATGTAGAATGATCAAGTCGGATCCTTTAACTGGAGTTGGCAAACAAAAAATATATTCATTTCCAGTAAGTCATGGTAAATCATGGTAAATAAATATGTGCTACCATTTACTACCATATCAAAAGCCCATTCTATATAGCTACCATCATGTATACCATGATTTACCATGATTTACCATGATTTACCGCTATGCCATGGCGATTAAGTACCGTAAGCCATTTCCCTACCAGCTACCTACCAACGTGCAACCGTTTGTATCAGCCAAGCTTCAGTAGATCAGTGGTTTTGCAGTCCGCCATATGTTTCCTTAGGAAGCTCCCAACAAAACAAGGATAATATAATGGCTAATATTGGTTAATATGTATATATATAAACTCACATCATAAGGAGAATTTGTCCAATGTTTGAAAAAGAAATCAAAGTAAATGTATTTCAATATCTTAAAATTAAGAAAAGGCCAATGTCACCAATCAATTTCACCAATCGCCCAAAGGCTTAGGGTTCTCCCCCAAGCCACATTGCCCGTCACCATCCAGATCATATAGGATCATCACTACTATTGTATCAGCCCCCAACCCACTGGCGTGAGAACAAAACCTGTAACCAACCAAGAGTGGGCAAATGAATCATCAACGATAATTCACCAACACGCAAAATGATATTATGTATGAGAATATGACAAAAACAATAGACTATGAACGAAATGATATGATTTTAAGAAATACTCTATGACGCTCACTACAACATTATATACACTTAAATTACATGTCCACAAAATAGAGCCCATCTCTCTATTCATTGAATTGGAACATAAAACAATCATCAACTACCATCATCATGTTTCAAAATGACATCAAACCTCATCCTGGTTACAGTATGTTACAGTTCAACTAACTTCTCCCAGGTACTCCATGGCCAGAAGCGTTGCTTGCTTCTCCTGTTTCTTCTTCTTCTTCTCCGCCAGGGTCTTTTGGCTCCCTCCCGAGATGGCATGGATGATCAGTTCCGTTGGATCTTCCGCAGGCCGCGTGGCGAGGATCCCAGAATTCTCGGACTGCGCGATGGGTTTGGCGCGGTGACCCGTGTCACAGGGGTCATGAAGGGATTCGAACAGGCTTCCACTATGGCTCATATGGTTCATGTGTGGTTCCGAATGGTTTCCGCCAAAAGATATGTCTTCACATTCCGAAGAAATAGGTCATGGGAAATTCTGAATTCCAAAATTAGAGAGGCTATGGATCAAAAATCAAAATAGGCGACACTTATGCAGCCCAGCAAGCCCGGCAAACTTGGGGCGTGAAAAAAAAATGCGCCTTTGGCACATCTTTCCCTTGGGCATACGCCTTTTGGCGAGCGCTGCTGCCACTGCCCATGCCGCAGCTTCACAAAAAGTTCAGGAGAACAAGAGCGAAGTGGATTTAGCTAAATAGGTGATACGCACCATGTCAAGTACCCCCCTCAACTGAGCAGCGCAAAAAAAAACGCCTTCGAGTTGGGGAATCATTGAGGATTCTTGGGTTTGTTTTATGCAGAATGTGGAAATCAAAGGGTGTTTTGGGGGTGGGGTGCACTATGCCATGGTGGCTAACCCGTTGAGTTTTTCACCCCAGCAATGGACCCAGGTCTTTTCAAAGGTACTAGGTCAGCTGAGCCCGAGCAGCGTTCAATAGAGGTTCACATCAACTTCATGTCAACATCACGTCAACTTCATGTCAGCCCAAAATCTGGGACATAACAACCATCAACAGATATCAAGAGTGGCTCCGACATCGGCACCGGGCACCTCGTGCCCCCAGGTAGGCATGGTAGGGCTCCATTGGCCGCAGAACCAGGATGGCACTCTTTGTACAGAAAGACCTTTCCTGAGCTGTGCTGGAATCAGCAGGAAGGTGGGCAGCTTGCCGAGCTATCAACTGCTCGGGTTGGACAACAGTTGTTATCATGGGAATTCTAGAGATCAGTAATGATCATATGGAAAACACGTGGAAAAAAGGTATTGGGCCCACTTTGGTCTCGCAATGAGTTGATGGTTCTTGAGTTTTCGGAGCACGTTCACAACAGTAAATTCTCTATATGGTGTAACAGATCTCATTGGATCAACGGAAAAATTTAGAGATCACCACCACATTTGGTAGTAAAATCCAGCCCGTTTCCCGGTTTCCAGACTTTCCCAACGAAACCAACCCCTTCAAAATCCCCTGGTCCTGGTCCCGTTGCATCCAAGCATCAGCCGTGCGTGCTGAAGTCTTGGCAAAATGCATAGCCTTCCAGGATTGGGGTGAAGTGGGGCCACAGTGTCCCAGCGGATTTCATCGCATCCCAAACTGACAGGAGTCATGTATATACAGTAGAGTGTATACATTAGAACTGTTCAGTACAGTACAACAGTAGAAGTGTTTTATACAGTTGTATAAGGTTATACCCTCTGGTAATTAAACGTAGCTATTGAAAATGGCCATTTACAGTGGATTCTCCCATTAAAAATGGTGATTTCCCATAGTTATGTTAGTTTACCAGAGGGTAGACACATGAAAGACATCTTGGGCTGTCCGTCCCTGCGAAAGTTGTTTGTTTTGTAGATTTGACCCATCTGCGCCTGGTGCATCGAAAGCCTCGCCACCAGTCATCGCTCATGGCACCTTTGGACTGAGCCTCCAGGGTGGCCAGTGGTCTGCTGTTCATCCAGGAAAATTCGAGTTTGGCAACAGAAATTTCGAGTGTCACTCACCCACACTGTGGATGGATTGGGGTTTGATCCAACATCAATCTGGCTGTGAAATGGTCTATTATATCCACCCAAAAGTGCGACTAAGTTGGGGGTCAAGACTCAAGACACTACCCTGGTGAACAAACTGGGCTGGATCTTCATCCTATCCTCAGTTTCCGCAGTGGATGGCCCTTTGTTCGTGCCTGTAGTAGCAAGGATGAGGCGGCAGAACTGCTGCCGCCCAACAAAGTCAAATGTTGCAGCTTCTGGCAGCAGCGCGCCAGATAGGTGAGACCTGCTTCGCTTGTGAAATGCTCAGATGAAACCATCCAATGGCAAGATGGAGGGCTGGATTCAGGTGAAACCATGGTCATGAATTTCCGTTCCCCCTCAAAAATTGCCATAGATTGGTTTATATCTATATCAGAAATTGGGATGCTATTGCCGAGAAACTGTCGTTCTCAGCAGCTTGCTTCCAACTCCTCTCATGTTGTTGATGGTATACTACAATGGCATATAAATACAGCATATCTGCAGATATATCCCATTGCATTCCCAGAAGTATCGTGTGGTTGGGAAACTCTCGCTGTAGCTCCAACTGGCTCCCCATTCTTTACCTCCACCACTGGATAGATACTGGATAGAAATAAAGCCATTTTGGGATTACGAAGTCGTCATATTTCATCGATTTACATCGATTTATCATATTGCATTGAAATCTATAGCCTATAGCTGGGTGTATAGACCAACCCACAACTGGGGGGCACCACCTGGTAAAGTGCTGGGGTTTTTTAGAGTTTTACTCTCCGGCAATCAGCTGCTCCATGTTTTGCTGGAAAATCCCCCAATGATAGATTGTTTTCCCAGCGAACTAAGCCTCCATGACTGGGGATGTCCCAGCTTGCCATCTTTGACTACCAGAGAGGTATATTCCGTAATCATGTCAAATATATCCCATGATAATAGCATTAATATTCCATTAAATCGTGGATTATCGGATGGTACATATCCCGTTGATATCTGCATGATATATCCCCGTACAGTAAATCCCTATTGTTGATGGTAAGTTTCCCCATTTTACATCATCTTACATATTAAAACCAATAGTTAAGTCACCATTTTTCAACATCATCTGGTTTATCCATGTTTATCCATAATATGGCATTGATATGTTCTACATGATAATCCAATGTTGAACATGGTTAAGTCACCATCATTTGGGGGTTTCCTAAAATGGGGGTACCCCTAAATCATCTATTTTAATAGTGTTTTCCATTATAAAGCATCCATTTTAGGGTACCCCCATTTTAGGAAACATCCATTTAATATCCATCATGATCTCATGATTTCGAACTGCAACTGCCAGCGCCTGCATCAGAGGGACCTCCTCGGCCCAAAAGGTGAAGCTCACGCAGTTCACTCAACAAGCCGAGCCTGGCGCCGCAGGGCGGAAGATCTCTGGTGGCTTTTGGGAAACCTTGAGATTGGGATGGTGAAAGATGAGATATGTTGATAGAAATATGTTGATTTAGGGATGAAAGACTTGGAAATTGGTTTGAGAGTTGGGAGGTTTGGGAAGTTATCTCCACTCTCAATGTTTTGGTTCAAATTGGTGTGCTTTCTTTGGTCACCTTCTGCGGGCTGAGTATGGTCAATCTTCTCAGAACAACTGCCCTTGCAACCTCATACAACCCCTACGGCTCTGTGGCTCTAGAAAAGCGGAGCAGCACGGAAAACCAGCACCTCACCCACATGCGAAGGGTAGGATTGGGAACTCCCAGCCTTGGAGTTGGCACAGCATCTCATATTGATGGACCAGTAACCACACTGACCCCAGGTTGGAATGATACATGGTCAATGATGGTCAACGATATCTGTGTCATAAAATTGTAGGGAAGCGAGATGACCCAAGTGTGGGATTCAGGAACAGTTATATAATATTATATATATATAATATAATATATAGAGATTTATGCAGTACTGTGACATACTGTACCCAAAATTAACACAGACCCTGAAAACAGCTTGAAACAGGAAACTGATCTTTCAAACCTCTGTTTGGCAGGGTCTATTGGGAAAGGAATGGAAAGGATAATTACTCACCAAACTTGCCTGATATCCCACGTCCAGCCAAGGATCGGCAGAGCTAATCTCTGCAGCTGCCCAGCACCCAATTCCTGATCGGTTCAGGGTCACCAACTGGGGCCACACAAGATGGCCAACCACCAAGGGCCATGGGCAAAAAAATCTGGGAGCATCATGGGTAGAGAAAGGGAATGTGCACTCAATTTGGTCTGCCTCGGAGTCTTGGGACGGCGATGTCCCTCCGGAAGGACTGTTTGGGCTGGGGATTGGTCTATGTTCCCCTAATTTTGGATTAGTACAGTCTGTATAAGCACTTCTACCTAAAGCTTTCGCTGTCCCCAAGTCTCTGGAAGCTGCAAATAGTCCTTAGTGAAGATTGTTGGTTCAATCCCTATCTTTGACGAAATCCGCCACCAGCCAGGTGCCTTGGACACAGATTGAGCAGCACAAAGCAGCTGAGTGACCTCAACTGATCAGGTGACCCCCACTAAAACTGGGCAACTCCCAAAGATCGACTGAACATTTCTAAGTATTCAATCCTTGCCCATTTTTGGGGGACCCACGCGTGCATTAATTCAAAAGCACAACAAGTCTTCTGTGATTAATGTCTTCTTTCGATATGTTCGAAGGCTCAAAACCTTGTGCTAAAACACCTATACCGATACCCAACTCGCTGCTGTTCACGGCCAGCATTTTCCCTTGTCTTCGCAAGCTGTTGGCGGTTTCAAGAATTTCGAATTCCACAGCTCACCTTCTGTTGGAGCATTTTGTCGCTGCGGGTGCAGGCGAAGCTCAATGCAAACTGCTTGCAGTAGCAGTTGAGAAAACAAAGTTTCAAGCGGAGTTGTTTTTGTACTTTCTGTTCAGAATGAAGTCGCATGAAATACATATAATGTTGTTCATTGAAAAGTTGCAGCTTTTCCTGAAATGACAGCTCTTGGCCGCGACAAACGGACACAACTGCACTCGTACACACCTGTACACCCCTGTTTGTGACTCACAAACAAGTGTGGCGGGCTTGATTAGGGGGGCATCATCATCAGCTTTATAAAGCCGCGACTTGATCTTGCACAGCAGAGCTGTCACCACCGCGTTCTGGATTGCCCCATGTAGTCACTGAGCCGTCTTCAAGGATGGCGGCGAATGCACCACCGTTGCCTTGAATGTCGCGCGCATTTCTGAGCTCCTCTCGCACACCGGAGCGATCGCCCCACATCACCACAGATCTATCAGCCAGGATAGCCGCAAATGCAGTCTGTCGTGGAGTAGCCTGAAGCTCCTGCACATTCCTGAGCAAATGTTGGACTGGAGAGCTGTCCCCACCTTGGTTTGAAGCACCCCAGCTAACAACCGACCCATCCTGCAGAATGGCAGCAAAGGCAAACCTGGCACCCTGAACCTGCTGCACGCTCTTGAGCTGATTTTGAACTCCAGAGCTATCACCGCCATCTGTTGGATCACCCCACGTAACAACCGACCCATTTTCAAGGATGGCAGCGAAGGCAGAGTCTGTGGCCTGAATCTGCTTGACATTCTGGAGCTGAGTCTTGACATGGGAGGAGTCACCACCATACTCGCTGTGGCCCCAAGAAACAACCGAACCGGCTTCCAGGATGGCTGCGAACGCCTGACCTGTGGCTGCCACCTGTTGTACCTTCTTAAGCTGTGTTTGAATCTCGGTGCTGTGGCAATGAAGACGATAGCCCCATGTCACAATAGATCCATCAGCCAGGATGGCAGCAAATGCATTGCGTGTGGCTTGAAGCTGCTCTACATCCCTGAGAAGATGTTGGACTGCAGTGCTGTCCCCGCCATTAGATGGAGATCCCCACGTCACCACAGATCCATCAGCAAGGATAGCGGCGAATGCGCTGTCTGTGGCTTGAATCTGCTGTACATTCCTGAGCTGACCTTGAACTTTGGAGCTGTCACCGCCATATGTAGGATCACCCCAAGTAACAACCGACCCATCTGCAAGGATGGCAGCGAATGCACCAAAAGAACTTTGAATCTGTTGGACCCTCCTGAGCTGATCCTGCACTGCAGAGCTGTCAGCCCCATGCTCTGGATCGCCCCACGTGACAACGTGGTCACCTCCTTGACACCATAGGGCAAAGGCCGCAAAATTTGCTGCCAACCGTGCTTGTAGCGGAACGGCTGTCAGGAAGTCTCCATTTTCAATGCCTTCTGCTTCCAAAGACGCACCAGGATCTGCCAAAACGTGACCCTCTGCAGTAACAAGCTTCACAAAATATGTTTCGAAAGATTTTTTGACCAGACTTTTCAGGTTTCGTACATTTGAAGTTTTTTCAACTTCCACGGTTTCAGTGCGACCGCTCAGCAAAGCAACATTGACGCCAAGCATCACGGCAAAGGAAAAGTCCTTTAGAAGGTAAGAATCAAATCAAAACTCACTGCAAACACAAATTGAGCCAGGCAAGGCGTGTTTGCGAGATTTGTGTCTGCCCATTCTGTCCACGTAAGCCATGTTGGGCACTTTCTGCAAATGAGGTGCCTCATGATGTTCCGTGAAGTATTGCAAAATGTAATCCAAATTCCATTGAAAACACGGGGCCACGCCTCTCTTTTCCAGTTTCAAACTTCACCCAAGAATGCACTGAGATTGGTGCTTTTTTCAGTACTGCTTCAGGTGGATTTGCACCCGCCACCACCTGGCACTCGCCGCACTAGCCGCACAAACATTGGCTGTGTGTACTGTTTGGTATGTCATGAATGTTACATATATCTAGTCGTTGAATTACACACATATCAACTCTAATTCAAATCAAATGTGTATCACATGTATCCGTACTTTCTCTCTCACACTCATCTACTCCATAGTCTTGTCAGCTGCACTTCCACCCAAAACAACACTCTTCACAATGTTCATGTATTGCCATGGCCACGCTCAACACCATGTTGGATCTGCTAGGATTGTTTAAAGGACGCCTTTAACATATCTTAACTGCATCCCAGCTACTTTGACCCATTGGCAAAATCCGCATCCCAACAGTTCCAATCTAATCAATTCCCACCTGGCGGATGAGAACCCCTTTGGGCCAATGGAAGTGCATCTGGCTTAGAAGGTCTTCAATGTCCTGGATGGAAAAAGGTGAAGTTCAGCTTGATCTTCACTGAAAAAAGGGGATGCTTGCGACCTGCAAAAAGTAAAAAGCAGACCTTTGACAAAGATGGGACTTCACTTAATCTGCAAACAAGGGTGAAACCTCAACCCATCAGCACAATCCCTGGTACTGGCTGTTTGGCAGTGATTTCATCACTGAGCGATAAATGTGAGTTTAACTTGAAACATGCCACAATCGTCCAGAGCAGGGAGTAGAAATGAGTCTCTAACCAACAGGGATATGGATTCAAAATGATTCAACCAAGCTTCACATGTACTGAATCATCAGCCAGCCCTTAGTGTACCATCTATAAGATCCTATACAAGGAAGGATATGACCCCTCTCCAACCAGGCTTATGGCTGGTTGCTGACCCTTCTGTTGTCAAACAGTGCCATTCGCACCTGCACATCCACCACCAAAGGGCTGCGTAGCCGTGGATGCCCCTGGCAATCCCCTTCTTTTTTTTTCGGAAAACCGATCTGTAAGATTGGATGTAAATTGATGTAAACAATTGAAGGGCCAGGTGCGAGTTCTGCAAGGCAACTATCTAAGTTCCCTTTTCTTCAAATGGCTGTGTCCAAACATGCGGTGTATCCGCAGTTCTGGCCAGTTCAAATCGGTTTAAAATGGAAAATAAAGATTCACCAGTGAATGTCGGTATTTTTTTCCTCACATTTTCAGACAAAGCCGAAACAGCCTTTGCAGCAGCAGCAATCGCCCGGCAGGCTGGTCGAAGCATGAGCAGTGCCTGCTGAATGAACTGACACTGTTGCCGCCATGAACACATCAGCGTCAGCAAATTGAATCTATGCGGTTTTAATGAACAGTTATGATGAGAGTTGATAAGCTATTGGGAGTTGTATAATGTTGCAGTCTAATGTATATAATTTTCCAGCTTGGGTAGCGGCTCGACAGAAGAAGGAAAAAGGGGCAACCGGCACACCTAAGATCACCGAACAGATGTACGCAACCCCTGACTTCAGTGTGTGTGTGCTACACCCACCTTTCAGTGGCTGTTAGCGGCCAAATTTTAACTTCAGAGGTTGGCAAATGTCCTCTTCTGGGGGAGTTGAACATCACTTTCAAGTACATGTTGTAGATTCTATCCGCGATAGTTGGGTGATAATCAGTTCCACAGTCAGAACGTTTAACAACCCCTGAACTTCTTCACAAATTCGTTTGACCCAAAAGCAAGGTCCCATCGCCATCCCCCCAAAAAATGTATAAAAGGGGGGTTGTAGGGTTTGTGGTTTCATCATCATCATTGTTTGTTGTTTCATTTTCATCATCATCATCATCATGACATAAAGTTACATGTTATTCTTTCATGTTTTTCATCATATTGTTTCATATCATCTCATCTGTTTCTCATCTTGTTGTTCATCATATTTTTTGTTTAGTCTTTATCATTATTTTAGGTTTAAAAAGTGTTGTTTTTGTTATATCATAATATTGGGTTAATATTATTATACAACTATTCAGGACAAGAAAGAAAACAATCTGTTAAATAATTTTGATGTTCAAAAATTTCAGGGCTGACAATTACTGAAATGTTTGTATTTTTGCATTCATTATTTTTTTCTTCAGTTGTTTCTTTCGGCCCTCTTGATTTAATTGGTTTGTTTTTCCTATATTCTTTTTCTTTATCTCTACACGTTTTACAAGTAATATATTGCTTTCCCATCTTTGTTTTTCCATATTCATCTTCGGTCATTTCATATAGACATCTTTTACATCTAAAAAACTCACCATATTTTGTAATATCATTGGTAGAAATTTCATTCAATTTCACCATCACTATATAGTTATAATGTGGTTTCTCTTTAAACGGTTTTTATGTTGTAAAATTAAATCATAATATGAAAATAAATATTATGAATTAATTAACGAATAGTAGTGTGTTTGTCAATGTAATTATAAACATTATTTTTAAAGAATTCTTCATCAAATATTTTTGGATATTCAAGTTTGTATTGCTTACCATCAATGCTAAACATAATTCTTAAAATATTTATCATTTGAAATTTAGTTTCTCTTCTAAAAGTTTGAGGTTTCCATAATTGTTTAAACCATTCTTGATAGTAGTGGTAAAAGTTTAAATCACATAACCAATTACCACTACAACACCTGTAAATATAATCTTTAAAATCAAGCTGTTTATTCAAAACTGTTCTAGAAGGTAATGGATTTAATTTTGTAAAATACCATAGGTTCATTTCTGCATTGTTCATATTTCTAGGTTCGTTTTTGATGATATCAATAGTTTTGATACATCTTTTACAGGCATTGAAGCTATTGATTAAATCAACAATATCATCAGGGAATATATCATTTGCTTTCTTAAGTTTGTTATTATTAATCTTACAAGTTTTACATTCTTTCAATTCATCTTTCAATTCACATCTTACACATTTCAATTCACTGAATTCACAATTTTCAGTATTACAATATTCACACTCAAAATTATTACAAGCCATTTTATATACTATTATAACATAATATTTCTTTAAGTATATTTTTCTAGGGTTTAAAAATTAATTTATTTTCTAAAGCTATAATATGGCAAGAAGATTAACAAAAGAACAAATAATATCAAATGTTTATTATGACGTTGAAGATGGTTTCGGAAGTAAACAGGCAACATTAAGCAAGGCAAGGAAAGAAGACCCTACTATAACAAAAGAAGATGTTGATAAGTTTATGAGACAACAACCTAACAAACAGATAAAAGGATACAGTGGCTCAAACTCTTATGTAGCTCCATTCGCAAGATTTCAATATCAAATTGACATAATGGTTTTAGCATCACTTACAAAAAAACCAGAAGTAGATATTAAAACAAAAACAGGAGAACCAAAATATGCCTTAGTAGTCATAGACACTTTTAGTAAATATGCAGATGTAATACCAATGAAAGAAAATGACAGTGAACATGTATTAACAGCATTAAAACAAGCATTTAAGAAGATGGGAACACCAATGTCAATATACAGTGATAATGATGGAGCATTCCAAGCAAATGTAAAAAAGTTTTTTGATGCAGAAGGTATTAAGCACACCTTAACATCAACACACGCAAATGTAGCAGAGCGTTTCATCAGAACAATGAAGAAGATGATACACGACCGTGTTAGATTTAACAACGCACCTTGGACAAGTATGCTAACACCTTCTCTCAACAGTTACAACAATAAGAAGCATTCATCAACTGGAATGACACCAAAACAAGCACGCAAAGATGACAATCATCTTAACGTGGCAATAAACCTTACTAACAAAGCAAGATATAGAAGAAAATATCCTCCTGTCAATGAAGGCGACGAAGTGAAGTTGTATAAAAAGAATAAAGGAAACTATACAGACAGAAAAGAAACAACACCAAAATGGTCTGTTCAAAAGTATAAAGTTGAAGATATAAAATATGATATAATGGGTAATAAAACATATGTTTTAGAAGGTCTTAGAAGACATTATTTAAGACATGAAATATTNTGATATAATGGGTAATAAAACATATGTTTTAGAAGGTCTTAGAAGACATTATTTAAGACATGAAATATTATTAGTTTCATAATAATATAATTTACAAAAATATTATTATGAAAATTTGTTCATAATCCATTCTCCCTTTTCGTCTTTACATATCTGATAATAATCAAGTGTTTTTTGAACGGGATTTTTAATCTTGTTTGACTTCACAAGTTCAAAATATTGCTGTTGTTTTTCTTGCAATGTGCCTCTTGGTTTACCCACGCCTTTTTTGTTGAATATCTCTTCCATTTTCTTTTTCTCCTCTTCTTTGTCGCGTGTATCATCATCAAAAGCATTCTTTTTATTTTCGACTAGTTCATTCACTTTTGAAAACATAGCATTCTGAATAATATCCATTGCCTTCACTTTCTCAAAAATTTGACTCAAAATATTGTAATCTATGCTATCAACTTTTGTCATATAGATTACTATATATGTTTAATTAAATAATTAATTAATTATTATTTATTTCAAAGCTTTAAGAACTACATTGCTTATGTCTGTGGTTTGTTGCTCGTCAGTTTGATTGAAACAAAAGGTAATAATGTGTGCTTCAGTTTCTAAAACTAAATCACCATTATCTTTTTTGTCAAGATTAAAGGTTTGATTTTTGTTTTGAATTTTGAAACTGCATGGAATGCATTTTATCCTGATGCCCTTTTTATTTACATCCATTTCATTAGTTAAATGAATAGGATAAGAACAGTTAGGACATTTCATTAGAACATCTTTCCCCTTATGGTTGCTGTCATTGTTCCATTCTATTTTTTCACTTGTGTCTGTTGTTGTCTTTTCTTGTTGTTCTGGTGCATATTTCTTTTTCCTAGGCATATTATTAATAATTAGATATTACAGTTCATAAAATCTAATTATTTTTAAAACGTGGGATGCAGAAAGCTGAGGGGTGTCATGCATCAAACTAATTACTGCTTTGAGGATTGATGTTTCTTTACTCTGTTCGGCTGTGCTATGTAAAGTAAAGTTCATCAATATTATATTATATAATTAAATTTCTAAATATTAATAATAATAATGAAAGACTTATTACCACCAACAATAGAACCTATCAATGTTAAACAGTATGAATTCAAACAATCACCATATCCACAAGCAGACAAGCTACCATTTAGAAGCATTATAGTTAGTGCATCACAAGGCGGTAAAGGCATCCTTATCCAAAATCTAGTGTTGAAGATTTATAGAGACTGCTTTGAGAGAATTTATATTGTCTCACCGACTGCTCACATTGATGAAGCTTACAAAGAAATCATAAAATATATTGAATCATAAAATATATTGAGAAAGAACTTAAAGTAGATAACAAAAAAGAACAGTATTTATTTGATGAATATAATCCTGATGCACTGGCACATATCATAGACACACAACATAAAGTCATAGAATATCAGAAAAGAAACAAGATGAAAAAATTATTTAGTTGTCTCTTAATAATTGACGATTTTGCAGAAGATAAAACTTTTATGAGATATTCAAAAATTCTCCATGGTTTGTATACTAAAAGTAGGCATTTCGGTTTATCTGTTATAACTGCTTCTCAGAAATACAATGCACTGGCTCCTATAGTTCGTTTAAATACATCATCACTATACATTTTCAAACTAAAAAATATGGCAGAAGTTGATGCATTTGTTCAAGAACAATCAGCATTAGTTGACAAGAACACTGTATATAAGATTTATAAACTGGCTACTGAAGACAAGCCATATAGCTTTTTATTTGTAAAACTGAGAGAGAGTGATTTGAATAAAATTTTTATGATTAGATTAGAGAAGGCTATTCATGTTGTTTGATGACATCAAACAAATTTGATATTGTTTAAAAACAATATCATCATGTAAATTAATAATATTTTTTTTCATAATAGATAGATTAATATTATTAAAATAATATTAATCTATGATGAAATTAAAATTTCATCCTATTAAATTAAAACAAACTATAATTACAAACATCAATTTTTGGTAAAGTATATATCATTTTTGTTTGCTTTTCTTTTTGTAATTTGTCTATCTTACTATTCATTTCTTTTATAGCTTTTATTTGAAGTTTATCAATATTACTTATATCTAAATTATTTTCATCAATATTATCTAATTCATCAATACAAGTATTTCTTACCACACTATTTTTATTACCCATATTATTATATTTAGAATAATTTTATTTTTCGGTTGATGATGTCATCATCAAGCTTAAGAACCTACGGTTCTTTCAGTTTTTAGATTTAGCTTTAGCTTTTGCTTTTGGTTTATTCTTTCCTTTTAACTCCTTTATCTCTTCCATCATTTCAAACATTGTTGCTTCAAGATGTTCCACTTTTGTTTGTTGTTCCCTCACAGCACCCCATAGGAAAGCATTTAGTTTTATGTAGTTCAGTGTTTTTATTCCATCTTGATTTACATTAACTATATTTTCCACTTCTTCTGGCATATTTTCTTCTACATTTTCTGCTACAAATCCAATATGGTTTTTATTCATACCTATTTCCTTTTCTTTCTTTAAACGGAATGTTTTAGGTTCAATGCTTTTGACAATAGATGTAAAATCAAAATCTGCTTCCTTAATGTCATACTTTACTTTTTCCGAACTTGTATCATTGAAGTCACCACTAAACACAACACCAGCACCTAATGTCATATCATTAGGTCTAACAAACATTTTAATAGAACCATTAGTTGAAAGTCGTATTTCTCCGTTAGGGTCATCATTGTTAAAAAATGCGTGATTAACACCCGCTGTATTTGTAGAATACAGATAATTACCTTTACCAGTTTCTTTATGTAGAAAGAAACCCCTAGGTTGTATCATTTCAACATCGGTAAACATTTCTAAATTTGTATTTGCATGTTCATATCTCATATAAACAATTCCACTTGATAAACCTCCACTAATTGCACCTCTAAAATCAGTATCTGTATTACCAGTTCTATTAGCAAACGTATTAGCAAAAACCCAATTTGATGTTAAACCAGCAGTTGAAGGTAAGTTTACTAAATACTGTGGTCCATTAACAACTGTATTAGGTCCTTCTAATCTGAAAAATTCTAATCCATTTCTTTGAAAAACCATATCATTATCACCTGTTGTATTTATCGTATCTAATTTAGCATTATCAGAATATAAAGTTATACCTGTTTCTGTTTCAACTTGATTATTTCTTAAATGAATAAAATTAATACCATTTCTTCTAAAAACTACGTCTGCATTACCTACACTATTATAAACATCCGACCTAATACCTAATGAAGCATTTATATCAACTGAACTTAGACCAGCATTAAATGTCATATATCCTAAACCGTTCCGATTAAATACAACATTATTATCACCAAAACTGTCAAAAGAATTACATAGAACCTGTGGAATGGATAACTCAACTGTTGATGCTAAACCTGTTTTAAAAATCTGGAAGACATCCAAAACATCACCAACACCAAATGAAATATATGAAGTGTTAGTATTTTCAGTATTTCTTATTCTAAAGGCGTTTATTGTTGTTACATCTACAAACTCTTCTTCGTAAATGAAACTCTTTTGAGCCCCTTGTAAAAATTGTAATTGATTACTTGTATTAAATTGTAAAATATCAGTATTATTTCTTTTAAAAACTAAATCAACATTAGTGAAAGAATTTATAGCATTAGTTTGTAATCCTAAAACATTAGTGCATTTAAAAGGCATATATGATATAACTTCAGTGTTGTATATTTCAAACTTTTTGTATTGAGCAAACTGTTGCGGACCGCCTAATGAAAACCTGAAGGACTGAAAAGCTGTTCCTTGAAAGTAAGTTTCACTGACTATTAACTGTGTTGTTTCTCCTGTTTTCTTTACATAATTACTATCATCAATAGTTCCTCCTCCTATTTCTGGTGATGTAGGTTTATGAAATGTGATTAGGTTATTTTGTAATGTCATCACTAAATTAGTTGTAGCATCTGGCACAGTGGGACTACCTACGTAAAATCTAACTTGACCTGTATTATCATTCATCACATAATTTGATATAGTTGATGCACTGCGACTTTCAAAAGTATCACACACAATAGTATTAACACATTCAGTTTTGGTATTCAGTGTTGTCAGATTTTCTGCTATTTGAAGTTTAGTAGCACCACTAACTTTTAGAAATAAATCTAATGGGGCTATTGTATCAATCTCTTGAGTTTTTAAATTAGCACCACATTGTATCAACTTTGATGCTACTATTCTGTTGTCTGGTCTCATTTCCAAAAAGGTATCACCGCTGACTTTCAATACCAAATCCAAAGGTGCTATTGTGTTTATCTCCTGTGTTGTTAGGTTTCCTCCACATTGTAGTAATTTACTTGCTATGACTTTGTTTGTAGAAACATCATACTGTAAGTAAGTATCATTATTGCTTTGAAACAAAATGTCATTTGTATTAAGTGTGTTATAGTTGTTTGTTTGGATGCTGTTGGCGTTGATGTAGCCGGTGCTGTCTAAAGATGAGACTGTGAGATTACCCAATATTTGACTATCTCCATTGACACAAAAATCTTTTCCATTGCTACCAACTGCATTCAAAATGATTTGTGATAGTCCATCAATATGACCCAAACGTAAAGTCCCTGAAACATCCTGAGGATTGTTGATATTAAGTTTTGTATCCAATAATGTATTTACTGCTGTGATATTATATTTTTCATCAAGTAATGTGTTTGTTTGTGTTATACTGTATTTGGTATCTAATAATGTGTTTGCTTCTGTTTCAGTATAGTAATTAGTCAATAAGTTATCAACTTGAGTTTGAGTATAATAGTTTGATAAATCAACACTACCACCACCATTACCTCCACCATTAGCAACTGCTTCATTAACAAATTCTTCTGTAGCTAAATTAGAAGTTCCAGTATTCAACAGTTTTATAAATTGAGTTCCTATGAATGATGTATTACCATCAAGTGATAAATTACTCATATTATGTTAATATTTTAGAAAATATTAAAATAATATTATCGTTTCTTAACTCTTGGTGCAAACATTCCATTACATACCTTATCATATTTGACTTGTTTTTGTTGCATTAGCTGTTGATGAAGTAAGGCATATTGATTTGTGATATCAAGTAATGGGTTTGATGGTTGCTTTGGTTGTTTCGGGCTACGCCCCAAAGAACTTTCACTTTGTGAAAGTTGTTTCTTTTTTAGCAATGGTTTTTGTTGCACTTCTTCTTCTTCTTCTTCATCATCGCTATAATATATTTCTGGTGGAGGTTTTGGTTTGGGTGGTTGTTTAGGTTTTGCTTTGGGCTTGGTATGAGGCTTGACAGGTTTATCTGTTAATTTGCCACCGCAGTTTTTTTCGTGTGAATACCTATATGACTTGACTGACATTTCCTTTAAACATTTAGGGCACTGTATTCTATCCTTTTGTGTTTGCCTTTTAGGTTTAGGTTTATCTTCTGCTTTTGCTTCTTCAAAATTACTCTCTTCAACAACTTCATTTACTATTTCTGGTTCAGCTGGTTCTTCAATTGGTTCTAATGCTGGTGCTTCTTCAATTGCTTCTTTGGCTTCAACTCCAACAGTGTTGGAGTTCAAGGAGCCTTTGGCGACTTCTTCATTATTTAAATCAACAACTTTAACACTCATATAATATATTCTATAGAAATTCTGAAAATATTCTATATATTAATTTTAAGGAAAATATATAGAACCTTCACTCTAATAACTTGGATGTGAAATCAAAAGAGCAAACTGACAATCAATATCATACAAATTCATCACGGTCCCTTCAGCATCTGTGATTTTAAAATCTAAGCGCTTAAGATTTCTACCACCAATATCAATATAGTCTTCTTGATGAATTGAGTGATTGTCGTTTATGATGCCACCTAACTGTTCTGTTACCAAAACCTTTCTAATGATGGATGATGAATATGAATTAGGGGCCGAATATCTATAATCACTCAATGCATTAGATGTAATAAAAACATAACGGAAAGGAACTAAATTTAAATATGAACTAGTCCAAGTTGCAATGGGATTTGTTGGAACAAAGTTACTCAACAAATAATTTATTGATACTGGTTTTCTATTATCATAAGGAGCGGTAACAGTATCCCAAATACCATTAACATAGTTCTCAAGTTCAGTATCTGTTGGTATTTTTATTGTGTAAGGCAAACCATCCTTAACCTTAAATTCTACAGTTCGGGTTGCTGATGAATAGGTATAAACAAATATCCCACCAGCTGTTAAATCTGTTGTATTATTATTCATTCCTTCATTGATATCAAAGGCCAACTGTTCTGCAAAATATATTTTATTTCCTAGGTAATGCCTAAAGTTTTTAACCAATGTATCACCGTTGAAGACCATCACATAGATATATTCATAGAAGCCTACTTCTGTAGATTTCCACACCGCAGGTATTGAAATATCCGTTACATATAATCTAGTTCCTTCAGGTGTTTCTAAGTTTTCATTCAGTTCTACTGAAAAATCAGCTGATGAGTTGGATTGTGGGTTTCTATATTTGCTATCTACAAATATTTTCTTATAAGTTAATCTATTACTCATTAATTATATTATTTTATAGAAAATAATAATATATTATTTAATATAATATGTTTGGAGTTTTAGCTGGAGCTGGTAGAATAGCATTGACAAATGCTTTACAACAAGTAGGCAGAGAATTTGGGAGACAAGCATTGCAAAGGATTATGGGAGGTGAAGCAATAGAAACAGTTTTAACTAGAGATGAAATGAGAAAGTTAGCAAGGAAGATAGGTAAAGTGGCTTTTACAGAGTTATTACGCCAAGGTAGAGAAGAACTTATGAATGACACAGAAAGAGAACAAAGAAATTTGAATGATAAAATGAATGATTTTGCAAGAAATCTTAACCAAAAGTTTAGAGAAAATACAACATTGTATAAAGAAGAAAGGAATATAGCAAACAAAGAGAAGACTGAAGACCGACAAGGATTAAGCAACGCTTACAATAGCCCATCAGGATTGTATAAGACAGGTAAGACTTTGTATATCTCAGGAACAGGTGGAAAAGATGGAAGTATAACCAGAGATATTTTAGATGATTTATTGAGATTACCTACAAGGAACGCCCATAACACCGAGAAATATAAAGATGTTATGAATGAACTTAAAAAATCACCAGAGATAACAAGACTGGTTAGCCACAGCTTAGGCAGTGCAGTTGTAAATAAAATCAATGAAGAACAGCCTAACAGATTTGCAACAACAACCTATGCAACACCAACAATCAAAGGTAAAAGGAAAGGAAAACAAGACCCTAGACGAATAGACCTAAGAAATCCTAATGACCCAGTTTCAATGTTAGATGGTTATGCAATAACATCAGATTTCAAAGGATTAAACCCACTAATTCAACATAGCTATTTAAATTTTGAAGGACAAGGATTGTGGCATATCAGACCTACTACACATATTTCAAATGGCATACCAGTAAATTCACCAATTATGGATTAAACATATTTAATTAATTAATTAAATATTTAAAAATATTATCAATTGTTATATATTATGTTCACTTATTGTTGTAATGCCAAGACAGAAATAGAAAAGGATGTGGATAATTTAAGATTGAGAATTGAAGAGATGAAAAAACAAATAAATAATATTTATGAATTACTTGAAGCTTTGACCAATGAAAGTAAGAAAAAACCATCTTTTTATCTTGATAAACAAAATTTATCTCAATAAAAATAATGTTAAATAAAAGATATTATAATCTACAACGACAAGAACAACCAACAATACTAGCTAAAGGCAACTCAAGTTATAGAAAAATAGAGAAAGCANGTTAAATAAAAGATATTATAATCTACAACGACAAGAACAACCAACAATACTAGCTAAAGGCAACTCAAGTTATAGAAAAATAGAGAAAGCAATGAAAGAACCACCAAGAGAATATGAACAAATAAAAAACTTGTTGAAGAGAAAACTGATTTAAATACTATAAATATTAATGATATAAAAAATTCAAATATTAATCCTANAATAAAAAACTTGTTGAAGAGAAAACTGATTTAAATACTATAAATATTAATGATATAAAAAATTCAAATATTAATCCTACAAAAAATGTTAAGATTATGTCAAATAGAAAAATAAATAATAAATCTAAAAAATAAAAAATCTAAACCAATAATATATAAGTTATGGATAATATCATTAGTGAAAGTGAACCAGTAGAATTACCAGAATTAAACTTTGGAATTCCACAAAGTGCAGAATTTGTAACAGACAGACGACAAGTAAATTATTTTCCATCAGGTTCTTCAATCTATTCACCGAAAGATAACAAGAACATCAGATTTTACATTAGTGGAGATGCTAACCAGTATTTAGATTTATCATCTGTTAGACTTTTTGCAACCATTCAGAATAGAAACAATGACAGAGCTAAATTTCTACGACCATTAGGAGGCTTACACAGTTTCTTTTACAGATACACTGCAACAGTAGCAGGAACAATAGTTCAGGATATTGTGGAATATAACCGACACTGTGAGTTGATGAAGTCACTCAAATCAAAAGATGTTAATGAAATGGATGATGTAGAAAGTTCTGCTAATCCTTCTTGGGATGCGGATTATCATAAATATGCTAATGGACTTGATAACTTTTTACAAATCAATAATACAGGTGATGGAACAAATTATTATCCAAATGGCGATCACAACGAATGGGGAAGACTAGGAACTAGACCTACAAGACATTCAATGTCAGGAATTCCGGGCGCCAATGGTAAAGTTAGAGTCGCTCATAAAATGTGTTGTGGATTGATGGAGAGTAACTATTTCTTGCCATTACGGGTAGCTCCATTAGAATTACAGTTTCAGTTAGTTAGTGATGGTAATGAACCTATTATAGTTCCCCAAGGTAATGGAACAACAGAGACTGATAGAAACGGTTATTACTTCCAAGCTGGAAATACTGCAACAGGCGACGACTGGATTATAACACAAGTTTTTTGTCGCGCGGATACGGTGAACTTGGACAATTCAGTCGATAACCGTATAACGCAGTCACTCTTGGGAGGCTTGTCCTTAAAAATGGTTATACCTCAATACCACACAATCACACAAACATTCAACACAGGAGGAGGTGAGATTAATATGAACATTGTTAAATCAGCATCAAAATTATCAAATGCATTCATTACACTTTACAGAGCACCTAAAACTGGACTGAGATATGGTTATTTCCGTCCAGATAACTATTTACGTAAACGCTGGAATTATTTTTATAATACAATGATTAACAGTGAAATCAATGATGGAGGTGACCCTAATAACAATCCTGAAGAAGTAGGACAAGGATTTTCAGATAGCACTCGTGCATTAAGTTGGCAATTACAAGTTGCTAATAAAAAGTTCCCAGAAAAGGAATGCCAAAGTTTATCTGAAGCGTGGTATTTCTTAAGAAGAACTATTGCCCTATTCAATCCAGAACAAAATTCCATTAACATCTCATACAATCAATATCGTAATAATAAGTTTGTCATTGGTGTTGATTTCCAAAAAATGAACTCAGTTAATTTCAGTGGAATTAATACCAAGCTTGGTTCTTTGATTACCTTTAAATTGAAAGGAACTGAAGGAGCCATAGCACCTACTGAACAAATTACTGAGATTTTTGTGACATTGGTTAGTGAATCCATTTTAGAAATTAGAAGTGATGGTTCTCTCGTTTACGATTGACGCAGTCAATCCTAAAGAACTGCAAAGCAGTTGTTTACGATTAAAAATAATGTTATTTTCTAAGATAATAATATAAATAATGTTCAAAAGGAAAAAACAAATACCAATGAAATATAGAAAACAAATGAGCACACCTACAGGCAAAGCTTCAGGTAGTGGAATGTTTAAACATCAAGACTCAAGATATATAAAATGGATGAAAGACCAACTGGAAAGAATAGAAACAAGAGATAAATTATTATCTTATACAAATGACATAAGACAAGCAAATGAAAGAGTAAATTATAGAAATCAAGTAGACAGGATGAACAATGAAACTCAAAGAGACAACTTACCATTTAACACAAATGAACAATTATTAAGACAAAGAAATCAATTTAGAAATCTTTATTAATAATGGAAATGTTATATAATATTAATTTTCTAAATAATATTATATAATAATGCAATCACAAACAGCAAAATTAGAAAACGTAAATAAATTTAGTAAGTATGGATTACGAAGAAAACCAACATATGAAGAAATCACAAACTTACTTGATGAAAACAAAAAATTAGGACTGCCACTGCCCAATAGGGATGCTACCTTTTTCAGAAACTCACCAGAAGGTAGTTTTTTTGATGGCATTCATCAGATGGAAGACTTGAAGGATGAACAACAAAGATTATTATTAAGACAAATGAATGATATATTGATGATGAGACAAAACATAAGAACAGCAGGAAGAACATATCACACAGAAAGAGCAAGATTAAATGCATTCAGACCACCACAAATTTCACAGGCAAATATGGAAGTTGATGAGGAGGGAACACCACAACCAACAGTTCAACCTACAACAGCACCACCTTCAACAAGATTACAACAAGCATCGCAATTGAATATGGAACTGCAACAAAGAGGAAACACAGCGCAAAAGAGAAGGGAAGAAATAGCAATGAATGAAGCAGAACAAGTTAAGAAATTCACAAAGCCAACACTACAAGAAGAACTATCAGGAATACAACCACCAAGAGTTGTTCCAGAAAACATACCAATCTTTTCATCAGGAGACGAAGCATTACAACCAGTAAAAGTTAAACGTAAAAACCTTAATGCTACTGGCTCAGTATCATTAAATGCTACTGTTCCAGCATCTTCTTCTCAAGCACCACAACCAATGAATACAACATTACAACCTAAAAGGAATGACGACTCGCCAGAGGCTCGCCGTGCTAAACGCGAACCAGAAACAAGAGTAGAACCAAGAGGAAGAAAAGGACGTCCAAGAAATACACAACCAGTTAAAAGAGATACACCAGAAATAGTAAATGTTGAGACAATGGGTAAAGAAACACGCCAAAGAATTAAAACAGGAAAAGGAGATAAGAGAGATGGAGATGACATGCCAGAGGAAACTGACAGAAAAGCAAAAAGAGTAAACAAGAATAAGGAAAAGAAACAAAAAAGACTAGAAGCTAAAATAGAAAAAGAAACAGTTAATATTGGAGGTGACGCCTCACCAGAGGCTCGCGACGCACGCGACAGTGCCGATGATGAAGCAGAAGAAATAACAAGAAGAAAGGGAAGCAGAGTTAAACAAACACTGCAGAAACCCAAAAGACCAAGTGAAGTAACTATACAGACAATGTGGGAAGGATTAAGAACAGCAAGGAACAGGGATGTAATTACAGCAGAAGAATACAAAGAATTTGATGACATCTTCCAAGAATTCAAGTCTGTAAAAGGTAAAGCAGAGAAATCCAAGCGCACAACCAAAGCAAGGGCAGTTTATAAAAAGTTATATCCAAAGTTGAAAAAGAATTATGATGTAGAAATGAAAAAATGAAAATAGTAATATTCTAAATCAATATAATGAAAGAAGTTTTATTGAAAAAATCTAGTAATCCTGACAAAAAATATGATGCAATAGTGGAAGGCAAAAAAGTTTCATTCGGTGCCAGTGGTTACAGTGATTTTACAAAACATAAGGATGAAGAAAGAAAAGAAAGGTATATTGAAAGACATAGAGTTAATCAAAAGTGGAATGATTTAAGCACAGCCGGTGCATGGGCGAAACATTTATTATGGAACAAGCCAACAATAACAGCATCAATAAAGGATATTGAAAAGAAATTTAATATTGATATAAAATATAAAAAATAATTAATATTATATATTGATAATATTAATCATTTCTTAGATGCTGTAATGCCCATATGGCACACTGCTACAATCATTCAACCAATACCTTTTGTTATCATAGGATGACAAACCTACTTTTGATTGATTTATACTATATATTTGATGGTTCTTACTTCTGATTGCATTGAAATTTACTGGCTTTAATTCTCTAAGATGTAAAGCATTCTCATAATCTTTCATGTTCAACTCCTTTTTAACTTTTGCTTTTGGAACTCCTTTAGCTTTCTTTTCTTCTACAACTTCATTATACAATTTGTAANATCTTTCATGTTCAACTCCTTTTTAACTTTTGCTTTTGGAACTCCTTTAGCTTTCTTTTCTTCTACAACTTCATTATACAATTTGTAACAATACATCTTGGGTCTCAATGCTATAAAATCAACAATTATTTTACCATCACATTCATCTTTAAACTTTCCTAAGACTTTTTTATTACAAGGGTCATAGTTTGGATGGTCTTTATCATAACCACTGAAATCCATATGTTGCCTTAACTCCTTGAAGTCTTCAAAGATGTCATCAGTAAAAGTTTGTAAAACATAACTGTCAGTATCAGTGTATATCAATTTTATATTTTTACCATATTTCACTTTTAGAACATCATAATAAAAACTATACATCCACTGCTTAGAAAGGTCAAGGATTGACATTCCTAAATATATGGGTTTATCAAGTTTCAATATTGATTTCGTCTTTTCAACTCCTACAAGGTTTTCGTTTATGATGTGTCTGTTTTTATAGTTAGGATTATTCACACACTTTTGTAATCTTTGTTGAGAAGACACTAATTCAAAGTCCATGTGATTTCTTACATTCTCCATTGTTTTACCATAAACAGCGTTGTTCATCAACTTAAACATGTCTTTGTCAAAATCACTTTTAGCTTCTTTTCTTTTGTTAGTGTTAAAGTCAATCCATGCTTTTAACCAAGCACTTTGTTTAAACTTTACCATTCTATGAACTTCTTTTAATTTCATACCTTTGTTAAGATAGAACTTTAATGTTCTGATGTGAACAATGTATTTATCTTTATCCTTTAGACACAATATCAGTTTAGGTTGTTTTTCATTCGTTGCTTCTTTTCCATCATAGTAATGTCTGTGTAAGTCTTTTTGATGTTCTGACAACATATTTTCTTGAACATTAATGTTTTCTGGTGCTAGTGGATAATCTGAATGTTCATCATGTAAATGATTTGGATATTCTAAATCAACTTCAAGAATGAACGCATGTTCATTGTTTTCATCCCATTCTTTGATGTCCTTTTCTGTAAGTTTCTTTTTAGCCCACTTCATTGTTCCTATTGGTAGCTTTTGAGACATTGCCAGTCCATAAAGATTGTTGGCATCTAAATAGTTGATGTAGTTAGATGGTTTGGTTTCATCATAATAATCTTCCATATGTTTATTATTTGCTATGGCTTGTTTATGACTGACTTGACACATTCCTCCTCTCAAACCATTTTCAATCATCTCATACATATCTTTGTCAGTCAATGGTTCTAATACAATACCAGTTTTCAATAACATAGCATCCCATGCAAAATTAGGCAATGTAAAATGATGAGCAGGGTCAAGTCCATAATATTCTAAACATAAATCTCTGAAATTTTCANATTAGGCAATGTAAAATGATGAGCAGGGTCAAGTCCATAATATTCTAAACATAAATCTCTGAAATTTTCAAAGACATCAGTTAATAATAAAACATCAGTCTGTAAATACAAATCATGGTATTCACCAAGGTTTCTTATGCCGAAGTGTTTCCATATCTTTTGAGCACGTTCATAATCTTCATCTGATATATTGCTTTCAGATAACTTACTGTAAAATTTTTCTTTTGATGGTAATTGTCTGTCTCTAAATTTATCAAAGTCATCAAAGTAGTCGTATGGATAAACTCCTTTATCAGTTAATAAATCTAAATCAGTTAAATCACTTACATAATCATTTCTTCTACTGTATTTGAAGTTGTTTTGCCAGTTTTCTTTCTTAACCCCGTCCTCATATTTAGTTAATTTAACTAACTTATCCAATGATGAAGACAAGAAACTGAAACTATCTTTGAAACAAAGGTTTTTAAATCCAAATGTTATAAATCTTTCACTGTTCTGAGCTATTACATCTATTTTAGTTTCTTCTGCTAGTTTATGTGCCTTCTCTATGATTAAGTGTGCATCATAGTTTTTAAGATTATGAAGAAAAACTGGTATTTTATAGAATCTCATTGAAAACTGTAAATTACAATCATCATGAGCGCAACCTCTATACTTACCTGTAAAATGGCAGTGGTCGCGGACTTTCCGACGACCGTCGGAAAGGTAGCTTGATGGACTTTGTCCCTCATCTCTACATTTCTTATCTTCTGGTTTAAATTTACATCCACAAATGAAACAGTGAGTAGCGTTGTTGAAATCTTCCCAATCTGCTTCTTTCATCTTGATGTCTTCNTTTAAATTTACATCCACAAATGAAACAGTGAGTAGCGTTGTTGAAATCTTCCCAATCTGCTTCTTTCATCTTGATGTCTTCATTAGTCGTTTTCATTTTGTTCAGAATATTATTTCTAACTTCAATCATTTTCTTTGTAAAAACATCTATGCAATCTTCTCCTCTGTATAAGTATGGTTCAGATGAACCAGTAATACTATTCACAACGTTAATCATAAAACCACATGGTGAGTGCTTTTGATATGCATCTGTATTTTTGAACTTAGTGCTTACTGTTCCATACTTTTCAGTCAAACATTCAAAATCAGCATATATGACAAATGGAGCTTTGAGTTTCTTGTAGTGATTTTTGAACTTTATGTAAAACTTATCAGGATTGTTTGGGTCTAACTCAGGCATTTTAACTTGTTGCCCTTCTGTTGCCATACAACCCTTTTCTTTATGTTTGTTCAAAAGTTCTTCTGAACCGAAGCCATAAGAACAATGCCTACAAAAATGATTTGCTATTTTCTTTTTGTTGTTCTGACTTGACATCAAACGACTATAACTTTTTATATAAACATAGTGTGAATTGTCACCGTCTTCAAGTTTCAAAAGGTCAAGTTCATAAGTTGCATTTACTACTTTACTTCTTCTATATAACAAAATTGTATCACTTTGTAATTCAGAACTTATGTGATAAACATTGATTGATAATTTACCTTCGTTATTATCTTCAAGTTTTTGTATATCAGCATTTGATNAAATTGTATCACTTTGTAATTCAGAACTTATGTGATAAACATTGATTGATAATTTACCTTCGTTATTATCTTCAAGTTTTTGTATATCAGCATTTGATGCAGGAAACTTTACATTATCCCAGTTTAAATTATCATCAATGTTTTTGTAATGATGTGGTTTGCATGCATGGTCTTTCTCATAGATTTTGTATACACCACATTGAACAGCATATTTAAAACATTTGTTGTCAGTGTTTTGTATGTTAATGGATGCTTTTTTCTTTTTAACCCAGTCAGGCAGTTCAATGAATGAACCACCACGAGTTGGATTGTATTTGTCATAGTGAAACTTCAGCTTATTAACTTGTTTTAGAACTAAGCCACTTNCCAGTCAGGCAGTTCAATGAATGAACCACCACGAGTTGGATTGTATTTGTCATAGTGAAACTTCAGCTTATTAACTTGTTTTAGAACTAAGCCACTTTCAGATATTTCCATTTTGTCAATCTGAATTTCAAGGTCTGTNATTGTATTTGTCATAGTGAAACTTCAGCTTATTAACTTGTTTTAGAACTAAGCCACTTTCAGATATTTCCATTTTGTCAATCTGAATTTCAAGGTCTGTTCCCATTTGATTTAATGCTTCTTTTAAGTCATCATTGTTTGTTATGTTGTAAAGTCTTGTTCGTGTTATATGGTTAATTTCTTCACCAGTCTTTTTACTTGTAAATGTAGCCATCATTTCCATGAATAATTTCATTCCATTGTTTTGTTGAATGTATCTTCTTAATTGTGGTTCTTGATATCTTATGTATGAAATTCCTTTTATGCCTCTTGGTTTGATGTCAGTTATTGAATATGAGTTTGCATAGTTTCTGAATGCTGATTGTTCTTCACTGATTTTTGCTTTGAAGTTTTTTTGTATCTGTATGAGTGCTTTGTTCTTATCAACATTAAGCCATTTGGCATCCTTCTTTTCTACTAATTCATGTCGTTTGTAATCAATGGTCTTTTTAACTTTGTTGAGTTTGGTTTTAAGTCTGTCTGAAATGGGTTGGTTCTTGTTGTATCTGTATTGCTTTTCACCTATTTTGATGAAATTGGTATCACGTTCATTCTTTTTAACAATTTCTCCACGATTAGTGGATAAAAGATAATCTATAACAAATTTTTCTGAAGGTTCTACCATATACTAATAGCCTATATATTATAATATAAATATCTCTTTAAGTATATTTTTTAGGGTTCAGTGTTGGGATAACTTGGATTTAGGTTGAAGTTAAACACATAAACATTCTTGATAAAGTTTATCAAGAAGGATTGATTAACAAGCTTGAGAGTTTCTGCACTTTTTTGTGTTCCTATGCTTTGACAAATTTGTTTTGTTTGCTATTGTTGTCCCACAGTCTGGACAAGTGAAAGGGGTTTTCAGTTTGCTTTGATAATACTTTTTGAAGTAATCTGGGTCTAAGGGTTTGCTGTCATAGGTTCCATTGGGTTTCCATCTACTGGTATTTTTGGGTTCATCTTCTGATGAACTTTGGATGTCATCTTGAACAAGTTGGCTCATTGTGTCAAATGTGCTGTTGTCAATTTTCATTTTTTGTCCATCAATTACCATATAGGGCATTTTTATCTTATATATTATAATAGGTTTTTCTTTAAGTGATTTAAGTAGTGATGATTTTGTGTTGATTTTGTGTTGAAACCTGCCACAAGAAAGCACTGTTCCTTCCACTGTCGTCATCGCTGTCGTCGTCGTCAAATCATCCCCAAAAAGTTCATAAGTGGTGGATTGAATATAGGAAGGCGAAGGGAGGTGGATGACTTAGAAAAATCACATTATGTCAATCTCACCAAGCAACGCCTTCCTCCCATAGAATGATTGGGTCCTAAAACTTTTCTTTTTGAACTTTTCAAACGTTTTTTGGGTAATTTTTGGGAAATACTGGAGTCATCGGAAATGTTGGATTTCCTCCTCTGCAGTATATCCCCTAGTTACCTAGATAAATGTTAGATTTTCTTTTTGATATAGTCACCTGAAAAACGTCCAGTAGGACAATATCTATTGAGTCATATGAACTATTCATATCTCAAAAAGGGGGTTCCAAAAATATATAAAAATATATTCACCTTATAAACCTAATAACCTCTTTAAAGGCTCCGCACCGTACTTGTTCTGATTGAACTCGTCGCTGAAAGTCAAGCTGTGAAGACTGCTTGGCAGGGTCACTCGTTCTAGGCTCTGGTTGAAGACTGTTTGGAAGTGTCACATGTTTCAGGCTATGATGAATGATGCATGTATACATGAACAAATTTATGTATCTACATGTATTCATATGTTATATGTATTTATTTTGGATGGTCTGTACATGAAACATGGATAAGATACATCAAAAATTGATTGAAACCACCTTTCCCAAAGTCAAGTTTTGAAGACTGCTTGACAGTTTCACACCTTCCAGGCTCTGGTTGCACCTTTTGGTAGATAATCTTCTGGATGTCTTACTAACCTCAGCGTTGTGCGAGTGACGATGGTAGCAGAAAATGATAGTGACATCATCATCATCTTCATCTTCATCTTTATCTTCATCATCTCAATCATTATCATCATCAATCACAACAACTCAAAAGACGCAGTGACAGCTTACATTTTTTTTTGCCTTGAACGGACTTCAGTGTGTGGTTTCTGAAATGGACATCTGTACACAAAACCATGTCCAATTTCTTCACGTGGCATCCTTGTGGTTTTCCAANTTTTGCCTTGAACGGACTTCAGTGTGTGGTTTCTGAAATGGACATCTGTACACAAAACCATGTCCAATTTCTTCACGTGGCATCCTTGTGGTTTTCCAAATGATGATTTTCACGATTTCTGATTGTGGAAAACGGTGTTTCGGGATTTGGGGATTTGGGTAAGGTTTTTCCCTTATTTTGGTGGTGTTTCCNAATCTCGGGATTAGGTTTTTGAAATCTGAAACTGGTAACGTCAAATTGAACTATGCGTTTGTGAAATCTGATGAGAATGCACAATCTGTTGACAATCACCGGCGCACGATTTTTTCACCCTTCAAATTTGACTGGCATCCGGGGAGCGAGTCTGTACAAGGAAATGCATATG
>BGPT01000399.1:289934-324489 GCA_003297045.1 Symbiodinium sp. clade C Y103
GTTCCTTTTCTCTCTCTGCCTTGATGAGTAGCATCAGCAAGTCCTTTTTGCCTGCATCCTGTTCATCAGCCAGGTCTTTCAGCAGGTCGTCAAAAGCACGACTCTGTATTGATGCCTTCCTCGATATTTTGCCCAATTTTTTTTCCCGGCAATTGGCAGTTCCGAGCACGAATGACTGCTGCAAAATGCCAGCTCCGAAGAACTTCCCAAGCAAGGCAGGAAGAAACATCAAAACGGNTTTTTTCCCGGCAATTGGCAGTTCCGAGCACGAATGACTGCTGCAAAATGCCAGCTCCGAAGAACTTCCCAAGCAAGGCAGGAAGAAACATCAAAACGGCAATTTTGGGGACTGCCCGACGGGACATTGGGGCGTTTTGTGAAACGGAAAATATAGGAACAAAGACAGTTGGTGAAGACCTTTGAGCCACAATGCGCTCCTTCGAAAAGCGACTTCGAAAAAGAGTGTGTGAGCCGACACACTCAGTCTGATGCNGCTTGCAGCTGGGTCCCCGGACTCATTCAATCGAAGACAATGACAAAGCAAAGTGGCCGCATTGGTTGCAGGTGAACTTTTCTTGGAACAACATGTTTGCCTACACTTTCCTATTATCTTGCCAATGCATACCCTGACCGACCTCAAACCCTTTGAAATTTCTGAAAATCTCAACAATAACCCCCCTCATTGAAACCAAACAATGAAGTGAAAGTTTTGAACAATTGCCCCCAGAATACCCCCAACAAGAAACATCAACAGTAAGGACCCAACATTGAACATAAACTTACTCCCAAAAAATATGATANAATACCCCCAACAAGAAACATCAACAGTAAGGACCCAACATTGAACATAAACTTACTCCCAAAAAATATGATAAAGACTAAACATAAACTATGATGAAAGCTATGATGAGAAATAGATGAGATGATATAAACTTATGTGATGAAAAACATGAAAGACTAACATGTAACTTTATGTGATGATGATGATGAGTAAAATGAAACAACAAACAATGATGATGAATAAACCACAAACCCTACAATCCCCCTTTTATACATTTTTCCCCCACCATGATACCCCACATGCGAAGCTGAGGGCTGTGAGTTTCTCGGTCCATCCCATCGGACCATCTGAACAATCTCTTTGAAAAAATCAACAAATCTCAACTCAAACGTGAACCGTTCTCAGCAATTCTTAACAATTCTGAAGAAATTCGTCCAGATTGTCGAGAGTTTCTGGTGGCATCACTTCTCCATTTTTGTTGCCACCGGCCATGTGGACCACCGGCATCGCCGGTGCCTCTGTGAGGTCCAGGTAAGCGTAAAGGCTCCCCAAGGACGCACCGCCGCCGAAGACTTCATCGCAGAAGCTTCTCAGGAGCCAGGAGCTGCCTGAGGACCTGTTCGGTGTATTCGCACCACCCATGGGATGGGCGAACCAATCGAACCAAAACAATGGCCAAATGTAGGGGGGAGCCAAGAAGAATTTAGAGGGATGGTATAGATAGTTTATAAACTAGATATATAGTTTGTAGATCTATATAGATCTATAGATATGTTTAAGTAGTTGACCAGAAAGCACCAGCTCTTGACTTTCGGGGGAAATTGCGATCAAGATGCTGTGATGAGGAGCCACCAAGTAGTCCAAAAAGCCCTGCAAAGCAGCCCCTGGCAACGTCGCAACATGCAGTCATGACAAGTACTGAAGGTACTGAAGTCCCAAATTGATGGAAAACAAATGTTGAATAAGCACATGCTGATAAAATGGCGATTGATTCAGGAAATCAACCCAAGGGATACAACGAAAAATCATATCACTAGATCTCGGGAGAACAGCTTTGTCAGTCCCGCAAGTGGGGCGTTCTTTGCAGGTAGATGTGTTTGGACGCCCCGAAAAAAATAGGTTTCAAGGCAGGTGATTTCAAAATCCACATCATGACATCAAAAGTCTGGAACGCAACATCTGAAAAGCTTCACAGGTTTCAAGACATCTCCAAAATATGGGTATGGCTCAAAATTATTAATCCTATAATTGGTTGGTTGATGTTAATTTACCATTAAAAATAACCATTTTTGGTACCATAATTTTGAGCCATAGCCATATACCATCTACAAGGTGAGGGCCCCCCTAACAGCTGAGTTGGTTTATAAAGTTGACTTTCAGCTGACCTCGGTAACAGCTGGTAGGCGGCATCCATCGCTGCCTCAAGGCTACTAACTGCGGTGATCACGGAAGAAAACCATGTGATGTGCGCCAGTTCTTAGTAAGGGAACCTGAGCGAAACGGTTCCCTAACGCTTAGGGAGCACGGGGACATATGCGGATGTAGCCCAGGTGTCATTTTTTTTGTTGGACCCTTGAAAGCTAAAATTTATGATGGAATAGAAGCGTTCCCCATGCTGAATGGAGACTTCCAGGTGAGTTTCCCATGGAATTCGAATCTTGGGCCGGGATGTCCAATGGTGGCACCATGGCCCAATCCGGCCTGACTTTCGAATGGCCAAGACCTATGTGAGACATCGGATTCGAGCCCCACATGGCTGCGGTCCCTGGCTTGACCAAGATGGATAGACATGGGGACATGGGGTGATGAGTTTGAAATACCGAGACCCCCACAACAAAGTGGAATGGTTTCAATGAAATCTTGATCATTATATATACATAATCATTAAAATTAAATAGAATATCAGCCAAATCAGCGGGTCCTTTCGTATATGCATTGCTTTGATTTGTCAAGGGCCGCCATGCCACCCGCTGGGTTCAAAGGCTCTACCTCCAGTTTGCCCTTCGCTGCCTGACAAGGAGGCCGAGCCTCATCAACAGTTGTGGAAACTCCTGTTAAATTTCTCCTTGAACCAATCCATTGCACGGTCTGAACATCATTCAACCATACTTGTTTGTCTGACAGAAAGGATCAAACAGGTACAGAGAACCCTAGAATCCAATGGCTAATCATCATATTCTCATGGGAATTGCCATTTTTTGTTGGTGATATATACCCCATTACCAGCCCGTCGCCGTGGTTTTCCCTCACCAACCCTCGGGTGGACCTCGGAACTCAATTCCTGCACCAAACCATTCAGGCGCGCCTGACACCAGCGGCTGTCCAGCCAGTTTCCCAGGTTTTTCTTGTCCTCAATCGACTCCATTCAATAAAGCCCAATAGTATTGTATATATATATTATGTAATTTGTGTATATTATATACATATCTATATATATATATATATATGTATATAATGTTTTATAAAGGTTGTGACAAACTTTTTCACTTTCTGAGCCTGCAGAGTTTTTTGACTTTCTTCTACCATTCTACCATTCTACCATTCTACCATTGTCTTCTATATTGTTTTGTGAAGTTTTGACAAACTTTCTCACTTTCTGACCCTGTAGAGATTTTTGTTTTTTTCTACCATTCTACCATTCTACCATTGTCTTCTATATTGTTTTGTGAAGTTTTTGACAAACTTTCTCACTTTCTGACCTCTAGAGATTTTGATTTTTTTTACCATTATACCATTCTAGCATTGTCTTCTATATTGTTACATGCACCACCAATGTCACAGCTTTGACAAACTTTCTCACTTTATCTCAGCCTTGCCAAGTTTTCGCACTTTTTAACCCTAAATCTCAGTTTTGACAAACTTTCTCACTTTTTAACCCCTAAATCTCAGCTTTGACAAACTTTCTCACTTTTTAAACCCTAAATCTCAGCTGTGACAAACTTTCTCACTTTTACCCCTGAATGTCTCAGCTTTGACAAACGTTCTACAAACTTTCGCACTCTTAACCATATGAAAGGAAGAAATTAAAACGGAAATTTGGTGTTTAGATGAAGAAAATGAAAGGAAGAAATTACAGCGGAAATTTGGGGTTTAGAGGAAGAAAATGAAAGGTAGAAATTAAAACGGAAATTTGGGGTTTAGAGGAAGAAAATGAAGGGAAGAAATAGAAGACAATGGTAGAATGGTGGAATTTATGGTAAAAAAATCAAAAATCTCTACAAAATAATATAGAAGATGACGGTAGAATGGTAGAATGGTATAATTTAGGGCTAAAAGTCAAAAATCTCTACAAAACAATATATAGAAAGCAATGGTAGAATGGTAGAATGGCAGAATGGCAGAAAAGATAAGAAGGCAAAAAATCTCTACAGGGTCAGAAAGTGAGAAAGTTTGTCAAAGCCTCTACAAACAATATAGAAGACAATGGTAGAATTGTAGAAAAATCAAAAATCTCTACAGGGTCAGAAAGTGAGAAAGTTTGGCAAAGCCTCTACAAACAACATAGAAGACAATGGTAGAATGGTAGAATGGTAGAAAAAAAGTCAAAAATCTCTGCAAGGTCAGAAAGTGAGAAGGTTTGTCAAAGCATGTAATTGATGTATATAATATGTTAAATTGTGATATGTATATTATATATAGAATATCCATATATGTACGTATTGCAATATACAGCAATATGGTGTACATAACATCATGCATCTAATCTCCTCTCGCCTCCGCATTGCTGAGCTCCCTTTCAAGGCCCTGAATCCTCTGGCTCTCCGTCGAGAACTGGCCATGGAGCGTCAGGGCACAGCGGAAAAACGACTCAGCGATGCTTGGAGATTGGTTTTGTGTATCATTGCGCCACACCAAAAGAGGGATTTGGAGGGAAAATCCGGAGATCTCAACTCGTTCGTTTTTGGGGGGGGGCACTCGGACCGTCAAAGGAAACTTTGCGAACGTCAAAAATCCTCGAAAACGGCCTTGCGTTCCGCCCATGCACTCAGATCTTTTAGCGATCCCTCCTGGGCGGTTGTTCATCATCGGGTGATGGTTGAGGCACCTCAAAATGATTTGTATGAAAACCAAGAATTGCAGTCCCACATGGAATTGTGTCGGATTTGAGGCAAACGTCAGCCCTCTTGCGCAAATATGCTTTTTGGTTTGCCCCTCAAACAGATCCTACATGCTTCTACTATGTTTCTACTGCTTGGAGGATCTCCCGATTTACTACCTGGTGTTTCTGGGGTTAGTTAACCCAGTTAGAAATGGATTAACCGATTAACCAGTGCCGAAGTGCAATGTTTTCTATCCCATCCCGATAGTATTAGACACCCCCCAGGAAGCATGGATGTTTTTTGTAGGGGATTTACTCTGCAGATCCAGTAAGCGCGGTGCCATTTGAAGTAGAAACGGTCCTCCATCGATGCTTCACTTCGACAGTTTTGCAGCTGTCGTTCGAAAGTCGACACCTGGTTCAAGCAGGGCAGGGCAAAAAGAAATGATGGAATTATCTATCAAACTTTACCAGCTGGAAATTTCTGCTGCTTCTTGGGGTAATTTCCTGTGGGAACTGTCACTGTGGTGGTCTGTTGAGATAGTCGACCTGATAGGAAACATGACCAGCCAAAGATGTAGATGTAGGCCACCAGAGTTCGAAAGGGCTGCTTCAAAAAAAATTGGAGCCAGACTTGAAGCTGACGCTGACCAAATGAAGTCAGTGACATCATGTTGTTCGAACTGGTTATCTCCCCATAGTGGGAACCCTACAATCATCATCCCTAGTCAAAATCGGACCTCCAAGCACGTCCAAATCCATCCGCGCCTGGTCCTTCACTTTCAGAAGCTCCTCCGAGGAAACGGTGTTTTTCTTTCGGATGACAATCCCGATTGATCAGCACCAGAGCCCAGAAAAAGAATGTGTAACTTGGCGTTCTATCAATGTAGATCACGCAGATTTAATGATCCCAAACATCCCAAACGTATGGAAATTTGCAAAACCCTTGGAAGAAATACAGATAAAGATCAAGTTCCGAAAAGGCCAATTTAATGCGATTACTATCTATTTGGGACTTGGGACCGTGTAAATCATGACAGTTTTGCGCATCTCGCATTTCTTTGGCCACAGGCATCTCATTGGCCCGTAGCTCCTGCTATCAACGCCCTCCTTGGAGCTCTGCTTCATTTGCAAAGTTTGTGACTCTAATGGCTCCCAGTGGTGACTTCAGAAGGACTTCTGAAACAAGATGAACGAAACCATTGAAAGCCATGCTGCGCACTTTGCGCCTACAAGTGAAACAAAGACCATTGCACAAGGATTGACAAGGAGAAAAAACACGTCAAAGTTGCGAGGAAGCACTGACTATAAACCCAAACCACCCATATTGAAACTATACTTCAATCTCTTGCGTATCTTTCCAAACCAGATAAATAAATGGAAGAACGGAAGAACCAACATCTAACATGTTCCAACCTCCGAAGCCAACAGTTTCCATAACATATTCAAAATACTTCAAACAGTTCACAGCCAAGATGTTCATAGATTGTCCAACTTTGGGATTCCTCACAACCTCCCTTGTGCCATTGCAGCCACCAGCGACAACGATGAGTTCGATGCAATGGCGCTGCCGGCGCGTTGGAAGGAGCGACGCCCAGGCGCCTGAGCCCCTGGGTGTCGAGCCAGCGAAGCAATGGAGGCCGGAGCTGAAGTTTTCATCGAAAAATCATCAGATCTCAGGCGATATGGCGCCGGTGCCGGTAGTTTCACCGGCCACACTTGGGCGCAGTGCTGGCTTGGAGTCGGCTGGATTCTCGGGTGGCCCCAAGTTGAAGTCGAAGAACCTGAGGGTCTGCGGCTTGAAGCACTGGACCAATACTTGTCGAAGACTACGAAGTGGTTCGCTTGCGGCTGGTACTGGACCAGGCCGAAGTGTTTCCTGCGCAAGGGAAAGTACTGGACCCCAACTTTTTGGGGGGAAAGGTGTGAAAAGAGGCAAAGTTCTGGTCAGGTTGATCTTAGGTGTTTATCCATAGATCCAGGGCTCCCCATGTATGCTGCAAGTCTCATGTGCCCTCTTCCAATGTCCAGGAGCTACCCTAACTTGAAAGTGGCTTAGAGCATTCCAACAGAATCATCAATGCAATGGTGGATTCCAAGATGTCGTTCTTTCGTTTTCTGGGGACCCGAAAGCTGCCCAAGACCTGGGTGCCCCCGCTTTTGGCTTATGAATCTTCCAAGTGTCCATGGCAAATGCTGCTGATTTTTCTGCGCTTATCCAAAAACTACTTAGAATTCCACCCCATTCTGTTTAAACCCCGTCATTCTGTACAATTCCACTCTCCATATATGATGTTGTTGGTTGGTTTTATTTCATTAAATCCCCCCGTAAAATTGTTAAGTCATGATTATATTCCCAAAAATCCCTTTAAAATCATATTAAAACCAGTACAGTATATCCCCACAATGGTTACATCACCAGTAGATCGAAGCAAAAAAAGGAAACCTCAACCCCCCAAAGCACATTCCCATCCTTTTTATAGAAAAGTGATCAAGTTCATCCCACTATCATCTCCCAACTGACATGGAACCCTGCCATCGGGGGTTGGAAGACTAGTTTGACCACTTTGAGAACAATTGGGATGAGAATGATCTTCCACCATATCCCGGGCATATCCCGTAAAACTTCCATCTCGACTTAACTTCTGGACTTCTGGGATACAGTCTCTCTGCTTTGATGTACCATCATATCCCATTTAAAAAAAAACAACCAACATATATTCCTAACTCAACCATCATGGCGTGCAGGAAAATCCCCCATTTACTGTAGTTGGCTCACTGTCTCAGCTGTAGACCTCCATTGAGTTCGGGGATTTTCCCACATGTTTTTCCGATAAAAACCCTCCATTTTTCATGGGACTATTCCAGCCATCCATGGAGCTCTCCTGAGGAAGCCAATCAGCTTGGGCGATGGCCGGTCGTAGCCCAACTTCTGCGGCTCCACGAGCTCCGAGCGCAGCATGGAGTCAAAGAGCTGCCGCCCACAGCCGCCCCGTTGGTGACCCTCGACCACGTAGAAATCCAGGACGCACAACGGGGAGATCTCCACCAGACCTGCGGAAAATGGGAAAAGAATGGGATTTGACATGATTTTGGCTCCTAGGTTATATGGTTTTGCTATGTTTTACATAACCTGCTGAGGAAAAGAAATGCAGGAGTTGGAAAACCTGGTGAAATAGAGCATGATACTTACATATGTGTAAAATATATATATGATTATATATGTATTCTGTGACTGCATTATCTGTATGGGGTTCCCCGAGCTGGTGTTGAAGCTCCGAGCAAGAAGCCAAGCAATATCAAGCAATGCCCTGAAGTGAAGCTGGTCCAGCAATTAAATGCAGGTAGTATACTGTGCCAGAGAGGCTTTTGGGTGTGTACACCAAGCAAACATCGAAGATACTCGAGCGAACTGGAATACATTGGGGGTTCGTGGTAGTTCCCGTAGTTCTCCACCAAGCCTGGTGGTGATGTGAGGTGATGGTCTTATCACGAATTAGAGGTCTGGCCAATCTCGACCAGAAATTGATGAAAAGATTTAAGCGTCTTACTCTGCCCTTCCAGTGAAACGCGTCAAACATGTCAAAGCAAACATCCCCAAACCAGGATCAACTGCACAGAAATCCCTTACAAACTACAAACCCTTTAAAAAATGACTGCGTTTCATGTTCTATTGATGTGTTCAACTCCACGCTTCCAACTCACAAAGGTATCAAGATCGAGGGCCAGGGATTTCCATCGATACAGCAGCTACAGGTCTGGCTTCGGCAACCTGCCTTCCTTTTCCCCTCGCGAGACAAAGAGTCGCTTGGGGCCCACCTGCTATGGCGATGCTGAATGCGACATCTCCAGGTAGTTCCCAAAATCCAAGTGTTCAACCGAAACGGACCGGAACTAATTGCATAGCTAATTGCATCTCATATCATCTGAGTGCACTCTACTATTTCAGAATTGCCAAGTCTGCTCCATATGAAGTGTCATATCGATAACCCCCCAAATGGTTTTTAAAAAAATTGAGATGCTGTTCTCATTGGCATTCGGTTTACTGCATGAATTCCAATATTTTCTCAAAGCATTCAGCAGCCACTTCTGAAATGCGCACCTTCAGAATCCCCAGGGCCACCCGCTGGTTGTACAAGACATAGATCCGATTGGAGGACAGCGGCTGCCAGCCGGCCGTGACCGCCTTCCCGAGGCCCTGCGCGCGCCTCCGCTGCAGAGCTGTGGGGAAATCCATGGAGAAAACACTATGAGTTGATGTACCCTCTGGTAAACTAACATAACTATGGAAAATCACCATTTTTCATGGCAAATTCCACTATTTCTATGGCCATTTTCAAGAGCTACGTTAGTTTACCAGAGGGTATATGGGGGGGTTCCTAGAACGGGAGGTGCCTCCAAATCATCCAAAAAATAGACTGTTCTAGTAGTCAAACCCTCGGATTTCAGGGATCCCCCATTTTAGGAAACCTGCATATTATGTGTATATAACCCTACGTAATATCATCAACCCATGTCATAGTATCATCTATCAGTATCCATTAGGATAGAATATTAGTCTGTATATATATATATATACATATATATATATATACATATATATATATACATATATATATATATATGAGTCGAGGATAGTTGATGTGCATCAAACCATTGCAACGTCCATCAAGACTGATCATCTATTTGGAATGGTTTGGAAAGGATTTTTTTCCACGGTCCCATTTGTTGAAGCCTGATGTCTGGTGATGCCTTGGAATCCCTGCCTTGATCCCTCTCCCATCGCATCCAGTAGCTCGCGCACGTGACGCCCTGAGGACCCCACGAAAGCCTGGAGGCGGTTGAGGATGGCGTGAACCCCAAGGGAAGTTGACCGGACTTGAATGGCAAAAAATCTGCAGAAAGTCGACATAACCCAAAGTTTGGTGAATTTGCTCCGGATTCAATTTGAACTGAAAAACGACACCACCGGTCCTCTTCCCTCATGACCAAACAAGCCGCATCTCTTGTTCCGATTTCTATCCCAGCTACTTAATAATAGACGATTCTGAATATTCCGGCAACATTTTAGGGATGTGAGCTTCTGAGCTGTCAACAGTAGGCTTCCAAGTTTTGTTGTTGCCACAGATTAATGGTTGCTCTGTAAAAAGTAGAACAAATCCTCCATCTGGTAATTTAACATAGCTACGGAAGCAATGGCCCATTTCGTTCGATGATTTGCCTACTATTTCCCTGGTTCGTTTCCATAGCACTGTAACAAATTACCAGAGGGTATAAGATATTCCAACTACACGTCAAGGGATATTTTATCCAGACTGCCGAAAACAAATCCGCAACCCAAAAATTATCGTCAGATTTATGGATCATTCCCTAGTATCCTCATCATATCTTCATTATCTCACCACTTTTCTTGGTTCCCCTCCCATAAACTAACTTAGATGTGGAAAACCTACCATTTGTAGATCATTCTCCTCAGGTTTCCCCATAGGTTTTCCACATCTCGTGTTTTCCCTGGGGTAAATCCCCAATTTGTTCTATGAATTTTGGCCATAAATCCCATAATCCCATGAGATCACCATATTTCTTGTTGAAATCCCATTGAATTTCCATTTTCGACGGTTGAATACCATTGAAATCTATGAAATCCCCCAATTTTTCTATGGTGAAGTCACCCATCCCCCCCAACCCTTGAGCTTCCGCAACGGTCTCGTCCAAGCGCGCCACCTGTGCCGCGGACGTCGCCTCGCTCGAGCCGAGGCGGAAGGGGTCCAGGACGCGTCCCACCACGAAGTCGAAATCGTCCATCAAGCCATGGCGGTTAGAAAGGGACTGGCCTTGAAATATGGACCAAATATGGATATAATTGATATCTTGATATAATTGACATAGTATATGGAAAGCGGATATGATTGATACCTTGACAGAATATAGCGCAAGAAATCGGTTTAAAGGAAGTAGTCTTTGTAAAAGTGGTTTCCCTTGATACGAGTACTAAAATCATCTAAAATCAAGGGTGAAACAGTGGATCCAAGTAATTTATGGCTTAAACATTCTTTTACCATCTCCAGCCACAGCAACATTTGCTCCCTGTACATGGCTGCGGGGCGGCATGTCTTCCAGCCCCAAAAGCTGCTTCAAACCATTCCAAGTTCCAAAGTGGATTGAGAAATGAAACATGACCCCCATTCGAAGCCAATTCAGTCGCAACCATTCCATTTCTGCTTCCTCTGAAGTTTCACAGTTCCAGGGAAACCATCATTTGACACAAGATGATGGTTTGGCGAAGCCAGTTTGCCATCAACACAATGTCACTGCTCCATCTTTCTTTCCATTCTTGGGTGTATCTGAAAATTGAAAATGTCCATGAAATTGGTTCCTTATGGGAACAGTGATCCTGACAATCCACTGCAACTTTGTGTATCCGTTGAAACAACCCCATCTGCCATGTCACATCCCAGGCAGCGTCCTGGCCAACGTCCCAAGCCTCTCGGGAAGAGCGCTCATCCTGGATCCACTTCGAAGAAGCTTAGTTTAGTGGAGATTAAGAAGCTTAGTTTGGCCATCAATCAGGAAATTATCCACTGAGTTTGTTCGGAACCTTCAAGCTTCTGTGAAGATATGTGAAGATTCTGTTCTGAGATGGGATTTCCTCAACAATGGGGGGGATACCGCCATGAAATTGGCCGTCAAATCAACGGGGTTCCAGACTTTGAGACAATGCAGACTCTGAGACAATGCCATTTGCATCATTAGAAGCCGGAAAGTGTCGAAAATAGATGGTTCACTGTTTATTTTAGAACAGACCATTGCGATTGTGAGCTCTCACGCGTCATGAGTCTTGATTGATACCCGAATGCGTGCAGCTGAAACGAGAAATGTAATCTGTTGTTCACATCATTTCACATCTCAAATCCCAACAAAGATCAACAAATGCTGCCCGAAAAGGTCAACGTCTTTCGGGATGTGACGAAAAAAACAAATGTTGACCCATCTCCAAAGATATGTGCTATATTCCAGTATATCCCCACTATAAAGCTCATGAAGCCATATTCAACCCATGAAGAACCCATGAAGAACCCATGAAGAACCCAAGAGCCCCAGAACTTTGCAAACGTCACCCATTTCCGGAGCTCCTTAAGGCGGGCCAACTCTCTTGACATGCTGTCCACCACTTGAAGCAACTTGGCCTGACGATACATTCGGATAGATCTACAAATTCCCTAAACTGATCAGGGGTTCCTGTGATTTTTTCTTAGCATCCAAGTCTGCGAACCTGGCGGCGGAAATCTCTTTCAGTGACCCAAGTTCTTTAAGGTTCCGATCAGCAAATGACTCAATGATGCAGCTACTGGCAAAATCCCAAGAGTCTTGCAAGTCAAACGTTCTTGTTGGGAATAGCATCTGCTCAAAAGAGGTTGCACCTGTTGATGTCTACTTCTCAGTCGGAAACATCATGAAACATCATGAAATGTCACTGAAAGATCGTGAACTATGGGTGTGTCTGAAAATTCGGCACATCCTCCTTAAATGGCTATTTCATATGGAAAATGATCGTGACCCATGGGGATTTTGGCAGTTTTCTCCCACATTTTCAGACATCACAGCTCGCCCACCTGAGCATCGGCCACCGCCTGCAGTTCGCCCTGCCAGGGTAGATGGTGCAGGGGTCCCATGTGAGCCTCCAAGTACCTGGAAAAATTGATCAACATCCCAAAATTGTGGGTGTATCCTCCATTCTTCGAGGAACTTTTGGGGGGTCTGGGGTATCCATAGTTTTTTCCAACATGTAGCACGCCGTTCTGTTCCATTCGTAGCACGCACCACGGGTCCAGGCCTCCAGCCTTGTGCTGGCCACCTGGCATACATGATCTAGCAGCTGAATCTAGCATGATGCTCTATTTGCAATTATGATGAATTATGTATACTGCATAAGTTTATAGGAGCGCAACAAGATACTGTCTTGTGATGATATATCTGCATCATGTATCATGGAAGTTGTAGCAACTGGCCACACTGAGAAAGAGTGTCTTCCATGTCGTCCATGCCTCCTGTGCTGCGACGTACTCAGATCTGAAGGTCTCAAATTCTCCTAAAACGTTGGCTGTGATCGAAGGCTGAGTGTTTGACTTTGGAAATGCCCTAAGAGATTTTTCGAGGTATGGATCGATCAGAACTGTCGGAAACTGGAGGGGGACTCGCTAAAAAGCATCAACTCATTGGATTGGTTTATGGGAAAATCTACAGGAAACCATGGTTTTTACCATCAATCTTGGGGGTTTCCTGTAAATTTTCCCATAAACCAATCCAATGATCAACAGACTTTTTGCCACCACCACTATGGGATCCACTGGGCATGGCGTCCTTCCAAGAAGTTGGGCAGCAGCTGACCCAATCGAGCATCCACCTGCGTCATTGGATTCTGGGTAATGATCGTCCCAGTCTGGGATGGTACCTATGATTCCATGTTACAACTATTACTACCATTATATTATATACTGGAATAACTATTGAGGTACTATTATCAATATTCTTTAAGACCCCATAATAAACGCAACAAATAGTATTTTGCCTTTATTACATGGATGGCTCCTATAATCCTGGTTATTAAGGGTTATACGAGCACCAAGAATAGTCCCAATTATGGGCTATGATGGTCCCCAATAGACCAGGTAGTTTAATGACACACCATAATAACCAATCAACAGGGGTATCTTTCATAGGGGTTCCCAGTTCATGGATTGTGATAATCCTGATAGTCCTCAATATATTCAAGGGCAGAGTAATAACCCCAACAAACTACTCATAAACCAACAGAGGTTTGTTTCGGAGCTATTTCTCATGTGAGGCATGTCGGGACTGCTTCGCTCTTTGAGATGATGTTGCGCTTTTGATAAGTGGGAAACCAGCGGGGCAAAGCATCAGTGCTTGTTTCAGCCTGCTTGCCACCTACAACTTGCTGCTTGGTTTCCAACTGAGAGACATCAAATACCTTGCATTTGGAAGTTAATTACATATGGACCTATGGAAGATGAGTGTTTGCTCACAACTAACATGAGATAACCATGTTTGCCTTCCATGTAAACTCTCACAATTCCAAAAGACAGCCCCCCATTTCGTGCTTCACCGCCTGCATGTCCACCCAGGCACGCAGCTGGATGCCATACGTGGTCACAGCGCTGTCATGGAACTTGGCACCTGACGGCACTGGAGCAGGCCGTCGTTTGAAGGTAAAGATTAAAATGGTTTGAATTGAAGGTTGAATATGGTTTATTTAAGTAATTGAATGTGATGAAATCTGTTGTAGCTATTCATACCTTTTTTATTTACCAGCATTGATGATTGAAATCGGTACTTGCCAGCATTTTGGCCAGGTCTGGGCCTTCAGCTCGTGCAACCTAGGTCCAGGTCGACTTCAACAGCGCAATGGGGAAATGGGGAAATGGGGAATGGGGAAATGGAAACATACTTGAGGTGGTTTCGTGGTTTCCTAAGTCATGGGGAGTACCTCTAAATCATCCAGTTTTTATAGATTATAGATGGATTTTCCGTTATAAATCTATAACCCAGAAAGATTTTGGCGTATCCCCATCTATGAAAACCTCCAAATTTTGTCAATGTTGGATGCTTTGATGCTCGAGGTGCTTTGCATTTGTTTGTCGGTTTCTCTTTCCTGTGGAAACTTGTCGGAGGAATCCCAACTGGGGTGGACTCAACCGTCTGTCAAGAGGTGAGATCCGATTCACCATCGCCAGCCCCAAAAGAAACAAGAAATGCATCTCGGTTTTTGCCATACAAAGACCGAACCACAACTGGAAACAGACTTGACTGAGTATTGATGTTAGACCACCTTTGTTGGTTTTGAAGACCCATAATTATTTTTGGTCAGATGTTCGTCCCATTCTAATTTCTGGCTGATAGCACTTCCGTTCTTTCTAAATGGACCTACAATCAGGGTATCCTATAGTATCCACTGGTTAATCATCATGCTCTCTCTTAAAATTGCCATTTGGGAGTCAAATTTGCCATTTTCAAACACACTCAATTATCATATTGTTGGATCGTTATATCCCCCTATATCCCTGGATACATATCCCCATTAAAAATGTCATAAAAAGGTTGGTTTCATCATCCCCGTTGTTGCTTAGATCAGATACCCAGTATTGGACACAAATCTGAGGCGGAGAACCGTTTGCTGCAAAGCCTCCTCGAGTGCATTTACCTGCAGCTGTACTCCATCTGTAGAGGAAACAATGGATGGTTTTTGTATGTTTTTGTTGGAAAAATCTTAACCAACTCCAACTTAATCTGTAGAGGATCAACTTTGGATCTTCGAATCAATGGATTGGTGTAGTTGATCGGAAAACCGGAAACATTGGAATTGGTGCCATCAAATTGTTCAGGTGTTCCTGTAAATGTTCCCTTAAACCAATCCCCAATCCAATGACTGAAGGTGGGAAACTGGTGATGCAGCAATGTACAGATCCCCTTCAGAGATCAACGCGGTTGAACAGACCTGTAAACACACAAGGATAAAGAATCACTGGATCTATATTCGGTCGTTTCATTGGCGGTGCGTAGGGGTTAGCAGATGACATCACTATTTGGAGGGGGCACCCTAATTCGTCGACCAGGGTGTATTGATCGGGGCTTTTCACTATGCTCAACTGGACCTCGAATAGACATGGGATGGCTTGTGTGATGAGCAACCTGGGGAACCTCCATGACTTTCCGCGCCTCCTCCATGACGGCTTCCGCAGCCCCCTCACCACTTGGAAACTCCTGCGGACTGGTTGATTGATCTGTTGATCCCATTTTCGGTGCTGGGGGTGGGTCAAAAATGATTGACCAGAAAACAATGGCTGTAGGAGAACGAGTCAATAATGATTGACCTGCAAAGATGGATGGACCAATACCAAACTTACCAAACATACAGATGAGTATGGGTCAAAATTTGGTACCCCAGTAATTGGATTGCTAACACTAGAAACGTACTAAAATCTGTGGCCCCCTGAGCATTCAATTTTGACCTATACCCAATGTTGGCCCATCTTTCAGAAAGATGCTCTGTTTTTTCCCCGAAGTCCTGACGCCCGCGGCAAGTCACCTGGGAGAACAGGAAACATCACGAAAACCCATGGTGTTTTTTAAAGATAGTGTTTATCATCCAATCATATGGAGGTTTCCTAAAATAGGGGTACACCCAAATCATCCATTTATAGATGGATTTTCCATTATAAACCATCCATTTTTGGGTACCACCATTTTAGGAAACCCCCATATCCAAATATCGGTTTTTGTGAAACTTTGATACTCCAAAAATCTCATGGATAATCACGTATGTTTTTGTCCCATATGTTCCATCTTGAAATGGCCGGAAACATCATGAAAGATCATGAAATATTCCCTGGTACCGTGGAGAACCCTTCAATAGATGGTAAAGGCATCCACCCAAAACATGGTATAATGATCAATTAATGCTTTCGATGCTTCCCATTCAGCCTCATTCGGGGACTTCAGAAGGACAAGCGCCGAGGCAACATTCTGGGTTTCGGGCGGTCATCACCCACACTGTTGGGAAACAGGATTAATCGCGCAGTTGTGACACGAGAAGCGCTGGTTGTGTTTGGAAGAGTCTGGCTATGACTTATCATGATTAATTTAGCGTGAATCACTTTCTAGATATAGCAGCCAAAAAAAATGATAGAACAGATTTTAAATCTATCTTTTGCTGCCTGCTGTGAGGGATATGATGAACACCAGCAAATAGATCGTAATAAGCAAGTTCCCTCGCTGATGTTTGCCTTGGAGTTGCGAACTCCCTCCAATATTTTTGGGTCTTTAGGGGTGCTGCATTCTCCATACTGAGGCCCACTCTCCCAGAGATTTTGGTCAATGGAAAAATACATCGCTGTCGGTCACAAAGCGCGTCAACTCCATGATAAAAACAAAATGATGTGGCCACGTTGAATTTGGAGACTCTTGACTCATGCCCGTCTTCAAGACCTTCAACCATTCCAGTTTCAAAACCGCAAATTCGCAACGAAATTGCTCAGCTTTTCTCCGCCTCACTTGCCCCTTGCCCCTTGGTTCGAGGAGCAGGTGGGCTCTTCTGAGCCCCTGGTGGTTGAGCTGAAGAGCTACGACTTCAGATGTGGTAAAGCCAGTAGTAGACCCTAATTCTCGGAGTATGGTTTTCAACTATCTCCCCAAAAACAAAAATTTGGTGAATAGTGGTTTGTTATTGGGTCTACCAGATTGTCTTTCTTTTTGTTTGGACCTTGCAGTTCCTAAGCATTCACAATGTTTGGCTCATATCATCATATCTTAGTTGCAGTTTTTTCTGCTTCCTGCCTTGGCACCCTTCTTGCAGCTACATATTTTTTGGGTCCCCCCCAGTCCAAGTGGGGTTGGTATACTTCCCCGGTAGACCATGGTGTAGCTTGGCCAAGTCATAGAGGTCATAGCTATGTTCAGCTCATTGGTTTTTTTGCGTGAATCTGAAAGCCACCAAGCAGGGGGCTGGAAAAGTTTGCCCACCACTGACGCGGACTCATTAACTCCTGAGGCCTGGGATGCAGGTGAGGAAAAGCCACCCAAAAGGTCAATGGATGATCAGCTACACCATGGAATGAATGGGAATCTTGAGATATCTTGATATCTCACCATTGTGATAAGGTGCACCCACCGGTTGAAAATGGACTTAAAGAATGGATGGTCCATGATGTTCTGGCCATGAATTCTAGATTCGGACTGGCAAGAACTGCAACTGGGTTATCCCTCTTGATCTCTGGTAAACATCACCACTTCTCCCTATCCCACTGAAAAACCAGGCCGCCGGCCGTCGTAGCCTTAGGCTATGCCGACACCTTGGCACTCTGAGGATTCGGCCAAATCATGAGAGATGAACCAATTTTGGACAACCACAATCTCCATGGGGAATCAATTCGCAATCAAATGGTGAGTTGATTAATCAACAATTGGGTGATTATCCTATTGATCATCATCCTGGATGTGACCAACTAGTGCAGTTGGAGTTGGATGCCCCCTCAAAAGCTGCAAGTCTTGGACACATATCAACCATTATGAACCCATCAGAGCTCTGCAATCCCACGTGTCATCCATGCCATGGACACGTAAGTTGCGTTTGTTTCTTGCGAGTTCTGGTGGAGGTTTATGAAGTGCCAAGCACCCAAAAATCAAAAAAACGACTTCTTGCCATGGGATGCTCAATGATGCTCACCATTCTCAGAAAATTTTATCAGCCAAAATTCAATTGTTGTCAAAACCCATACTGAACCTATCACTTGGTATTCTGGTCATATTGGGGGTCGCAACATTCACCCCCTGGGTCTGGCGCTATTCCGGTACGCTCACCGGGTCCGGGTCGTCTTTGCTGTCGCCCGGCGTCGTGTCGCCAGGCTGGAAATACTGCAGAACCTTGGTCGGCAGGGCACATAGATAATATGTAGGAAGTTATATAGAGATATGATGTATATATATATATATGTATAACTATATATATATGTATGTATATATAGATATATATGTATGTATATATACATATATATGTATATATATATATATATAAATATGTGATTCGTGATACTATTTTATTGTGTAAATATGGAGTTCCCATACTGCTTGAAACCATGAATCGAAAACCCAGTGCTTTCCTTGTCATGAGAAAAAAATATGAAATGAAGCGAGTTGGCGGGGTCGAGACCCGAGCTTGAAGCGGCCTCGACAATCTGTTTCAAGCATCACCAAAGCAGAACTCATATCCCACCCGAAACACTTCCACCAACCATACATCACATCATTTCTCAACCGGCTGCTTCTCACCTGGTAGCCCAAGGCCACCATTCATGATGGTAGTTTGGTATATAACACATTATAACACGTGTATACATTTTTGATGTTCCGTCTACTCTAATGTGGTAAACCCAATAACTGTTTTTTAACATCATGAATCTCATATTCTGGAGGCTTTTACACCACCTATTTAGAGGCAATGCAAATTGTGGATGTTTATGGCATTGGGTTTGAGTTTACCACATGATATGACGTGTGTGTACAATATGTCAAGAATCACCCCCTCACTACCAAGAAACAACAGTAATGTCATCCACCACCTGACCACCTTCTTCGTAGATCCATCGATCCCACGCCTTCCGTTGATTGCTTGTTGTCCACCAAAAAAAGGTCCCCCAACCAGGGAGGTTGACTCACATAGGGTGTGTCTCAAAACGGGGCAACAAAGTGGCCATGAAACAAATATGATTCGATGCATCAATGAATTTGGGGTGTACAAAATGTTTTGGCAAAGCCACATGACTTGGCCACAACCACGGGGACCAACTCACCAACCAGTGTTGAACTGGCATTGGCTGGCCCCTTCGAAAAACGGATGAGAAATCCTCACGCTGTAGAATAAACCACCGGCTGCGATGGGTCCTTGGATATTCTTATGGTTGCTGAATCACTTGTGCCACGAGTTTGGATTTAGCGTCGTCACAAAAATCTGAATTTTGCGTCAGAATGTACACAGTTTCATAGCCGGCTGAAAAGCAGGTGCCATCCTGACGAAACGAGGAAACTGGGCCAATCAAGACTCCCACCGTGGGTTCTCGAAACCCTCGGTACTGCAAATTCCAAATCCCTTAGTGTCAAAGTAAAAAGGCATAGAAACTACAATAGAAAAATCCGGTCATTTTTCTTCATGCCTAGAGGAAACAAAATTTGGAGGTTTTTTTTTGGTTGATTGGCTAGTCATTTCATCCCGGGGCACCTCTTTGGCCAGATCCGTCGCAGCATCCATGGCCTGTGATGGGTCAACCAACGGGATTCTTACTAAAATATGGCCATTTCTGGGTATACATCTATTATCAACTCAACCCCTGTAAAATAGTTGTAAAAGTATGCAACTGGTCAAAATAGGATAGAATAAATAGGGTTTAACTTGCAGTTCAAAATTAGACATTGTAATTAGTAAAATAGCAGGGATTAACTGTTCATGAACTTTCATTCAAAAAAGTAGGGATATGTCGGGACTAACTCTTCACTAACTCTTCTATTTTTTTGGGGGGAACACTTTGAATCCAAGCAATTGGAACACTTTGAATCCAAGCAATTGAAAGGAAGGTCGCAGACTGCGCCAGTAGAATGGAATAGTTTTTTGGCCATATATGCCACATTGGAAAGGACTCAACTGACTCAACATTAAGCCCCAGATATACGAGAATATGGCAGGTCATTTGAGGATATTTGAGAAACAATGTGTTACTGTCGCAACGATGTGTCATGATTTATCCGCCCCTCTTAGGTTAAAGATAATTCTGTTTCCAACTTCTCAACGCAACTTTGGGAACTTGTTTCCCCACCCACGCACCAACAGCTACCAAAAACGCGGCATGTTTGCCGCTTACCACGCCTTCGTCGGAGCAAATTTGCCAACGAGCTTTACAGCCTGAGGTACCGGGCCTACACCCTTTAGAGGAGAGCTGGGATTCAGAAAAAGCTGGCGAAGTTGCAGGAAAATGACATAGCTCCATGTGTTTGTAAGAATTTTCTTAAACTTCAACTTCCAGGAAACTCTAAGAAGTTGAACGGAAACTGCCTCTTTTGAATGGGTTTTGTATAGCGCGGTTTGATCAATGATGGATTTGAAAAACTGCTGGATGCAGACGCTAGCTTTAGCTTCCTGAACCTCTGGGATCCAGTCCTCAAGACTCCGTTTTTCCACCGCCCATGGCCTCCATCGGCGTCATGAACTCCCAAACGCCGTCACTGCAGAGGAGCAGCAACTGCGGTACCGTGGTGTTTGTGGCCGGTTTGACCGCAAAAAATGGGTTGGTAGCTTCAGGTACATCACTAGGCTGAGTATATATGGGATTCATGGCGGAATATAGATGGAGGAAACTAAACCAATATAATTACTGTAAGTGTTGGCCCCTTTCTGCAGTTACATGCAGTTACATTTACATTGGATGGCACTACATAGTAGCCACTTTGCAGCTGGTTGATTAGGCAGATAACGGCAGCTGGCTATCGTAGACCGTAGATGTTCATAGTAGCGCTATATAATCCAGAATTACAAACCTGTTGCTAGTTGGTAGTCCCGAAGTAGCGTCATCAAATTGTCTGTTCAGATTTTTCAGAGGTGACATCTATGACTGAGCAGACAGAAGTGTTGTCAGGAAATCGTCATGAATCCTCAGCAACTTGTTAAAAGCGGAGGCCAAAGGTGTGGCGGAAAGCATCCAAGCTGCTGTATTTTGGAAGCAGGAAATCCATCTCGTCTGGTCTACAACTTGGAGACAAACACCCAAGCTGGTGTGTCTTGGTGGAACTCCTTGGGGGTAAGGATACGAAGCTACGACCAGCTAATTGAATGGAACCCGCCAAATTTTTGTTTTTCTATGTTTTTCTGTGGCAACAATATCCAAATCATTCCAAAAAACATCCAAAAAGCCAGTTTCAAGAGCCGGTGGCAGGCCACTGCCGCCCCTGCCAAATTTCTGTCAGACACATGGACCGGCGTTGGAATCAGTCACCCCCAGCCAGGGAACCCCATTTTCCAAAATCGAGAACCCCATTGACGAAATCAGTCTCCTTCATCACCTCCTTGGATTCTGAAATTCGGGAGATGAGCTTAGGGCGTATGACTGCAATCACCAAGAATGGTTTCGGGCACTGCACAAGCAGCATTGTGAGGTTGTCTGAAAAGATGCTACCCAGAAGTCCAACGGATTAGAATATATTACAATCATTTTCCCCATGAACATAGCCATTTTGGGGGGATACGGGTGATATACCCCAGTTTCAGACAAACCTATGTCCATTCAAAATTTAAACTGTTTCCGCCTTGTCTTCAGACGAGGGTTGGAACTGAGTTACCTGGCGCTCCATAAAGAAAAGCAGCGGCGGAAATCAACGGAGAACAGTTGAAAGCCACCACTTGGGCCATATTTGAATGGGTGTGGCTAAGTCTTATCTGGTGCTTGTTCAATCTTGTGCATCTGTGGACTAAAAAACTTCTGGACATTCAAAGGGGTCTTGGCTTTGACGCATTCCGGATTCCCAAATCAAAGCAGAAGTTGCAGCTAGATTTCAGTGTTTAAGCTATGAACAGTCCCCAAGCACGAGTCTTGATTCGAAGGACTTTCAGGAGATCTTCACATGCAAAACAAACTTTATGAAAAGAGTCATGAAGGTGTCCTGGCATAAAATGAACCATCAAATTGAGCATCTTTTATTGTCTTTGGGAACGTTTCTTTTGCATCTACCCGCCTCAACTCAGCCTAATTCACCATGTTCTCAAATATGTTCAGAGATCAGAGGAAAAAAATACCGTTGACCGCTGCAAGCAGGAAAAGGATGATGATAGGGTTCAAACTTGCGCACTCAAGAAATTGGATCATGTACCGTGGTGTACCAACATAAAGATCACCAGAATCTGCGGTCTCCCAGGCTGAAATGTTGACTTGTACCACTATTAGTAAAGTGTATCAGTGGCCCCCAGATTTTCGCGGCCAGACCTCGGGTTCGCAAGTCATTCCGCATTCCTGGCTGATTCGTTGCGAAGTCAACCCCCAACTCATGCAGGTCAAGCAGCAGTTAAGGAGTTCATCATGTCTTGTCGTGGTCCCCAAATAGGGTAGGAAACCCCTGTTTTTTGAATGAAATGGATCTGATCCCTGGTCGTGAGGCAACTCATTTTTGAACTACCCTCTGGTAATCAAACATGGCAATGGAAAGTCAATCATTTACAGATGATGTTCCCATTACAACCTGCATCTATAGAGGATTTCCGATTGCATCCGATTGCCATGTTTGATTGCCGGAAGATACGGGAGGGTAATTCACCAGTTCATATCCCGGGTCTTGTTGAGACACCGTGGCTACCATAGTGACCCCATTGGGTAAAACCACCACGTCATCAGGCATTCACATGGTCAGCGGCCAAGTCGCACTGGGAAACCAAGGAATCCCAGCAGGGAGCTTGACACCATCGAGATGGAAATGCCATAAAAAGTTGGATCAAAAATTGGATAAAAAGTTGGATAAAAAGTTGGATAAAAAGCCATAAGTCCTGGGCGATTTGGATGGGAACTACCATGGGAACCACCAGGGATTCCCCATGGTTTTTTTTTCAACCCGGCCGGTCCTTATGGCCCATGAGGTCCCCAAGACATCTGGACATGTTGAGCCTCGGCCCACTGGCACAATTCCCGTCACAATATGCTCGTTCTTTCAGGGAAAAACTGGGAGGAAAACTGTGATGAAAATGATGTGTGGATGCTCCATAATGCTCCTCTCCTGGAAAATTCATAGAATTTGTGGCTCCTCTCCTGGAAACCTGTGATGTTTGATAGAAATCATGATGGAAGACCAAATCTCTTCGGAAAAACACAATGGTGCATCTTACAGGAATCCTTTCCACCAGAAAGCATGGTTCAGGGTTCCCTGATTCTCCAGATCTGAGGGTCCAGTGATCATCACTGCCAATTCTCAAACAGAGGACCCGAAGTCAAAAGAAACACGGTGAATTCAACAAAATATATGAGAAAATTCACCATCACCCACTAAAATTAAAAAAATGAAACACCTGTAATTTGAAACATTTGAATCTGCTACCTTGAACCATTTTTGGGGGGAGCTCATGTTGACATCCATCTCCGCACTTGGCCGTATATCGCTGAGGTACCCAGGATATCTGCTATTCCTGGCGACAACGGGCAGGCCATGGATGACGTTACCGAGGTACACCAAACCACCTACCACATTTAGGACTATGACTCATCCCAGCACTATGTTTTGGACCGTCTTTGTTGAGTTTATTGGATTGGTACCATGGTTCTAGCACAGTTGACTTTCAAAAGTCAAGCACCCTCCATGTCCCGGCGCCTCCCTGCGTAAATACGGTAGTTGGCGTAACCATCGTACACCTGAATTGCACAAACGAGTTTCTGAGAGTCTGAGATGTCTGAGGCTATACTTTGCAAATTCGACCCGCTTCAAAACCTCATAGGCAACTTTGACTGTTGGCGCTGGTGGCAGCTGAGATTGAAACCACCTTTCCTCCAGCCTGCACGGAAAACACACTCCATGAGGAAGAAATGCACGCATTATTTGTTCAAGGGCAAAAGTTGTGAAAGGAGCCGTTGAAGTTCTCAAGGCACACATTTGTGGAAACGCCTTGTCATCTGCCAAGGGTGGACAACTTTTTAAAAATCGCTTAAAGAAGTTACCGCCTACAAAACAACTATCAAGTTCTTCATCCTCATCGGTCGTAGTCATCATCATCAGCATAGCGAGGAATTCATAATCCAGTCCATTCTCAAGTCTATTCTCAGAGGCACTGTTTTGAATCTTTTTGAGATAAACTATAACTATAACTAGCAGAATGTTGTTTGGGAACGGAAAAATTCACCATTTCATGATGGCTGCAGGAAACGAACATCAAATAAGCGGACCCTGCCGCATTCTACAACCGATCTACCATCGGATTCAGCTGCTGTCAGAACCACTCGTGGTCCAGCCTTTTCTATTCGAGCTCTCTCATCCTGGGCTAAGAATCGGATCATATTTCACAAGGCTTTCCCAGCAATCTGATCGAGACCTTGCTGGATTTTCGGGACCTTCGGAACATGTGAACAGCTTTAAGTAGCTTCTGGTTTAAAAAAACGGCCGCAAAACAAATGCATTGTTTCTGGGTAAATCATCTGTTGGTTGATAATATCCATGCATATATATAATCAATCATGCTGAAGCCGATAGAATCTGGGATTCTCAACATTGTTCACCATTTTGGTGAGTTTGTATCTGCTCAGGATGATCATAATTGTTTGCGGCCTATATCCGTAAGTGTGTTCTGCAAATATCGATGTTTGGCAAAACAAGTGAATGAGACACTTTTTCAAGCACAGCAACTCATGGCAGCACATGCGTTCTGTGGTGCCTTAAGTTTCAAGCCTAAAGATGCCTAAAGTAGGGATTCTATGGGATACTTGAAATTACCAAAGGATTACCAAAGGATTACCAAAGGGTCACTGAAAAACAACTGTCCGATCTGTCCTTGAGATTCGGTTTGTGCTCTCGGGTCAGCTGGACAGCTTCCCAAGCGCCACCCTGACAGCTGGTGGTCTTTGGTCAAGATATGTTAAGATTTGAGGATGGGTTCAAGCCAAGAATGCCATATTTCAGGGTGATGACCATTTATTTGCCAGATATTTGGGTGTGAACAGCCGATTGCCAGGGTTTTGATCCATAGCCATTGCCGGTAACAAAACTGGGGAAAAAGTGCCTGGCACGGAGCAAAAACCGGCCAATTTCTTGATCAGAATTTGGTACGATCGACAAAAGACATGCAAACCTGGCACATTGATCAGCTGAGAGCCCAAAATCCAAGAAGCGACTTGAGTGGTTTGAGTGGCGACTTGATGGTTTCAAGACCCCTTTGGACAGTGAGACTTTCTTCCCATCAGCCCATTGTGTGGACGACTCTCTACCAGGGTCAGAACTAGTAATGATACCCAAAGCACCCCAAAGCTTTCTGACTCGCTGGATTCATCCCATGTGAGATGTCGGATTGTTTGATTGCCATTGTCATTGGCATTTTCTTGTCTGTCTTCTCTTAGTCTTCTTTATCTTGCCCATCCTTACCATCACTATTCTCGTCATCATCGTCATCATCTTCTTTTTCATATTCTTCATCATCATCACGATCACCTGCTTCTTCGCCATCACCTTATTCCTCTGAGCACCTTTTTCTCTTCATTAAATACATAATCATCGCTTTTACAGTAATCCCCCCCTTTTCATCATCATCTTGGCGTCCATAAATCCACAAGAAACCAACATGCCACTGCCAAGCCTTCTTTTCCTTGCCCAGCACTGCCACACTGTCAGCTACATGGGCAACCTGCCACAAGGTCACGAAGCCACAAAGCAGCATCCAAAATCTCAAACCTATATACTGTATATATATATATACTGATGTCTCAACTCTCAGTCCTCAAATCACCCTGCTACCCATCTATCTTATTCAACTAATTTCATTTAGCAGTCCCATACCCAATAGTCATTCAACGGCTTCTGAAGAAACATATGACATGTGACATCGTCCTTCGTCCAAAAAGCCACCACCTTCACACCGGGCACCAAGCACAACGTCTTGGGCTCAAGCAGTCACAACATTCTGCTTGTGATCATGCAGTGCCACGGTGGCAGTAGTACCCGACCTTGGGAGGTTACTCGATGGGAACCTGGGACTTCTGGGGATGTTGATGTGTTGTTTTTTGCACATGGCAGCGTTCAAGATCAAATTTTGAAATGATTTCAAAACAAACATGGTGTTTGAGACACAGAAGTCCATTGAAGGTTGATACATGAGATCTGCTTTTCAAGAGTCTTGGCAAATTCAGATCTCAACAGATCTCAACCCCAAGTCACAGCGAGCAAGAAATTGAGAAATCCAACATCCAACAAATGTCATCATCATGCCCAAAATGAAGTGTTGAACAGCTAGTCCGGACGGCTGCTGAACAATCGGAAACCTTCAGATGTCAGCCAATGGATTTGGAGATGACCAACAAAAATTGAACTTACATGGCCATTCCAGGGAAATCCGAAGTCTTGGTTGGCCGATCTAGTGTCTTCCCTCAGTCCTTACTGCATGTGAAATTCCCTGAGAATCTCATCAATTAGTCAACCCACTCAATCATCAACCACCAGATTGCCAATTGCTTGGGGGTCTCAAATGTCGCCCCTGAAAAAGGAGTCAAAATGGTAATCAATCTGGGAATCTAAAGGATCCAAATGGGATGGAGGATGAAATGGGATGGAGTCGAGTGGAGAAAAAGCCATGGATCCCAACTTGACCCCCGGGTTTCCTGACAATCTCGCAGTGAGTTGCTGGGAGCTGTCTGCCAGGTCAATCAAATCTTGCATCTTCTGAAAGCAATCCTGGCACCAAACGCTACAGCGATAGCGCTGACGCGGTCATGACCTGAACCCGTCCGATGCAACAACTATCAGGGTATTGTTATACATATAAAAAAAAAAGAACATGTGTTTGAAAAAAAAACAGAAGTCTTTGTTGAAGAAAAATTGATAAGAAAGCCGGAAGAGTTTTGGGTCGTAAGGATCTCTTACTAACCATCATTCCAGTGACGTCCCAGTGTTGGCGTTGTTTTTTTTTCCAGATTATTATCCCAGTGACAGTATTGTATTTTTTCCAGATAATTAATCCCATATCAAAATGTTTCAACAAACAATTACTACAGCATCATGATTATCCATATACTGTCATTATTCCCATTATTATGACGATCCGCCATTTATCCATCACCTGAAATTATCCATAATTGATTATCCACTAATATAATACTATTCCTACCCCTTGCTAGCTACTGTTATTATAGACTATCACTACATTACGTATATGTCTATATATATATACATATATGTACTACTATGATCATGGACCTTACCAGTAGTATGATAAGTTATCCATTGTTATCCTAATATATAATAGATATATATATATATATGTAACTATATACACCAAAGTAATCATATGATATTGAATTGAATATATTACTACAGCCATATATCATTACTGTATCATTACTATATCCATATATTGATCCCCATGTGGAAGATGCTTCGCCACTTTTCTTCACCTTCATAAGATCAGGTAGGAGCTTCGAGCCCTTCTTGAAGCGCTCGTCCTTGAGAGAGTTTTCGCAAGGAGTTGGCTCCCCCCATTTTTCACAACGGAGACACTCAGCAAAGAGCAGTAAGATATGTCCTCTGTACCATGTTAATCCATGTGATATGATGATGATATATGATGATATATGCTGATATAGGATTGATATATCATTCATGTAGTGTAGTTACTGTTGTGTAGCTCTAGCTTTTGGGCAGAGCTGGAGATACAACAAACAGCTTACAGCTACATAGTCAGGAGTCCAGGATCCAATGTCAAGTGTTTTTCCCTGGCATCAGTATCATCAGTATCATCAGTTGCAGGAGAGCTCTGAGAACCAGGCCACCAACATGATCTTCGGCAAGTTGTCTTTGACATAAAGAGATACGTCATGACCTGGCGACGGGGACAGATCGGAGATCTGAGGCCATGCCAAAGACCTGAGATCAAAAGGGCCGCCAAAGACCGCGCCTTTTTGACCGTGGCCATCAAAGACTGCATGCAATGTGAACTGGTCTTCCACCTTCAGGTAGAACCACGAGTCCTGGAAAAACATGAGAATTCCTGGCACTTCTAATCACTTTCAGATTTGTCCATGTTGAGGATCAAACATATGATATGATCATTTTAACTACGTTTTGATCATCGGTATTTCCATACATAAATAGCATCCAGCTCTGACCTCATGGCAGATCCCAATCAGTTCGACATGCCATCGTTTTTCGTGTGTTCGGCAGCAGCCGTTGTACAAAATGGCCAGGTCTCGATGTACAAACTGGACAGCACCAAAAAAAAAGCACAGCTGTAAAAAGGATGGTTACTAGTACTGAGGTAGCTCTCGTGCAACCAGCTATCATTTATACTTGAAGTATTCATACTTGAAGTATCGATTTGTCTAGAATTGGGGTACCCTGATTCAGAAGGATGTTCATCAAATTCTTCCCCATTTTTGGGTTCGCCTGAAAATAGGATACAAAAAAAATAACGATGATAAATCACCATCTATTTTACCACATGTTCTCTGCTAAAATGGCCATGGCTTTTCTTCATTTTCAAACACAGCAGGTCCTGGTTTGGGCTCTCTGGCTTGAGACCCTTGCGACAGGTGTAGCCCAAGTAAGCCGCCTCCTTGGCAGTGACCCTCTGACTTGCCAACATATTCACAAATCATTCCAACTGGCAGCTAGTTTTCACATCTGTCACATGGTGGTCCGCACTGGAAAATGGATAAATAATGAGAATTACTCTTGATTCTAGTTTAGTTTATTGTTTCGCTGCAACCAAACAGCTGCCCCCAAGAAGTGCAATCGAGAGGACTTACCAGGGACTATAAAGCCAGCGCCGGTTTGATTGGAAAAAACACATGACAACGTGCAAAACCTCCTATAGACGGGCGATGACCGGCGGTCATCATACTTCAGACCAAGAACATCCACGAACCGTACTCCTTTACTGGCAAGAATTGAGGCCAACACCGGATCGATCTCATCTCCCATTTGCTGCACCGATTTGTTCACGAAAGATTCCTTCCTGGGTTTCCCCGTGCCATGTGCTCCACCCAAAAGCTTCTCCCGTGAAATCGCAAGTTCAACTTGGGTCCATGAACTCCAACAACACGTCCGTAAAGGATACTGACAGTCTGATGGACAATCTGCTGCACATTCTGAGAAGGCGGATCATATACACAATCCCGGATTCATTTTGAGTGGCAAAAGCTAGAGAGTCTGCACTGTGGCGCTGACCCAGCATCCACGGAGGAACCTGAGTCGGGCGGCAATGCAAGAAACTCACCTTAAGAGCGGGAACTTGTTTTAATAGCCATCATCATCATCATCATCATCATCATCATCATCATCATCATCATCATCACAATCAAAATTACCCGAATAATCCCGAATATTAAATAGCCCCTCAGAACCTGTGGTGTTTGACACATGTTTGGCACCATGGAATGGGGGTGTTTTTTTCCGAACGCGTGATGGGATTAGTATGGATTGGCGATGATGTCCATCATGCTGCAGTGCCAATTCAGGTGAGCTTTCGAATCCTACGACTGACCGGCCGATCATGAAATCTCTGGTTCCTAGGATCTTCAATCTTGACCCAGACGCATACCCAAATGATTCATAATGATTCCAGATGCAAATGAGATTAAAGACTTGAAGATGTTAATGTCAGCCCCTGCACCACGGGGTGTCCGGACCGATGCTCATTCTTCGACCGCCCGCCTTGCTGTTTAACCTCAGCCAGGTGGTCAGTCGACCCTCAAAAAGGACGTCACAAATCATGCTGCAGGTGACTTCCCCTAAAAGGGAACCACTTCTGATGTCAGTCAATCTGCACTCTGTCGGAGGAATGCTGCATACTGAGTCAAACTTAGCTCTACTTGCCATCTTACAATAAATTTGGTTGAATTATGTTGAATTCAGACCTCAATGTCAACTGCAAGCTCCTTCTCTTTCCTGCTACTGCCATGCCATGCACCACACCACGCTGTGCCCACGCGGCCATTTCCACCCAGGGACAGTTCAAGGACAGTGGCATCGTTCAACTTCGACAAAAGACCCCGTTCGGGTTCCTGGTCCTGGACATCTGATTCCCAGGTGTGTTGCAACCTCCATGAAGTGGTTGAATTTGAGGTGAATTTGAGGTGAAATCGGTGAAATCCGATTCAAAAATAGAGATAAATAGAGAGAAATTGAACCTGTTCTGTTTTTTTTTGGGGGTTAGGGTAAGCCCATGTCTATAATCATCAAGCCAGAGGGTTTGCAGGCAAAGATCATTCAAAATCGATCAATGGCCACTGAAACTAGCATAGAAGATTGATTTCAGGCATGAACCGGTATCGGTTTTCACGGCGTTTGCACTCAGTTGGTCCAGGTCGGCAAATCCATAGGGTCAGCCTACCCGTTTTGGCTGTGACTCATCCATCTAGATCATTGGAAGACTCAATAAATCTTCATACTGACCTGGCTAACCAAGATGGGCGAAGCTCAGCAAGTCCTCCACGGTACTGCTGGCCTGGCCCATTGTGAATCGGAATACAATGGGTCTATGGCATATGGCCCCCATTGGTCCGGATCGGGTTCATGAATCGTCCAATTGACCAATTTCAACCTGAACCTTGCCTTGGACGTTAATCTAAACAAAAACATCACATTTATGTTTGAAAAATATATGCCTTCTTCACCTCCTATCATTGTTGGTAGGAATTATGTTATGATTGGTTTCTAGGAAAAATTGTGTTCCTGCAATGACTGCAATGATGGCTGATGACCTGACTGGTGGGTTTCAACCCATGGCATCCTGAGATGTGTGTCCTCTAGGTTCATCACCCCACATAGGATGGAGAATGACCAAACTGAGTTTGAAACAGACAAGAGACACTTACAGGCTATATCCGCATGCTCATGGTGCTGCAAAAACACCATACCAAAACCACCACAACCACAATCACCACAACCACAATCACCACAACCACAAGCACCACAACCACAACAGCAACAACAACAACAACAACAACAACAACAACAACATTCCCACAACCCCACAACCCCACAACCCCACAACCCCACAACCCGACAACCCAACAACCCAAAACCCAACAACCCGACAACCCGACAGCCCGACAACCCGACAACCCGACTGACCGGCCGGCCGAGCACCCCACAATCTGGGACGGTTCCCGTTCACCGTCCATGCTCCCGACGGTCAAGCGCCGCCGGGACTTCTGGACCTCGCAGTCCAAGGGGAGCAAAACAGCATAGTAAGGATTGCATACGGGTAACAATATTCTCCTTCTTCATATACTCATGATATCCCTTAAAACTCAAGATAAGCTGCGCGAGCAACAAAATCAGCAGACATGTCACCAATGAATTCAACATTCAAAAATCAAATCTTGGAGTAAAGGATCATTACTGGAAACCTCATCCGCAGTTTTGGTCGTGGCGAGAGGGGCCCTCAGGGAGCGCCGTTGTGGATTTTGGGGTGCTGGTTGGAGCTCCACCTATGGCAGCACTTGGCTCATGGTTGATGATTTTGAGTCTAAGGAGTCGACCAACCCCGGAAAATCATCCCAGGCCCCAAAAAATTGGGATTCCCGCCTCATGGATTGTCAATATGTGTGTACTGTATGCTTTATCGATACCGATACCAGTAGTGGCCGACGTGCCGGGGCGGAAGTTTCGAAAAAGAGCAATGACTATAGGAAGCCAATGGACTTTTGGGAATGTGGAACCCAAAAAAAGGAATCCACCACCAGCCCAAAAAAGATCCGCATCAACCACCATGGGTCAACTGTTCCTGGAACGAGGTACAGTTTGTCCAGACGAGGAGGAGCAACCCATCTGACCTGGAATGAAAGGTGGTTTGCTCAAGGTCAAAGATGGGATGCCTCAGGTCAAAAATCACCAGACTCCATGTTTGTCCCAGCAAAATATTGGGGATTTCCAGGAAATCAGATCCCAACCATTTACCACATATGGTTTGGATGTATCCCAAAATTGGGAACACAAAAAACTGGTTTATACGTGAGCTGCTTCTCATCGTACCTGGTTTTGTTTCACACCCTATTTACATCAACCAACTGGTGTATTGTAGCATACCCAAGAATAAACCTACCATTTGGGAAAGGTTTCAATCCTACCCATTTATGGTTCAGGGATGCTTCAGAATTGGGTTTACTAAGTACCCCCCCCCAACTCTGCCAAAAATGATTGGGTTTACTACAGTAACTGACAGTAACCCCAAAAAATATGCCACATGTAATTGGGTTTAGTAACCCCCCGGGAATAACCCCAAATTCCCAGTACTTCGATGATGTTTTCCCCATAAATTTCCATGATTCCTGCGCCTCTGAGGCCTGTGGCCAGGTTCGACCACCTTCCTCCCCCTTTGGGGTTTCAGGCGGCATCTGGAGCCAGAGGCCGGCATCAAGATCCCATGTCTGACATGTTTGTAGCACAAAGGACAAGAAGATTCGGACCCCCCAAAAAAAGATAAAAAAAATCAATTTTGCTGAACATCATATATGTATATATGTATTCATATATATATATATATCATATTAATATATTTATATAGAATCATCATTGATCATAGATATAAAATATGTTCAACAAACTGGCAATCATCGTAGATGTTCCTCCAAAATTGCGGTGGACAAACCCATGTGGCTATATGATGCTATATGATTCATGGCCATGGCTCAAAGGGCTGTTGTATGAACCCACAAAATTGATATTATGACTTGGTCGCTTGAGTCACTAAACCAGACCAAACCGTCCCATTTTGATGATATTGAGCCATGCCGGGCCATAGCAGACGGCTCCGCATCCACACTGCATTGGGCATTGGCCTTTTCTAACCAGTGAAACTCTTAAATTGGTCCCAGAAACCACGACTTTTGGAAAACCTGCGGGCTTCTGGTGCCCCTTTGTACACGACGCGGATCAACCGGTTGACCCCAAACCGCAAACCGCAACTTAGTTGCCCTCAGCTCCGTCAGTTTCGCCCTTCGAAGACCTGGAGTGCACCCGAAGAGGATGTTGGATCCAGACAATTTCTGGATGTTCTGGGGTGCGCTTAACATATTATGTTCAATAATATTTAGGGATCAATCATGATCAATCAACATATTATTGAGAAAATCCACCAACACAAAAAAATGGTAAAGAAACATATCGTTACCCAAGTGAAAACCTAAGAAAAACGGACACATTCCCCCAGACTATCTTAAAATGCTGCTGCATGGCATGTCCAGAATGTCACTACATGACATTTGAGTCGACTCCTAAGGAACTGGAATGATCCAACCATATGGTACCAATTATGGATGGAGCTTCTTGCATGACAAGGGACAACCGAACTAAACCCGAGGAAATAATCAAAAGATTGTTGGCCCACAAATGCCAAAGGGTGTATGCTCCAGTCCCTTGCGGAACGGACTTGGATACCATCATGAAATGGCAATCGCCCTTTAACAATCTCAACAAACCAATAAACCATCATGTGAACATTCTTCAAAACCCTATGTCATGAGATAAGAAAGTGCTTCGTTCACAGGGGTTCCCATGTCCATAATGGATGATGATCCCCAATCTATTGGATAGTGTAACCATGTGTAACCCCCTCCAAAAATCCATCTAACAACACGGCTGTCTTGCAGCCTCAAAGACATGCTTCCAGTCTTCGACACTGGCCTACGGCACGGCCAGGTCTTTTGTACTTGGAATCTGATGCATTGCTGTTTCCGTTTCTACTGAAACTACAGTAGCTACTCATTTCTGTGCTTTTTTTGGGGGTGGTATGGCTCATACAGTATATCATATATGGTGATGTTATGATGTTGATATCATTGATGACCAAAACTCGTCAGATCCGATCCCCACCTGCATCCAACCTTCCCAGGTGCGATCCGGAGGCGGTGGCGCCTTGGAGAATGTCCGGAATGGGAGAGATGTTGGATCAGAATGCCAGATTTTTTTTGGATACGGAAAAACTATAATTCTGTGCTTTTGTGGGAAATTGTCTACATAAGTTTGAGACTTTGTTGGGACAGAATGATAATTCTCATCTTATATGTTTTTTGTGGATCCTTTCTTCATAAAAAATTGGGGACAGGATTCTGCAGAAGTCTCTACATCATCCTTTTTGATTCAGGTTAGCCTCTGTTTATTTACAGTTTGACCCTGAACATAGCCCCTTTTCAGTGGAAACTAGTTTTCCAACCCCCAACTGATGGCAAGGTTTATGTTGGGAGAGGGTTACTATCCAAACGTGCACTCACCTTTTAATAGGTCGGCCATTTTAGGATAGTCGCCCGAGAATCCGAGTCCAAGTCCCATTATTCCAGTGACGTCGAGACGTGCCCATGGTTGTTCGTGCCCATCAAAAAGGGGTGTGGAATAGTTTTGGGAATTTTTTTTTGCGACAAGTTTAGGAATTTTTTGTGGATTTCTTGGCTGGTACCATTTGCCTTGTGTTTGCAATGGTTTTGAATTTGAATTTGCCATTTTGC
>BGPT01000400.1:276-36666 GCA_003297045.1 Symbiodinium sp. clade C Y103
TGGGAACCTGGGAACCGCCGAATCAGTATTTTGGCTGCTCCGACCTGCTCCGAGACCTTTACTATAGCTGAAGACCCCAAGCTTACGCTGTTGGGGAAATAGAATAATGTAGAAAATGAGGGGTTCTATGGAATTCATAAATGTTGAATAGACATCAATACATTAATAGACCACGGTTGGTGTGCATTGATGGCTGCCAAGGCGCCGATGTCTATGATCTTGTGCTCAGGTGAAACACCACGTGAGGTGGTTGCCACCCTAAGATGGGGAAGCTCTGGAGATGCAAAAGGGTATCTGACAGACCTGTCCTCACAATGAGGGTATTGACAGTGTGCAGCCTCCAAATTTGTGTTGTTCATGGTGTTGCATGATCTTGTCATGATTCAGCTATTCCAATATTCCTCCGCAGTCTGGCTCATTGGTGTGTATGGTGCGTCTAGTCGTGCAGCGCCATTGCAAACAATGTTCCCAATATTCTGAATCTTGTCGATTCCTCATATGATTACCCAAACAACTTCAAATTAACCACTGTGTGTGTGCTTTCAAGTCCAAGTATATTGTTCTTTGCTGACAAGCAGCCCTACATGATCTCCAACGCGCCAACCCATTGTCGATGGGTCGTGCTTGAGGAAGAGTTGGGTGTCACCTCGAACAAACAGTTGCCATGAATCGTCAGCACCGGTGTCACTGCGTCTCTGTTCATCTATACGTGTGCCATGGTTCAAACATGGGTTATTTTGCCATACCTCACATACCATGTTTTGACTGTGGCACATATTTACAATTTTACATGTATTGTTTACCAATGTATATAAAATTGTGTATCATATTTGTACATATACAATATCTACATATGTTCTTGTAATATACTAGACTATACTCATTACAGTATACACTGTAAACATGTGTATAGTATAGTACACATTGTTACGCTCTACTAGGCGTACTATGTATAGTTGGCATCACATCAAAATGGAGTTACAGGCCCGTGCCTCTTTCAGCTGTGCGCGCCAAGAGTGACCAAGTCCGCATCATCCGTCGACCGTGAATTTCTACGCGAGCCTCTCAAGCATCATGTATAGTATCCTTCTTGCCCAAAAAACAGAAACAACATACGCTGTGTACAACAGTCGCATGTGATATACATATATCCGCCGACCCCGGCCGACGCAAGGGGGAGCGCGGCAGGGAAAAACAGATTTTGACACATGAACAACACCGACAACGACAACGCGACTAATAGTGGTAACAACAACAACAACAACAACAACAACAACAACAACAACAACAACACCACCACCAGCAACAACAACAACAACAACAACAACAACAACAACAACACGATCTATTTCGGCACGAAATTAGGTGGCGTTTGGCTCTTTCGCATGCGCTCGCCAAAGTGCTGCTTGCTTATGTTTTGAAGCTGTGGGGGCCAGCAAAAGCAACGTTAGGCACTTTTTCGGAAGTACCCGAAATGATGCCATGTTTCTTCTCTTTTTAGGGGTTTCAGAAGCAACGTTAGGCACTTTTTTGGCTCCATTTCGGCACGAAATTAGGTGGCGTTTGGCTGTTTCGCATACGCTCGCCAAAGTGCTGCTTGCTTATGTTTTGAAACTGTGGGGGCCAGTAAAATAAGTAACGTTAGGCACTTTTCTGGAAAGTACCCGAAATGATGCAATGTTTCTTCTCTTTTTAAGGGTTTCAGAAGCAACGTTATAGGCACTTTTTTGGTTCCATTTCGGCACGAAATTAGGTGGCGTTTGGCTGTTTCGCATGCGCTCGTCAAAGTGCTGCTTGCTAATGTTTTGAAGCTGTGAAGGCCGGCGAATTTAGCAGCAGCAGCAGCAATAACCTTCAGTAGCAATAATGTTTTGCTTTTTTTTGGGGTTTCAGAAGTTACGTTAGGGACTTTTTAGGGGTACTTTTGAAGTTTCTCCGTCCTTCACTGCCATGGGGATTTGCCGCTGGGAGTGGTTCGGCTTTCGGAGGTGTAGCGCTGCTGAACACAATGTATAGGAACAAGACCAGCAAGCCAACCAGCTAGCAGGATTTGCAAGTGAGACCAGCAAACCAGAGCAGCCAGCAAGATCAGTAACGTTTTGTTTTTGATGGTTTTAGAAGTTACGTTAGGGACTTTTTAAGGGTACTTCTGAAGCTTCTCCGCCCTTCGCTGCCATGGGGATTTGCCGCTGGGAGTGGTTCGGCTTTCGGAGGCGCAGCGGTACTGAACACAGTGTACAGGAACAAGAACAGCAAGCAAACCAGCAAGCAGGATTTGCAATTGAAACCAGCAAACCAGAGCAGCTAGCAAAGGCAGCATTCTCTTGTTTTTTACTTGGTTTCAAAAGTTACAGCTAGCAAAGGCAGCATTCTCTTCTTTTTCACAGCAGCAGCACCGCAAACGAGAGCAGCCAGCAAAGGCAATAATGCGTTTTCTTTTTTGAGGGTTTCAGAAGTTACATTAGTGACTTTTTAAGGGTACTTTTGGAGCTTTTCCGTCCTGCACTGCCATGGAGATTTGCCGCTGGGAGTGGTTCGGCTTTCGGGGGTGCAGCGGTATTGAAAACAATGTAGGAGGGACCGGCAAGCAAACCAGCTAGCCGGATACCAGAGCAGGTAGCAGCTGGCATTCTTGTGTCCTCTTTTGGGGGGTTTCAAAACGCATGTTAGGGACTTTTAACGCCTGCCATAGGGATTTGTCCCTGGAAATGGTTCAGCTGGTAGGAGCCATCATCCAGTACGCAGGGAGCAGTGCGCAGCCAGTAACCAGCAGTTGCAGCAGCATAGCCGCACAGCAGCACAGCAGCACCTTCACGCGTCAACCAGAGCCCTGCACCTTTGTCAATCTATTCATAGTTTCGATCAAGGCCAAACCAGCACGACGCTTCGCCTTCAACTCACCTCAGGGACTTAGGCACTTTGCAACCGTAATAGTTCATGCACTGCTTGTCAAGATCCCTACAATCGTCACAACTGTACCTTTCTGCATCCGACATTCACGCCATTGCGCCCTCACAAGCCCAGCCCGTCCTGCTTCTACCCAAGCTGATGCTTGAGAGAGCGCGCCGCAAACGTTGTCAATATTGGCTTCCATCCTCGCCGATTGCGCTGTCCGCTTAAGCTTCAACTCTGAATCATGCTTCACCTCACTATCACGACCGTCGCGAGAGTTCAATTTGTTCCCACGCCATGTCTCGGGCTTTTGCGTAGAATATGAATCTGTGGAACTGGTTTCCTCTGCCTTTTTCCGCTGTGATAGCACTGTTGTTGGACCATCGCCCTGCCTGGTCCTTATGCTCCTGCTCCGACAGAGCTTTGACCTGGCCAACATCGGAAAGGTCTTTCAGAAGTTTTGTCAGCTCACCTTGATTGCGCAACTGCACGAAAACCAACTTCGGACCACGAGCAAGCACTTTCCGAATAGCATCCTGCAGGCTGGCCACATTTCCCACATTGCATGCTCACTATTTTGCACACAATCTAAATATAGTTCTCGACACCAGGAGAAAAACCTATCTTGGAAAATATTTTGGGCTTACCTGTTGCTCTGGCCTCGTCCACTGTCTCTAAAGCTACAACAATTCGAGCCCGAGCTTTTTCTGCATCATTGCCGCTTTGCATAGGATCGTTCAGCAAAACTGTCACCGACGCCATTGCTTCAGATGTGACAACAAGAAGATCTGTGCTTGGCGAAAAATCTAGCGGCCACTGGAGGCTCCATGTCGGGACCTTTATGATTCTGAAATATATCTTCTTGTGTATACCGCAATCTTGATCATTCCGTATCATTCCCATAGAAATCGACGGTTCTGGAAAAAAATATGGGAGCCACCAAAATTACAAAAATCATTCATAAACAGTTTTCATAAATTAATAATCCAACAAATAAATCCCATTAAATGTGGGTGTTTTACCATGCCATAAACCAGCCATGTGGTCAGGTGGGAATGGGAATCATCCACCAACAATGGTGAGTCATTGGGGATGGTGGCCCCGTTGGTTTATCACCTTGGGTGGAAAGCCGAAGCTAACAAAATCTGGAAATTAGTTCCTTCGGCTTGGTAAAAATGGTAGAAGTCCTAATTTTACTGGGATTTTACTCTTTAGGCACTAATCTTTAATAGCATTTTCTAATATTTAGTGGGAAAATAGTGGGTTTATCATTATTTCAAAAGAAGGTTTATTTAATAATTCACGAGCTCAAGACCCACACTCTGGTTAAAGTCGTCGAAGAACTGCTCAGGGGGGTGAAGGGGTTTGGCGGGTGCGTTTTCTTACTATATCAAACTATTTTCATAAAAATATACATGTAAAGAAGCACGAAAGCCTGAAAGTGCGAAGCACTGAAGCATATTTATGTCAAACTTGTTTGATTAATTGAAGTTGGAAGTTCAAACTACCCCTATCTAGGGAAGTGCGTGAGTGATCGGAACCTTGAAACCAAAACAAATGGGTGGTCCCCCAATTTAAACAAATGCCATATTTATGTACATGAAAGTTGATAAGATTTCTTCCCATAAAAACTGGTTGCTTCTGAATTGATTGCTTCTGAACAAATCTAAATGGGACTATTTGTACGATAATCGAGTTAGTTTTGATTACATGGGGAGTGCTTATGTATGATTACATGGTGTTTTCTATTTCTGCAACCCGATCTTTTTCGCGCCCCTCTGTGGGCTGCGCGGCCAACTCCTTAAATCCATTCTTCCGGGCTCGGCGGCAGGGGTGGCAGCCCTTATATATCCGGGCGCCGGCCCCGCGCCCGTGCCCTTGCCGGAGGCCTTCGGTTGGTAACCGAAGGTTATATGCGCTGCGCCCCCTGCCGCCGACCCCTTTATTGGACCGCGTGTATACCCCGTGTCTGCCCCGTGTCTGCCCCGTGTATACAGATATTCTTGTAATTTACAGGGGATCGTGCGTGTGATGTTAAAAAATACCGTGTTTTACAGGGTTTCGTGGCCTTCGGCGGCCACGGATTTCATCTTGGCGATGTTGAAAAATCGTGGTTTTTACAGCATTTTGGGGCGCCGGGAGGGGTCCGGGACGGAAAACTTGACCTCTTGAAGGTTTTTCAACATAGATTCAACATAGATGGGGACAATCTGGCCCCAAGACAGCCCAACCTGGGGCCAACATGGGCCAACATAGGGCCAAGATGGAACTTGGGCCACGCTGGGGCCAACTTGGGCCAAGATGGGGCCAACTTGGGCCAAGATGGGGCCAACTTGGGCCAGGATGGGGCCAACTTGGGCCAAGATAGGGCCAACTTGGGCCAAGATAGGGCCAACTTGGGCCAAGATGGCCAACTTGGGCCAAGATGGGGTCAACTTGGGCCAAGAGGGGGCAACTTGGGCCAAGATGGTGCCAACTTGGGCCCAGATGGTGCCAACTTGGGCCAAGATGAGGTCAACCTGGGCCAAGCTGGGCAACAACAACAACAACAACAACAACAACCACAACCACAACCACAACCACAACCACAACAACAACCACAACCACAACCACAACCACAACCACAACAACAACAACAACAACAACAACAGCAACAACAACAACAACAACAACAACAACAATAACAACAACAACAACAGCAACAGCAACAGCAACAGCAACAGCAACAGCAACAGCAACAACAACAACAACAACAACAACAACAAGGGTCAACAACAAGGGTCAATAACAAGGGTCAACAACAAGGGTCAACAACAAGGGTCAACAACAAGGGTCAACATACGGCTAAGATAGGGCCAACATAGGCCAGGATAGGGTCAACATCGGCCAAGATGGGCGCTACATGGGTCAACATAATGCCAAGATAGGGCCAACATCGGCCNATAGGGTCAACATCGGCCAAGATGGGCGCTACATGGGTCAACATAATGCCAAGATAGGGCCAACATCGGCCAAGATGCGGGCTACATGGGCAGACATCAGGCGACGATAGGGTCAACATGGACAACACTTGCGGACAATGCAACAGCAACAACAACAACAACAACAACAACAACAACAAGAACAAGAACAAGAACAAGAAGAAGAACAAGAACAAGAACAACAACGACTACAACAACTACAACAACTACAACTACAACTACAACTACACATTCGCCAACATAGGCTCAACATAGGCTCGCGCTCTGGCCCCGTGGGTCCAACTGGCCGGCGCCCGGCTGTCAGGCGTAAGCCTCATAAATACATATGCATACATAAATAATGAAGCGTATTCAATGAGAATATTAGGAACTCACTGATTTCTATACACATGCATACACCCTATTGTACATATATATATATATGTGTGAGCACCCGTCAAAATCCTTTACATCTCAGTAGTTGCTATTATCGATTATCGCTTTTGGGGGGCCCAGTGTTTTGTGTCATTATCGCTTTTGGGGGGGCCATATCGCTTTACAGTGTTTCGTGCACATCTCTGACAAAAAACTCCTGCAATACTAATTATCCTATGTAACAGAAGCATGTAGGGCCAAGAGAGGAATCGAACATCTTTTGTAGGCCGAAAACTGGCTCAATACATTCGAGAAATAAGGACGTCCGCAATCAGCCAAAGGACACTTTCATATTGGCACTCCCAAGTACCCGTCCTCGCCCTCACTGGCAAGGAATCTGTCCCCAAACAGTGCATGTGATTCCATCCCTTTCCTTAGCCACAGATCGCAGGTTGTTTGCTGTTGACGGTGGGCATTTTTGGGCTGGGAAATCTTTGAATTGGTGCCCCATAGTACCACAACATCCACTTAGGCCTGTATCCATGAGAACAGCAAAGCCCTGGAAACAGAAATTTGGTTGCCTGGCCTGAATGACCTATCTAGACAACCCAATGCAGGAAAACATTCAAAGCATCTCAAAGAAAATGTGCTCTTTGCCAAGGCGCTTGATATAAATCCTTGCAAACCGCCTTGGTTCACGACACCTACCCCACACTGAAGAACGTTGGAACCAAACACAGTGAGTGGGATCTTGGGATCACTGCCCAAAACACCAAGGAACTCCATAGGTTTTGTCCGTGAGCCTACCTGGAAGTAGCCACCTTCGCCCACCAAAATGTAGCAGGCACGAAGCTCAATCCCATCCTGCCGCGTCGTTGCTTGCTTTTTTTGATCTTTGCTGCACCCCAGCTAATCACAAAAAACTGAAAGGACAAGACTGCAGAGTCCTTCTCGGTGTCCCACTTCACAGTGCCAAAGATTGTCAATGTCCTGTGCAAGCGCGAGTCAGTTCCTGAACACAACCCTGAGTTCTTGTTATTGTTGGCATATGTTAACATAGTCATGGTATGTAATCGAAGGAAATTTAGAAGTCAAACTTCCGATAATATGGACAGATGGAAAAGCAGAGGTGGGACTGGGAATTGGCAAAGAAGAGAGAAGATCAGAGAAGACAAAGGAAGAAGAAAGAAGATCAAGGTGCGCGAAAAGCACGAAAAGTCGCGAAATGCACGCTCGCTACAACGGCGGGCGCGGAGCCGTCTGGCCAAATGCGAGCTCAAAAATTGCGCGCAGTTGTGGCGCCCACCACGTTTTGAAGTTTAAAAATGTTAAGAACTGATGATCTCGGAGCACTTTTGGAAGTTGAGATGTCGAAAAAGTGCACGGCATTGTGGCGCGAAGCAGGGCGCTGATTTCCTGAGAGGGGTTGCATTTTGGAGCATCAGATCTTCAGGTTTGCTAAAATGATTTTGTGTGACAGGTGCAGCACTTCATATGACCTGGCTTCACTTTTTCATAGCAGGCGCAATACTTTAGACAGATGGAGCGGAAAACATGCAAAACGCATTGGCACGAGGCTGTCAGCTGCACACTCAACTTTCCATTTTGGGAGGAAGCCTCGCAGAATTGCTACGCTTTTGATGTTGTCAATTTCACAAACAAGTCTCGCAGAGTTGCTTCGTCTTTGATGTTGTCAACTTGAAAATGGAGGAAGTCTCGCAGAAAAGCTGCCTTTTTCAGCTTTCAACTTCCAAATTTCAAAGAAGTCTCGCAGAAAAGCTTCAATTTCAAGCTCGCAGAGAGATAGATAGACGGATAGATAGACAGATAAAAAGACAGATAGATGACCAGATAGATAGAGAGATAGATAGATAGATAATTCGACAGATAGAAAGACAGATAAAAAGACAGATAGATAACCAGAAAGATAGACAGATAGATAGATAATTCGACACATAGATAGACAGATAGATGGACAGAAAGATAGATAAAAAGACAGATAGATAGACAAATAGATGGACAGAAAGATAGATAGAAAGACAGATCGATAGACAAATAGATAGATAGACATATAGACAGATAGACAGATAGACAGATTGATGGTAGATAGCTAGACAATTAGATAATCAGAAAGATAGACAGTCAGATAGACAGATAGAAAACCTGTTAGATTGAAAAACTGATAGAAAAACAGATAGACAGGTAGAAAGACAGACAGATAGACAAATAGACAGATAGACAGACAGATAGGTAGATAGATAGATAGATAGCTAGATAGATAGATAGAAAGATAGATAATAGAAAGACGGATAGAAAGACAGATAGATAGATAAATAGATAGATAGATTAGATAGCTAGACAGATAAATACATAGCCAGAAAGATAGATAGATAGATAGAGCCAGATAGACAGATAGAAAGACAGATAAATAGATAGACAGATCGACAAATAGACAGATAGATAGCCCAACAGTCCAACCACCTTGGATCCATCAGTGGGTTGGCTCTGCCATCCTTGCATCACAACAACCAACCTCTCCTATAGGTTTCCTATCTTTGAAACTTCCGCCACCGCCTTGTGCAGTACTACTGGTAGATTGTAATAGTAGTCAAAGTACAGTCAGATGTATCAAATCAGAGAAAGACGTCACTGAACTGCTTGCGTCCAAGGATCTGCACATCCACTGATTGATCCAAGATCCAGGTGTGCCCTGCAGGTACTTGACAATGACCATCTGGACACGTGGTCGCCAAGGAGACTTCGCTAAAGAGTTCCTCCTGGAAGATGGCAAGAAGACACCGTGGACGATCTTGGGAAAAGTGGATAAAAATGGATATAGTGGATGTCCAACAAAGTGTCAACAAAATCAGATCAAAGATGATCCAAGATTCTAGTGGCTGAACCTTGCTTAACTGTTCGTTGCTGCAAGATTCATCGACAGTCTGCAGACAGGAACGACGTTCCATAGAAACTGCTACTGCGGATCAGAGTAAGTTTTTTGCCAAGGCACTGGTGCACCTGATGCAAGACCTGCTTGCAGCATCTCGCAGCTAGAGGATTTCACACCATCAAAAAACACAATGAAACCCAGGACACTGGTCGGATTTACATGGATTTACCGTACCCCAATCTCGGGCCATGGTGGCTCTTGATTCCGCAAATCCTGCCATCATTCTTCGTCGCAACTGCCTCAACTATCGCCTCGTACCTGATGGAGCAGAACCTTCTTGGAAAACTACTTGTTCACAGCAAGGGGTTGACTGACAAGCCAGTAAGCAAAATTCGGCGCCTGCAAAGATAAGGAACCACAAGCTCATGGCCCATAGCAAAAATTATTCTGAATAAGAGGATTTTGATGCTTGTTGGTCATCATTCTTGCAATTCATGTTTGATACATCTTGAAGGAAACTGAAAGAAGAATCCTCCGCAAAGCCAGCAGTCTTTTGTTTTCAAGGGCATAAAGAGTTGCCTAGTCGTGCCTAGTTCTATAATGACCAATCTGTCAACTAAAACAGCGACACGGCTTGTGCGTGCAACTTGAAGCCACACAGCATGGTTCTGGACTCTGACCACGCCACCGCGCTATCAACATCAAACAGAAGTTGGAAAAACAATGTGACTCGTCGAGCCTTCGCAACAAGACTCCCCATGCAGAGCGAGATTCCAAGGCATTTTCAACATATTCCAATCGAGGTGGGCCAACTCCAAATTGACGACCCCTGAAGTTTATGACTTTGACTTTGACGAGGAATTAGCAAAGCTTGAGGTCTGTGCGTTTGCCAATTTGCACAATGGTGCACTCAATGCCATCATTCGAAGTGTCCATCCATGTCCATCCACACCACATCCCACCATCACAGCTTTGCACTTTTGAATGATCAAAGCAGCAGACGCACTTCAGGCTGGTCATTGGCCGTAAGAACGCCAAACGGGCGCGCTACAAGGATGAATCTAAATCAAAAGATATTATCAAAGAATGGTCAAACCCAGCAGAAAACGTCCAATCCTCTGGGAATCACCAAAGGTGAAACCGACGATCTGTCAGTGTCAGCGAAAGATCTGTCGCATGAAGTCCAGGAAACGCTTGGCCTCGCCCCCAGGTGGTTGGCCAAAGAGCAGAATATCCACAACGATCCACAGCGTGTGGACCACAAGCAGTTCCAGTTCCAAAGTTTTCAATCTGAGTTTCTTTGGGCCGCAAACGTAGTGTGAGGGAGGCATGGAAGACACCGCCGTGGATATGTCTGATACGTTTGATTGCCTCCTGTCAGCACAAATCAATGCAGTTTCCACTCTGCATCTGCAACACAAATTGTCTAGAGTCTAGAGCTTAGGCATGCTCAGGCCTAAAGCTTTTCTTCAGCGAGTACTGAAAAGATTTCAGTCTCGACTCCATGGCTTTTGTGTTCGTGTACTCCTCCAGGCTCCAAACAGACCAAAGGAAAGGCCCAACTGGCTAGAGTTCACAACGACAATTCAGGCAGGGCAAAAGGGCTACCTACCACTCAACTATGAAAAACATTGAAAAACCCCAATTCATGTGACTCAATCTGAAAACGACACTTCTGAGCTCCTGCAGTATGTCGATGATGCCCATGTAGAGCACCTCCCCGCCTTCCTTTCCATCAGCCTCGGAGATGGGAAAACGTCAACTGCTGTGAACTCTGAGACTTTGAGACCAGGACCGAAATGGTCCGGATGCCGTTCGCGTTGCCAGCGCTACCAGCCTGCCGTGTCATTGGATTCCTCTAGTATTGACACAAGCTGAACATAGAATCATATAGAATCATATAGTAGAATCATATTAATATAGAATCATCAATGGAAACATAGAGAACGATTCATTAATTGCAATTCATGGACATACTGAATGTGTGTCATCAAAAGTCCCACCCCAAACTTTGCCAAGGTCTCCTGCAGCTTTTCCTCTGATGTCAAAGACACGCCCAACCTGGTGCAAAGGTGCCATTCAATTCATGGCGCGGAAAATATCAAGTCTGATAATTTTGATCCTCACCCTGACAGACTTGTTGCGTACATACTCTTTGCCCGTCTTGCTCATGTTGTTGCCCTGACAGCGTTGCATGTATGAACCATGCGACCAACTTATCTGCTTTTGCGCAATTGCACTTCTGCATTTTCCACCCAGTACTGTAAATCAGCCGGCTACTGAAATCTGTACAGCTGCACATGTGCCAAGGGCGACATCTAAATTACCCGAAGCTGATAACGTCAGCAAACTCAGGATGCAGATAACGTCAACCTCGCATTTTGATCGAAGCTGGAACTCATCTGTGCAATGTCCAGCCCCTTGTCCAAAGCTGAAGGTTTGTGACTTACTCAGTGACTACGCCCCAAGGTTTGAGTGTTGTCCACGAAAATTGATGGCGACATCGGCAGGTCATATGATCACAGCCACCATTTTTTTCGATGTATTCCTTGCACTTGGGACATCTACGGACACGAAGACCTGGACAAAGCTGGAGTTCATCTCCTTCGACCGCGAGTGTCTCTGGTGGCTGGCCAGTGTCCTCCCACTGATACTCGCACAGGAAGCACATCACAGTGTCAAAGCCTGCATGGGAATGACATGGAATGACTGTAGCAACATGTTGTTCCTATTTGTTTGGAACAAAAGCTCACAATGATGGAAGTAAAAATGAAAAGACAGGTGCCAGCATGTTTCTGGTCCTTCTACTGTGACTTTGCTTTCCTGACACTTGCAGGACTGACAAAAACAAACTGTGCATCTTGGGACTGCTTCTTCTGACACTACAACAATTGCCTCAACTGCCGCTAATGGCCCTGTACTAGCACCACAACGAAAAAGGACGCTACTGAGTTTGTTTCTCTTCCGCCCTGGCCTAGGTAGCCAAGGCCCAAGCATTGAGGGCATTCTACTTGAAACTCCGCTGGGTACAGTGGGTTGTTCTGCAGACGTTTTCTCCTTCCGAGACCTTCCATGAGCACTTTGAGTCTCGAGCTGGAACGTTGGCTCAACTGCCAAAGACAGTCGCTCGCATTGCTTGCCATATCTGCAGAGCAAGCTGGCCACAAACACCGAGCTGGAGCTCTCTTGTAGAGGAAACACTCCTGCAGTTGCTCCTCAGCCCATCGAGCCCAACATCGTTCGCAGGCTGCATGGGCTGCATGGGACGGGCTCTCTTCAGCTGCAGAGTCTATATCTTCGGCACCACGAAGCAGGGCCAAAGAAACCTCACTGCATATAGGGCATGTGGGACCTTTGTTTCCACGAGGAATGGAGCATTTTTGCACCAAACGCAACTGATTCCGAAGTTCTTGCGCATGAAGATGTAGCGGGCTTAGAAGGTCATAGCCGACACAATGTAATGCTTTATTAGTTGAGTGACATGTGCAATTGCTATGCCACGGCTCCTCTGGAGCAAATGCAAAGTTTTCCTTGCACCAATGTAGTTGGGCTTCCACTGAAGCTTCCCAGCATTGCTTGCAAGCCGCATGTCCACAAACACAATATAACAAGGCATATGTCCTGCATTGACAGACTGGACAAACTGGTCCCGGAGCACCAGGAGGAGCATCATGCACCCACCGAGTGGAAAAGCCAGTCAGTTCCGCCTTCACCTTCTCGACATAGTGAGCAACCTGGGGAAGCAAAGAACTCTCAAAGCGCATCAGAACATCAGAGCAGCCTTCAGGGCAGCCTCTGTAGCCGCAAGGGATATCCAAGGTGTAGTTTGCCTCACTCCATTTGAGTTTGGGCTCCAAATCTGCCAGCCAGCACTCCTCACAAGCTCCGTCACCGCAGGCCTTGTTCACATAGACCTGGTCTTTCACTTTTTGACAACGAGGACACACCATCTCTACATTGGGCAAGCTCGGCCATGTGTTTCCAGTGTCTATGGCATCTGCCAGGACTCGCGCATGTGAAGAAAGTCGCACCAGGGCTTGAGGTATGTATCTGGAGCATCCTTCGGAAAGGCATGGGACTCTTAGTTGCCACGCGCTGCGGCAGTGCGGAAGGTAACCAACGACCCAATTCTCCAAACAGCTCTGACAGGCAGCATGACAGCAAGCTGAATGGAAGGTGCCAGAAAAGGTCTCGAACAGAAAGACCTCCTCAGTGCGGCACACTACGCAACCAGGCTTAAAGGACATGTCCGACATGTTGCATGGCGTTGACTTAGCTTTTTGTGAGGTCTCCCGGAAGGCTTGATACAAACTGCGGCAAATACAATCCTACTGATCCCATTGCAACATGAAAGTTGGATGCGCAAATCAGCCTAGCCAGGCCCACTTGAACTGCTGGAACTGCAGTCAAGTGCTGAGACGTGCTGAGACATGCTGAGACTTCCGTTTGTTCACAAGCCCCGCGTCACAGGTCCCAAAAACAGAAACAAAGCCGAAAGCCCACAAAGTCAAAGCATGTCAGTGTGACAGCAGAGAGTAGTCGATTCGCCCATGCTGCTCCAAGAAGTCAACATCCTGCTCTGACACTGCTTCGTGGAGGACATGCGCGCATGCTTTGTTCCTTTCTGTTGCTCAGCTCATGCTCATCCATGTCGGAGGGAGGCTTTGCCAAGCTGGAAGAACAGCTAGAATGAATAGAATAGAACAACTGGGAAAGCAATAAGGAATGACCAAGGTTTTCCAAGTGGTTTTCGACACTCGATCCAATCATTCATGAAGCTGGTACTAGTGACCCCAAAATGATCTGTTGCATTGGGTAAAATCACTTTCAGACTGCTGGGGGACAACTAGGCAAGCCTCTGGTCACCAGTCTGGGCGGAGAGGTTCAGCACAATCATCTTTTCAACCGTTCACCCATTGGCGATAGTTTCTGGGGACGCTACTTCAGAGTTCAGATACAAACTGAGAACAAGCAAAGAAACCAATGTGACTATGCCTTCGCAAGCTCCTTCTCCATTTGTGCCAGGAGCTCCGGTGATGCCAAGCGCAATGGCTGTCGCTCGAGGAAGTTTCTGTCCTAACATCTGAAAAGAATGCCAGTTGATAACTGCAAAGGCCCCCCACTTGCAAACAGTGTGTATAGAATGTGTACAGAATGCAGCGAGTGGATGAAATGAATTGTTGGCTGAAACCTGACGTGTCAACTACATGTAGCCTCTACAAAGCTGGATCATGCTGGATCATCCTTCAGGAAGTTTTGTAAACCAACGCTTTTACAAATTAAATCAAATTAAGGCTTTCACAGGCGCTTCATGTGCTCTAGCCCTCTAAATGGAACAAAAAGGGAAATATCTAGGACACCCATAGTTCTTCATCCCAATATTACTAAAACCTGCTGACCAAGCAATCCTCTGAAAAAGGGTCTCCAGTCTTCTGGCACGATGCGATGGAAATTTCAACATGTTCAGTAAGTCACAAGGAGTCCTTCAGCACCTCTACTCCACTCGCCCGCTGCTCAGCTGTTACATAGCCATGGGAACCCAATACGCCCTGCGCAAACCAGACAAATCACTGAACTCAAACTTCTTGCGGCTTCTGCACCACGGCCTTCAGATCGTACTTTGCTTCAAATTTCAATCCTGCAGCTTATCCACATCACAAGTCATCAAAGTCACAATACTCACATTCGCAAAAAAGCTCCGCCCCGCAAGCCAAAGACAAAGGCTAGAAAGAAAAGTTCAGCTGTGTCTCCCAGCCTGCAGGGAACAGATTTTCGAAAACCACCAAGTAGGCAGGCACTCGCTCCTGATCAGGCGATGCGAATTGGCCGACCCAGGTGTCTGCTGATTTCTTAAGGATGCAGCATAAGCCTGAATAAGCATCCATCCAAAATTGCAAGACTACTGGTTTCTTTTGCCAAAAGATCTGAAAGTCAAATCTCATGTTCAGATATGTCAAATCCGTCAAATATTCACAACTGGTTTGCCCCTGCGGGCAACAACATATAACAACCCTTTCACATCGCAGCGCTCCAAGCCTTTGGAAATTGAAGGCTGTAGAGGCCCATGAAACGAGGCCTTGTCTCTGCGTCATTGGCAGTTTGCAACACTGAGTATCAGAATATGACTTTGGCATACTTATCATACTTTGGCTCTTGTTCCACACTAAGCTCTGTCTTGTTCTTTTGGTTTTGGAAAGCATCAAGAAATCGCCCTGCGACAAACCGGCCCCCATCCATCACCCATGCTTGGAGTCAAACAAGAAGGACGACAAGCAACCTGCAACAATCTCTGGTCAATTCACAGAGCGAAAGGTCTATATATAACGACCACCTCAATCTACCTGTAGCAATCTTGTGACTGTACCCCCAGAGCTCAAAGTCGGTCATCTTGCAATGCTGATCTTGGAGTGGAGTTGCACAGCCATTTTTTCTCGAAAAGAAATGCGTCTCAGACAAGCAAATCAGCAGTCGTCATGCAACGCAGTTTCTACAAAATTGATCGCCTTGCTGACCTTTCTGCCCTGCCCAAACAGGATTTCCCTGAGAGGCAGTTGTCTTTGGGATCGCACTGCAAATGGATGCGCGACACTTCAAAGCTTGCTCTGAGCCGTGCTTCGCATTGGAAGGAGAGATTCGTGGAAAGCGGGAGATACCTTGCAGTGAACTGATCTGCCGCATCTTCCGGTTATTCACTTCTTCAACAGGGAAATCCGGAAATCTTAAATAGCACAAGGCATACAAGGGAAGCACAGCACCAATGTGCAAGGTGTCTTGGCTGACTGCGGTAACAAATCAGTGTTCAATCCTTGTGAATAGATCCTGCCTCCTCCTTGTTCATCGGATTCACTTTGGCTTGGGCAGACTCCCATAGCGCTTCGTACCTCAGCAGAATCCAATTGAAAAAAGACAGCGGCACAAAAAATGAATTGCTGCCTTGTCAAGCACAGGACTTTCATCTTACAGAATTGCATCAGTTCTCACTTTAGACAAAAGGTTTGCAGGTTGCAGCACATCACGAAAACAACTTCAGACTAACAAAAGCTACAGCCCTTCAGACCTCATTCAGAATGTGAAAACGACTCATTTCCGACAAGCTGCACACGCCCATCGCGACGTCCCAGGGCCGAGTTGAGGCAATGGTCACTATGACCCCATGCATCTACCAATGGCACCGCGTCAGCGCGCAAGACCTGGAAGATACAATAATTAGAATGTGATTAGAACGAGTTTTGATGAAGAGAATATGAGAGACATAATTCATCATATTTCATCGTAATTCCAGAAAACTCCATCTATGTCATATATCGTCTTTTTTGTGTGTCGTTTTTGCCTCAGGGCAATAGCACATCTTACCCATCCAGTTGGCCAAGGTGATCTCATGCCATCCAAATCAGAACCTGCCGACATGTGCCAACTGTGTCATGTCTTCTCATCCAAGTGACAGGTAACAGATCTTGTACAGCTTGTCTCACAAGTCCAGCCTGTATGGGGCACGGCTGCTGTTGTGGACGCTTTGACACAACTAGTTTCCAAAACAACACCTATGTGCCTATGTGATGAAAATGTCAAAAGCTTGACGGGGATGGGTTCAGCAGAGCTCTGCCCCCCACCTGCTGGGCACTCAGGAAACCACTCTCCAGAAAATCGCCCATGTTTTCTCTCATCCACCACCTGAGTTTTCGAAGCGGCTTTGACCACAACAGCGCAATGCGACGACCGGGGGGAAAAAAAACGCTGCCTGGGACATGTCAGAAATTGTCCAAGCTGCAAAGCAAAGAGGTGGCAACAATTCTCCAAGACCTCGGATTAACCGCTAACCGTTGACCCTCTGATTGTGATTGTGACATTGTAATCTATATACATATCATATATACATATATTTATTTAATATATATATATGATATATACATATATATATATATATTGTGTAGTTTTAGCAATACCAGCAACAATGAAGTTTCTTTAAGTTTCTCTGGGCTTTTCCATATGGTTTTTCTGTTTTTCAAGACCTGTCATAACCGTTTGATTGTCTGCCTTCTTTACACGTGCGCTCCAGCCATCTTGAATTCAAATTGCTGAAGCAAGAGGTCTCCGAAGGAAAAGGAACCGGACCCTCCCCTTGCGGCAGTGAAGTCTTCTCGTCACGTCTTCATGTGTTTGCATATGTGTAAATATACACGTAACGTCATGTAAATTCATGGAAATACATGGAAATACAGCATTGACACATTGTATGGATTTCCTTGTGCTGTGTGTCGGCGTGTCGCGGTGCAACCTTACACTGCCTTACATGTCTTTCACAGATTCTCCATGGCCAGGCACAGCTGCAATGGGTGACTGACCCAATTGCTGCAATTGTACGATGGTGCTCCAAAAGCTGCGAACCAAGACCTGTCTTGACAGTGGAAGCAAGGCAAGGCCGAGGGATATCAAAGAGAGATATTTAATCTTTCTGAAGCCAGCGCTAGACTCTCATGGCTTGACGCAAATCAATCATCAAGTTGGATCGCAAGAGCGTTTGGCACAAGTTTCCTTACCCCAACATGCAATATGATCATTTGGTTCAGGCAACCGGTGTGGGCTGTATATCATCCAGCCACCACCAAATCACGTGACACCATACAGAAGGATCAAAAGACCGACCCCATAGATAAAGAGATAGAGAATGGGTTTGTCACGTTTGGAGGTGGCACATGGAGACGAAACAAAAAGGTGAGTCGCAAGGCAGCATGATGCAGCATGGCATAAATCTTTGCACCCAAGGTGCATAAAAACAATGTGCTTCCGACACGCGGATCACATCAGGACAGCAAGCATTCCAGGCATCGACCGGCGAGGCTCCAGCAGCCTCCGTTGGCAATCCAAAATATGCCAACTGGTCTCACAAATGGATGCAAGTAGGTCGAATATCGTCAAATGGCAAAGGATGGAAGCAGGCACCAGGTGCAGGTTTCAGGGTCAAAATTAATTCCAAATGAACGCAAATGTCTGGAAACAAAATTACCAGTTTTCCTGCCAGACTTTCAAAGCTCATCTTCAATCGCCTCAAAGCTATCAACAAAACGAGAAAATTGCAAGAATCCAGAACATCTCTAGCTGCTTCAGTACGCTTTAGTCATGAAAAAAAATTACCTGTCCACGTCCTTTCCCGCGCCTGTGCAGTTTGTAGACGCTCTTGCAATTGATAAAGAAGCCAAGCTGCTCTCTGACAGTAGGCTGCCTGGAACGCATTGCTGCAGGGGCTACCATCCACCGTGGAAGTCACTCAATTCAGAGTTCTTCACTTTTGGATTCTTAGAAGAAAAAAGAAAAGATGCTAAATCTCTCCAGGCTGCGCACTGCAACTCCATTGATAGAAAATGTTTAGAAGTCTGCGCTTCACATCGCGAAAGTCTGACGCTCTGCGAGTGCAGGTATGCCGAGTGTTCACCTCAGAACTTGCATCGATCCTCTCAACGTTAACAAAATGATGCAAAATGATGCAAATGTGATGCAGATGTGTCTTATTGTGTCTCACGTCCAAGTGTCCTTCGACAGTCCTCCGAGATGCAAACGTGATGGTAGCATTAAGGCGCTGGCCTTCCCAAGCATTTACAAAGACCGACGTTGGGCTTGACACGAGCTTCAGCAACCCCCTCGTTGTCTGCTGGGCTATCATGTAGTTTTCCCCCTCGACGGTGACGTTCTGCAGGTAAGTGCCTATTGAGGCAACAAAACAGGAAAACCCTTTCGAATAGGCTGCCAAATGTTCAGAAGACCCAAAGGTTTGCTTCTCCATACAGCTTGGAGTCTGCGTTTTGGAATCACAGAAAAAGGTAGCTGAGTTGTAGCTTGGCAAACAGCTCGATCAATTCGGACCAGGCTGCCCAGCAATTCCGGCAGGCCAGACACTGCCAAGTAGCCGTGCCCGCCACAAGCACGCCGACAGGTCTCAATGCCATCTGCAACAGCTGAGAAAGAAGTATGTGTTTCTCTCTTGCCAAAGGGTGATTTCTGCATTCCACGTCCTAAAATATGCTGAAACATGCTGAAACCTGTTGTATACTAATATACTAATCCCTGGGTGGAAGCGGTATTCATGCAATGCCAAGACAAAGCAGTCCACCTCCAGCAATCCGGCTGCACAACGCTTTCAGGCCAGAAGATGCAACATGCAAGGTTGCAGCATCCCCAGATGCAAGGATTGCTCTCATGGTGGCTGCTGCCTTAGCCATCTCATTAAAATCATGAACTGATAATCACTTGTTCACTGAACAACTTACCTCATAATCAACTACTGTATGTGCTTCAACCGGATCGCAGAAGGCTGTTTTCTTGCTGCTGAACAGTTCCATGGAACAATAGCACGAAGACGAAAGAATAGCATGAGTACAACGAGGCTCGCAATGGAAGGCATACGCGGTGGCCAGCAAAGGCAACAAGCGCTCTTGCTGCATTGTGTAATCCAGAACGCACATCTCTGAACCATCATCTTTACCTTACCAAGTTCAAGCGCATCCAAGCACATTGTAGCTTGCAAAAATGGGGGGGGAACTCCGCAAAAATTCTAAGCCAAGGAGCTGGTGAAGCCTTGCCGCCGCACTGCAGAATAGCGAATGGCAATTGTGCATGCCATACTCAGGGCATATCCTAACGGGCGAATGGGAATTTTGGAATGAACATGTGCTGGTAACAAAGCCATAGACCTGTCACAAGCTCGACAACACTTATGCCTGCCATGGACCAGTCAGGAAGGTGGACACAACCCTGAATTTGAAGTGAAGTCTCCAAACTCCAAACATCTCCAAAGAATGGAGAGAACAAACTGGTGTAACATTCTGTAACTGTGTTAACACATCCAAGCTACCCGTGGTGAGAACAATTTCCACTCTCACTCCGGTCATGGCTGAATAAGATGCCTTGGTTTCCCGATAGAAAGGACAAATGAACACACTCCACCATCCATACAGAAACAACACACAGAAGTGCACACATCCCTGCTTACTCTACTTCTGTTCACTGGAACCTTTCTGCATTTCACTCTTCAATGGTTGTGATCTCTGTATCTCAGAGGCTATGAAAACACAATGAAAACCACAGATCTCCAAAGACCTTGCAAAGCAAGTGAACAGGAACTTGGAGAATACCCAGAGATACCCCGAAGATCCACATTCCACATCAACACTGCTCCAAAGCATAGACAGCATCCTAGATGTCACGCTTGACATAACCATTGACATGCATGGAACACTGGAGTGTGTCCCAAGACACCTAACTTGTACGACTTGCATCTTGATTTTCTCACTGGTTGCCTTGGAAAATTCCTAGAGCCAGCCTTCAGCCACTTTTCCAAGGTGCTGTTCGCCGACCTGCATTTGCTTCGTAACGTCCATCGGAATGCAGGGTGACATGACGCATGGCCATTTGTGTCCGTGGAATCCGAACACAGTTGAAACGGCAAAAGCCGTTGTCCTGGGCACGGCGAAGGCATCCGGGACATGGAAATCAAAGGAAATGGTGTGGCGTGATGTGGCTGTGGCAGGCTGCGGCTCAGTCCTGATTGTTGTAGCCAATCTTTGGACCGATATCTCCAACCTCGACACCCGGCATTGGCTGGTGCGTCTGCAGGTCGCGGATCTGGACCATAAAGTTGTGAATGCCCAAGTCCCGTCCATCCACGATCAAACGTGCATAGACAATGGCATAGTTGGCAGTCCTGACAAACTCTGAACTTTTCGGGAGCAGGCGGATCATGGGAAAGGCAGCTTAGACTGGCTAAGATCGACGGTGATCGTTTGGTAATGTGACATCAATGTGTGGTGCTTGGTAGCTCCTGCCCATGGCTCCAGGCCACCACTTTGTACCTGTGCACTGCAGCTATGAGTCGGGTTGAGTTGCATGAATCGATGAATCCTTACGAATCGTTCAAGTCGCTGCCAAATTGCTGGTCAATGAGGGGCTATGTATCTCAATCTCATCAGTGTCCTCAGAGATGAAGGAGCCAAAGTGTTGTGACTTGTTCTGTTGACACGCTGACAACAGGCCACAACAAGTTACAGTCCTATTTCAAACCAGAGTTTAAATGCTCCTCTGTGCGCACTTGAATGCAGATTAAGTTTCTGCAACAAATGTCGCCGTGGTTTCCAAAGCACGCACATTGCTTCCGTGACCTAGCTCCGTTTGAGCCTCGGGTGGAATCAGCATTTGAAACCCTGGCTGATAACCATGAGTCAGACTTTCCTTTTTGGTCAATAATGTCAAATAATGTCAAACAGAGCTACAGTTCCGAAAGAATGTAAATCACTTGTGTCGGTTTGAGACCCACGCATAGCAGCCAATGATCTCCCATCCTTCTGCTCGAGGCAACCAGTGGGCCTGCTGCTCATCACTGAAAGTTGCTCGAATATTGGGAATGAACATCAATGACCTTGGCTCACCGGATCTCACCGGATCTCACCGGATCTCACCGGATCTCACCGGATCTCACCGGCAACAAGAACAACAACAGAGCACCCGAGAACATCCCAAGAGAACCAGCCAAGCGACTGCAAATCTGTCCCAAGCATATCATGCACCGCCGCCCGAAGCTCTGAGACACGGTGCCCGTGAATCTTGGAGAGTTCCAGCAAACGACCTGAACCCAGTGGGCTCCGCAAGCTGGGCCGTGTATATACACAGATAAATATATACTATACTAATATACCCAGTATACATTTATATAGAGATAAGGTGTCAAACACAAGGGCACTCGATCTCGACTTTCAAAACTTTCAAATGGAATGATCAGTCAGGAGAGAATCTACGGCATACCAAATGGCGACCTCTCTGCCGAGGCAGGCGTTTTTCAGGGATTTGTTTGTCTTCTCCAAGATTCACTCTGCCCTTGTCAAGTGGAGGGTTCTTGAAGTCGGACATTTCGGCAGGTCATGTTGTGGCCACTCAACACTTAGCGCTTGAAACGTTGAGAGATTTCCTGGCATACCACCTCTAAAATCCCTTGCACAACAATGCCCCCCGTAGAGTGGGTCCCAGGCATGAAGAGTTCGCCCGGTTTTCAGTCGATTTCAGCCATGAAACGCTGCTTTTGCATTGCTCTCCGGTGTCGCTCAGGCCGACTGAGATTGTACCTTTGTTGCATGACTGAGAAAATCATGAAGCCAGCATGACACTAAACCAAGCAAAATGCTAAAGATGCCACACTAAGGTTGTCCAGTTCCGAGTTCTCGCATGAGTGCCATCCGAAATTACAAACCCTGCAAATGAGGCACAAATCGGAGTTTGCGAAGACTGGATCCTTGGGAGAAGTGTAGGAAGAAAAAGAAGAAACATATGGGAACATTTGAAGCACAGTCTGTTCCGACGCTTGTGATCTGACACAATCCAAACAACCCTGTCACCGATCAGAAATGCAAAAGCAAAACGTCTGTTTGATGTTTCTATTGTGATCAAAAATGCATGATTCTCGCTTGCATCAGGCTGCTGATTCGACCAAGGCTTCAATCTTCTCTCGCTGCAAGGTGCGCTTCTGGCCACCATCAAGGAAATATGTCAGTTCTCGAGTATCCTAAGTCTCAGCATTTCTCTGAGTCAAGTTTCAATTCATTGACACAAACTTCAGCTGAACAACCCCAAATTGTGAAAATACAATGCTCTTGCTAAACTCATTTTGCGAAGCCAAGCTGAGCTTTCCACAAAGGATGCTCTCGCTCGTTCAGCTTCCAAAAAATCCGACATGGCAGTTGCTTTTACGAAGCTCTCTGGGTAAAACCTCTGTCTGTTGCAAGGCTGTAGCTCAAGCATGCTCAAGCGAAGTTTCCGAAGCCTGTTCCAAGAAGCCTGTTAAAAAATAGTTGACGAGCACAGAACTTTATATTGCTTGTCTGTTTGCTCTGTCTTCCTTCAATGCTATCCACCTGTTATAAAACATATCGAAGTTTGATACCATGGCTTCGTTTTTCATTGGCTCCAAGGGGAGTGAAGCGTGTCATTTCTTGTCTCTGCTCTGTTATGACCAAAAGAAGCTACATGTGATGCAATTGCAAACCAAACAATCTTTGAGCAAGTCATTTCCACTCAAGTTTCAGTCTTGGAACCACTGAAACCGCTGCCTGCCTCGCATGTGACCGTGGTAGTTCACCAAGTGCTCGACAAAGAATGCAATCTGGTACAGGGGAAAACACAATGACAGTGCGAGCGAAGTGCCACGAAGAAAAACTGGACATGACATCAAGTATAAACTTCAACTTAAGCACAATATACTCATCTCAATCCTCCCTTCAGCCAATAATGCCAGAATTCATACAAGATTTCCAACAGCGGCTGTTCTTGTTCGCAGAGCTTTGTTTAAAAAACAATATGAACGCCGGCGGTTTGCCAAGCCTCTTTTTGCATGACTGTCTTGGCCAAGTACTTCTTGTCCCAGCCTTGTCTGCTTTGCTAGAAAACACATGTGAATAGACACGAGTCCAACGACAACTGTTTTTGCGACCTTCCACCCACATCCAGATTTTCCAGCGGAGTCCGAAGTATGATCTAACTCAAACAAAAGCGGCAGAGTCGGCATAGTGTTCAAGGAGCAGCATACTGTTCAAGGATCAGACTGGAGAAAAACAACATGCCGCTCTTGCCCTCACCCTGCCAAGGCTCGTGACTTGAGCTAGGACGTCTGAGCATCAACAAAGTCCACAAGATTCATGAAGAAAGCAAAGGCAAAGAATGGCAAAGATATTATTCCTGCGCTTATGGGCTTATGGATGCTTATGGGCTTATGCAGAAGGTGTTTCTGACAAATCAAAAAGCTGATGCACTTATTCAGATAGGTGCAATGTCTGAAGAGGTGAATATGAAGCCTGATCAGAGCGGGAAGCTTGCCTGTTGCCCTCCTGACAGTGGCCCATCACACATCGAATGCATGAAGCTCTCTTCGGACACCTCAAGCACGAGTTCAGTCACTTTTACCACCTGCGAAAGGACGCAGGGACATCCAATGAGCCCATGAGACACTGGCGCCGAAGGCATGCAAACGCAAGTCGCGAAACACCTGCCATTCACTTTGATGAAACAAGACTCGCAAAACTGTCACAAAACTCATCTCCTGAATCCTCCTGATGTGTTGAAAAAACTGAATAGGAGAACCGATGCTACTGTTGGACAACCGTGCTGCGCCTCTGGAAAGTAGGCCACAAACGAAACGGCACGATGACGCCCTTGCTCCACTTTTTGGCTTGTCTCAGTGCAAAGCGCAAAGGCAGTTGAACATAGACACAAGGATTCAAAAGACTGGTTTGAATCATTTTGAGTCGCTACATGGGCACTTTATGGTATTTTTGTTTTATACATGGTTATACGATGTTATACGCGTTCTGTTTGCCATTCTTGCTGATTGGTGGCTTCCAAACTACGAAATTCAAACAAGAGCCGCACCAGTTGGGATGAAAACATTTCTTCAAAGGCAAATTTTGGCAGCCCGCCAGACCTTGTCATGGTGAAAATGCATGACCGCCGCTTTGAAGAGCAATGAGACTTCAACAAAGACAAAAATGGATCCATGTTGTCACCATATCTCACTATGTCTCACCAGATTTTTCGTATTTTCATTGAATATCATCAACACGGTGACACTCGCTTTGGCCTTTCGGCATTTCTCATCCGGTCTCAGGCAGTCTCAGGTCACTCAGGCAGTCTCAGGTCACTCAGGTCACTCAGGTCACTCAGGCCAGGGCGCATCAGCAGATGATTGCCGCTTGCACACTCGCCGGAGCCCTTCCTGGGTCTGTTGTTGTACCGAAAGGGACGGTTTACAGGGACCGTTTTAGGGACAAGTTTCACAGATTCTTATCGGATCTTATTGGATCTTGGTTTGTCATGTTCTCATGAAACTCTTCCTTGGCGCCTGACACGGAAGCACGTTGACCAAAACAGCAGTGCACCGGACTGTGGGGATGAGGGAGGAGAGCGGGACCGAGAAGGTGGCGAAGAAACTGCCTAGAGCTGCTCCAAGAATAGTGGTTAGGCTCCAATCATTAACACATTCACAAGATTTCACCAGGAAATGCAGGGAAATGATTCGAAATGACTCCGACCAGGTGGAGTATGAGCTTGTTCTAAGCTTGTTGCAGGAGGCGATAAAGACCTTGACCTGAGAACACGGTGGAATATGGTGGCATACAAACGGAACCTCTCAAAGGCACATGCTGATTCACATTGATTCACATTGATTCACATTGATTCACATTGATTCACATTGATTCACATTGATTCACATTGATTCACATTGATTCACATTGATTCATTGATTCACATTGATTCACAATGCACGCTGATCATCGCTCTGGATTCTCCCTTCGAGTCACGTCTGGAGCTCGCCATCTTCTCTTCCTTCCCCTGTCAAGCCTAGGGACAGCAGGAAGTCGAATAGAACCGACTTAAGGCTAGATGTATTAGGAGGATTTATATAGGAGGAATGGCTACCACAGAAGGCTGGATAAAAGGGGCCACAGGATCCCACAGAATCCCACAGAACAACTATCAACTCTTCCAATATCGCATCAACTTCAACACAAAATGAAGGTCTGCTGGTCTGCTGTAGTGTTCTGATGGGCAGTGCCACCCGGACAATTTGTATAAAACCAATGGGTGGTTGCGTCCGATGATGTTGGCCACATGCTTGAAGATAAAATCTGGTTTGGGCAACAGAAAACATCAAAACAACAGGGAGCAACAAATTGTAAAGCCCCGCATCTTTGAAAGCGAAAAGCGCATGAAGCTGCGACGGCCCAGAATTGAGCGAGTGCCTTTCCTAAACGTTGGTGACAAAATGAGTCCTTTCACACATGCCTACACCCACAAAGAGAGCACAATGTGTCACCAAAAGTGAGCAAACCCACACATTCCAGCTGCTCAGTTGAAATTGAAAATGTGCAGATGACATACACCGTATCTCTTCACTACAATGCCCCATAAATGATTCAAGAATTACAAACAACGATTTCCAACTGATGTTCGCAGCACAAACTTCAAAGTGCACACGACGAGCAAAACTGTGGAAATCCCATCGTCCAAGATACATTTTTACTAGATTTAGTTCTTTCTGCCAAAGTTGGGATGTTCATAGTCACGCGTTATGCGATGTTCCCCAGTCGCAGTCAAACAGTGCGACTAGCAAATGGAACCCTTACTCCATTGGCTTCTTCGATGCCCTGCAATCTTGATCAGACCTTGTGGGTTTATTAGTTGTTTGTGTGCTGTTTAAGAATGCACAAATCGCTTACATGCGCAGAACACTTCACAGACCCTTCAGTAGAAGCCTCCTACAAGACTCGTGGACGCGCAGAACCATCCTCATTACAATTCAGGTGCTGAGAACCCTTCACATTCGCCAAAAATGTTTGCTGCACAAACCCCTCACTCCACCTTGTTTTTCAATGAACCCTCCAACCCGCCAGACCCTTCAACAGTTCTTCTGCAAAACTGAAAATCTGAGCAGTTTTGTCCTTTTTGACGCTTGGAATATTCTTCTGTCATCGTAAAATCATAGAAATACAACGAGCTTTTAGCGAAATAGAAGCATGACGAAGTGGAAAGTACTTCGTTCTGTGAGTCATGACAAGCTGCAAGTGGACAAAGTACAAAGCGAGAAGGCTTGCAATAAAATGCAATAAAACCTTGAGCCCTTGGGAAATCCCCATTGCCCTGCAGTTTGAAAAAATATCCCCACCATTTTGAGCAAGATCCTCAATTAGTTGCAGCCCAGCACATCTAGAGGCATCCCAGGCCTGTGATTATAATATACATGTTTCATCCTCTTCTTCTCTTGAGCTCAGAAATGACTGACTGATGTACTGCAACAGAGGGTTTACTCGACTATCCGACAGAGTAAGATCCAGTTCGGCTACCAAATGTGTCGCTGCCACTTTGCTTGAGGGACACACCATGGCCAGAAATTTGAAAGTCACGCAGAATACACCATATCAAATATGTGAAGTTCGGGTATCAGAGCACACAAGCAACACGGACCGTCACTTGAAGCTTCTCAGGAAAGCTTCGGAATGTTGGTTGAATGCTACGAAATCTCTAAGGCAAACACCTTTGAAACCAAGCTCTCGAACAGGCGGCTGTGAGAAGTTTCGACCTCCAAAAATGTGGTTGTGTGACACAGTGTGTTAGTTCCATGTTTTTCGCATAGGTCTGAAGCTCGAGAAAGTCGAGTATGAGTAGGGACAGTCTATTCCAAGATCCCATATTTGCTTGGCCACCAGGAGGATTTACAATCTGAACGCCAGTTTGGTCATCTTTTCCGCAATCCAACCTTGGACTGAGGAAGAGCGTCTCCGATGCGGCAACGCAACCGTCGCAGTAGAATGAACCTTGACTTTTGCTCAGTTGAAACATGATATGACATGATTACATTTTTTGTTGTGTTTCAGCAAGACAACGAATACTCTTCCAACGCGTCTATCATTTGTGCCAGAGTAAGCTGCAGTGACCAGAAAGGAGTCCATGAGCCCAAAGCTGACTTCATACCCACTTGCAGGAGTATACCTCTTGCCTCAAGGGAGCACAGACTTTTCTGCCGAAGGTATACTCTCCATCTCTATCTCTTTTTTTTCTGCAAGTTCTGCACTTCCGGCCCAAGGTCTTTGCCTCCTCCTCAAGGAAGGAAAGCCTTTCGTGCCGTCGCTCAGCCTGGTACTTAAGGAAACAGTTGAAAATCATCATCTGCAAAACAGGCAAAGTACCTAGCTACATTCCACCGCGGAGTAAAAAAATAGATGTTGAAACTTAGAAGCAGACACGATTTGATAGAGCGTCAAGGCTTCTCTGCGCTTGCTGGTGTGCACGCAAGGATGCCTCAGAAAAGTGCAACGAGTGGAACGAGTGCCACGAGTGCAACGAGTGCAACGGCGAGCCCAAGCCCAAAGAGAAAAAACATGGCTGTGACATTGCCATCTTTGCTGCCTCAAAGAACGCGGCAAGATCTGATGCCTGAGCAAAACAATCAGTTCAAAAAGATTCAAAAAGTGCACAAAGAAAAATCTTTTGTTTTTTTGTGCCCCAAAGGCTGCATATGACTATGTTCTCTCTCTTTCGCACCTCGACCTCCCGGATCTTCTTTTTTTTTGGCCGTCGTCTGGAGGCTGCATCAGCAGGGAGATCCTCTGTGCCGTGGTAGGACACGAAAATTTTTGGAACGCAGCAGCGCCAGTGTTCTGTCCTCAACCATTCTGCGAACATCATCCTCCTGGGGGCAGGGAATGTCAGTTGATCAGCTGCTCTGTTCGACTACTTGTGGGTATAGCCTGCCACGCACAAAGTAAGTCAGGCAGCGTGTTTTACGGACTTGATATCCTAGGTAGCAACATTGTGACAAAGCGTCTGGAGTCTACCCACCTCCAGATCCTCTAGCCATGCCGATGCCACCTGCAAACAGCAAAGAGAGAAACAACTTTCAATAAAAAAGAACTTTGAGTGAAGAAGGCACCATGCATTTAGATGCCTTCAGCCTTGTAAGCTGTTCACATGTCCTTCTTTCATGAAACAGAAGCAGTCAGAAGGAGTTCTGTAAGCAATGTAATGTTGGTTCCTTATAATATATTCCAAGTTCGAACATCTGTTTGGGACGAACGTACCTGAACAGGCGAAACTCATACATGCTTGACAGCACAATCTCCACATTGACCCATGTTGGCGCCTTCTTTGCAGCCTTCTTGCGAGGCTGGGCCGGTTGAGCAGCTGCATGGAGCGGCAGTTCCTATACACAGGCAGGATACGGTACCCCGGTGCAACAACTACACATACTAAACACACCCTGCATCGGTACAGGCAGCCACCAGGATAGCTCACAAAACAATCACATGGTCCAATGTGTGATCGCACTTTTATGCTTTGAATTGTTTGAAAAAGGGAGGGAGGCTAAGAATTTCAAGGCTGTTTGGGAGCCGAGTCGAAGGATGTTCTCCGCAACTGATATCGTGCCAGCCTGCAGAACTCTCACTGAACTTCGTGGTGGAGAAGATCGAATCCTGTCCTGCGCACAAAGCAACGTTAAAATTAATCATTGGATTTTGTGATGCTGTGCCCAATGTACTGTTTGCCTGTCGTCCAAATAACCATGCAACGACATCAATGTGTCAAAATCTGTAACCTCTTCGTCATAATCCATGGCCGTGAAGAATCATGATACAGAGAACTAAGAACATCTTTGCTTTGTTTCCTTCCCGAAAACACAACATTTCACTGGACTTTCAGCAGTTATCAACATGTTGTTTAAGACCCAAACAATTCAATGCATCTGTTCACGCTTTGCCCAGGTCTGTCAAATGAAGTTTGCAGGCATAGATTTATATATTGCCTTGACATCTTTCCCACAGGGGTTGTGACGCTGCAAATGGTGCTTCATCATAGGTGCCAGGCATGAAATTGCAAAAAAAATGCAACTAATCAATACTAATCAACTGATCAGGATTTCCATCTCCACACATGTCCGCACTGCTTGGACACCTGTTTGGAGCTGCGCTTGTGCGAGCTTGGCAGCTCATGAAAGACGCATCCAAAAGTGAGACTGGATCTTACTATGTCCTACGCACTAACGGTGAGACCTCAATTTTTTGCAACTGAATCACGATCAAATCGGGAGCATTGCTCTCCGATCGATTGCATCTTGGAATGGACGCTGGAAAGAAGTCAGATTGGTTCAAATGCATGGCTGGCTCTGGCTCGACTGGCTCGATTTGACCTGCTTGACCCCTGCCTTGATCTGACAAATTGCCGCACTGCTGTTGCATGCCCTAGCTGTGGCCATTGATCAGCTGCATGTCCAGGTTCATGCACTGAGGAATTGCGCATGGTCGCACCAAATTTGAGTGAGGACCGAGACGCTGCGAGAGGATCAACTGCGGAAAAACTAGTTTCGCCTGTGGGCCGACCAATTGATTTGAACATCTGTCGATTTTTTCGGCCCTCTGGCATTGGTGGAAGGGTGAGCGGAAGCTGGTTGTGAGGCGACAAAGGCCGCCTTGCCAGTGGAGGCTGCTGTGAATGCCCTCGTGCATTGATTGCTGATGGGAACAGACTGGATAAACCATTGGCTTGCCCGTTGGTCGTGCGCCCTTGGAATCCATGAAACCCGCGGTCACCATCGAGAAGTCCACCACGTGGATATTTGTCTTGCCAACGAGTTGTCAAGACCTCCTGCCAATGTGACACCATGATGGAAAAATACTAATAGATATATACTGTATATATATATATATAGACTGTGTCAAAATGTCAATAATCAGCAAACAATGTCAAAAGTGAACAATAATGATCCCAAATCGATCGAAATCCATTCCAAGCCTGCAGTTGGACGAGGCTATGTGGATCCAAACGCCGATGACAAACTGAAGCAATTGCCACATCACCGTGAAGAAGCTCTTCACCCCAACCAACCTTCCAACTCATCGCAATCGGCAATCAATATGCATTCATTGCGCCAAAACAACGAATCGCCATTTTAATTTGCGTGATGTCACTTCATGGAACCTCTATGTAACGAATTCCCACTGCGGAATGCCCAAAAAAAAAACTAAAAATTTCAAAACAACGAAAAACCGCTGGTTTGTTTAGTAACCAAGTGCGCATGCTGCACAGTAATTGACGTTTCAAGCACATCAACAATTGGTGTTGGCAAATTCCAGCATTTCCTCAAACCCATGCCCATATTTTGTTCTTCCCACAAGTGTTGAACAACCAAAACGGCAGTTCCAAGCAACGGCCACACAAGTCATGCACCACATTGAAGGTCGCATTGGACATTGAAAATTAAGGAATTTTTGGAAATATTTGCATATTTGTTGGTGGGTCCAACACTTGTGCTGCCGCACAAAGTATCCACACTATGTTTTCAAATATGTTTTCCCTTTATCGAAATTTCCGATGTTATAATTTTTTGTTTTGGTGCAAAATACTATCAGCACACGAGCCTAATATATCCCACATACTATCATGAAATCCAAATCATATTTTTCAAAATGATGCCAATTTCATGATGTGGTTTCACAGGTTCTTTGACACTGATACCGGATTCAAAGACCAAAAAATAATCTAATAAGTGTGCCCAAACGCTTGAAGGTATGAACAATTTTTTTGTAATAATCATACAATTGATTTTCCCAATATTGTTTGATACAGGAAACAGGTCCTTTGTTTGAACCCCTTCGGAAAAATGTGTTTTCAACCTGTTTTTCTGGCACTTAATTTTTGGATTGCCGCGTTCAATTTGTACTGGGCGTAAACCCATGGAAAATTTCGATCATACTATCACCAATTTCGATATACGCTGGCCAGTTTCAAGGGAGAGTTGAGAACAATCTCGGCCATTCAAACCAATGTTGAAAGCCGCTTTCGGCTCTGCATTTCATCACGTTCTGATATTTATTGCTCATTTTTTTTTGAAATACGAAAGTTGGTGCGTTTTTTGATGATTCCTGTGTTCGAGTCCTTCGTAGTTCCAGCGTGTTTGGATAAAATTGTGTTTTCGCCTCAGTGCCACCTTGCTGTTGTTTTACATGTCTGCGTTTTTTAGGTTCGGAAATTGTAACATTAGTGTTGCGCTGAAACGAAACGTTGAACTAACGATTATTTTTTAGGCGTTTTTTTTTCCAGTTTGATATGTTTTGATTGCGAAATCATTTTTCAATGGATTTGTCTTAATTATTTGGTTGTATGATCATGCAACAGCATCCACGAAACAAAACAAGTAATTATACACAAAGATAACAACCATCAACATAAACTACCCACACATATAAATACATATATATATATATATACACGTGAAAGATCTGACATGTTTGCAGTCTCCCTTGAATCAGCAGTGTCAACCTGGTGCGGCAATCAACATCATGCGGCCACTGTGGCCACTATCCTCAAGGAAACTAGGAAGGGCGCTTGGTTCAGCTATCTTTGGGGCTCACCTGGGTGGCACCTCAGGTGAATCACATTGGTAGCGGAGCCAGGTAGCTCGCGTTTGGGTGGGAAGAGACCCGTAGGCCTGAACGCGCAAAGCTGGAAGCCATGGCTGAACTAAGTGGTTCAGGGGGAGCCTCTGGAGAATCATCACAGAACAGTCTGTGGAATTTGCTTCCGTCATTTGATCCTGCAACTGATGACATTCGCGAATATACTCAGAAAGTTCGTTTTCTTCATGGAGTATGCCCTCAAAGCCAACGAAACATGTTAGCACCTCGCCTTGCTATGCTCTGCAAGGGGACAGCCTGGAATCAGGTCAGAAGCATTCCTGCTGAGAAGCTGACCAGTGCTGAGACAGGTGTGACCAGTCTCTTGGAGGCCTTAGCTTCATGGGAAGAGACCGAGGAAATGGTGACGTTTGAGAAATTTGAGCGTGCACTGTACAAAGTCCTGCAAAAGAGTGACGAGTCAACCATGTCATTCACAAACCGGCTGAATGTGGCATTTAGCGATTTGGGGGACAATGTGAAACTGGCAGATTTCAAAGCCTTCATTTTGCTTCGTCAGAGCAGCCTTAGCAATGAGGACAAGCGGAAGATTCTCACCATGACTGGGGGGAAAATGGAGGTCAAGGCCATTGAACAATCTATGAGGTCTTTAGCGACTAGGATTCTCACTGGTCAGAATGAGCCAAAGAAGAAAGTGTATCCGACAAACTACATCGAGGAGGAGTCTTCAGATTTGCAGGATAGTCTGGAGCCAGCTTGGCATGCAGCCAGTACTGGATACGATGAGGACATTGACGATTCAGATCTGGTAGAACAACTTGCCAGCCAAGGTGATTCGGATGCACTTGTCATCCAAAGTTTCGAGCAAGACCTGGAAGATCTCTTCCAGAGTACACCTGATCTCCAGAGCGCCTTGGTTAGCTACCAAGAAGCTCGAGTGAAGTTGAGTGAACGCAAGAAATTTCGCGGCCTTCGGCCGTCTTCTGCCAAGGGATTTCATGCAAAAGGGAAAGGAAAGAACAAGAAAGGGTTCATGAAAGGAGGCAGCAAGAGCTCTCTCCTGGAGAGAATCTCCAAAACCAACTGCAAGTTATGCGGTGAGCGCGGCCATTGGCGCGCAGAGTGCCCCAACAAAAACCGTGAAGCTGCAGCCAACGTGGTCACCAGCTCCAGTGCAGTTGATGTCCCAGATGTCGAAGCCCAGCATGTGATCGTGGAAGCTTTTGACGATGTCACCAGCCTCAATTGGTCCAGTTTTGCATCCGTTGAAACCTGCATGTTTGCCAGTAACGTGAGGGATAATCGGGTTAAGACTAATGGGGTTAGGCATAATGGGGTTAGTTGGAAAGAGCAAGCCATCCTTTTTCTGAGCAATCGTTTGTCACAAAGGAGAACTTCAGCCTTGGATGACCGAAACTCCAAAGTGCTCACAGATGTCAGATCCGAAATGCATTGTGCAATGTCAACCACTACTGACGGCAGCCATGCCGTGCTGGACACAGGTGCCAGCCGTAGTGTGATCGGCGCAGAGCTCGTCCCAGCCTTGCTAAAAGATCTGCCCAGCACTGTCCGAGATTCAGTGAAACAAGTTCCAAGCAAGATCGGATTTCGTTTTGGCAACAATCAAGTGTCATACAGCCATGCACAGTTGCAAATTCCCATGCGAGGTCCAAAGAAAAGAGTTTGGTTGTTGGTTGAAATTGTCAAAGGGTCGACACCTTTTCTCATGTCCATTCATGCCATGAAGTGCTTGGGAGCGCAAATTGATTTGAGCAAAAATCAAGTGTATCTCCAAAATCTGCAAAGAACAATGAATATACATGAGAACAGCAATGGTCTTTTTATGGTCAGATTGAAGGAACTCTGTGAATATCAGCCCGGTTTGACTGCTTGTACAGAAAGCGTGTACACTAGCCAGCCGTTGACAGCCTCAGAAGTGACTAGATCGGTCTCAGACGGTGTGTCATCTGACTGCAATGCCGAGTCAAGCCGACATGATCCAAACCATCAAGGCCATTTCCGAGCAGGTGATGGAGAGTTTGAAGGCCCTGCTCTTCTTGCTGGTGAGCTTGGCGGAGATCCACAACAATGCCCAGCCAGTCTCCGAAGAGAGATCAAGCCAGATGCTCCAACTGCTCTCCGAGGTTCGTCTGCAGACGTCCAAGATCGACGAGATCTCCACGATGCTGAAGAGCTCACCAAGCCCTCGTCGACAGGCATCGATGGCAGTTCCTGTGGTGGACTCGGATCAGGAATGGGAGGTGGCATCTCAAGTGACCTCAATTGCACCATCAGTGACTCCGTCACGTCCGGCAAGCCGTGCAGCCCGAGCACAACCAGCAATGCCTGTGCAAACGTCTCCAAGTGCTCCAACGGCACCAGTGATGAGCAATGCAGTGAACGAGACACAGATCGTCCAGGCAGTCAATCCAAATATCGAAACATGGGGTCAGAAGTGCATCAGCTGGGGCCGCAAATGGCCGGGAGTCAGGTACCAGGAAGTGTACGAGAGAGACCAGGGGTATGTCCAATGGATAGCAGATCGCTCCCAGTCCCCGACGCCACCGATGCGAGACTTCTACCTCTATTGCCAGAATCGCCAACGACTGGAACATCATGGATGAATGCCAAGGAGTCCAGCAACTTGGTACAACAAGACCCTTGTCAATTGTTGCTCTCCGCATATATCACAAATACTTATGAACAAAGCATGATGGCTAAAACACTTCAAGATATCAAACCAAAGGAGAAAGTTGATTTGATTGAAGTTTATGCGGAAGCCGATAGCAAGCTTGCTCAGGCAGTGAAAGATCTAGGCGGCAAGTCTCTGAGATTCACCCGTGCTGACGGGGATTTGGGCACACGTGAGGGCCAACTCAAGCTGCTTCGAATGGTGTTTGAGCACCAGCCAGAACACTTGTGGTTAGCACCAGAATGTTTGCCTTGGTGTGCTTGGAATAAGTTCAATAAGAATCTCAGCCTCTCTCACTGGTTGGACATTCATGGAAAACAACAAGAATCCAGAGAACACCTGTTGTTTTGTAGCCTTCTATTGAAGATCCAAAAGGAAAACAATAGGCATGCACACATGGAACATCCGGATTCGTCAGAAGCATGGAGTCAGCCAGAGTTGGAAACACTTGTCCAAAATACCCTGCTTGCGAGATTTGATCAATGCCAGATGGGCCTGAAGCATCCGCAGAATCACAGATTCATTCGCAAACGCACAGCTGTGAGGACCACTTCTCATCAAATGCATTTGCTTTTACATGAACGATTCTGCCAAGGCCAACATGTGCATGCTCAGATCGCAGGTTCATGCAAGTTTCGCGGCAAGACAGTGCCGGTGTCCCGATTTGCAGCATTCTACCCAAGTGGACTTGCCAAACGCATTGCCAAATGCATTGTCAAAACCAAACATACTATGGTAGATTGCCCAGTTTTGCACATAGAAGAAATCGGGGATATTGATCCTAGACCTGCAAAGAAAGCCAGAACAAACGAAACTGAAGAAATGCCTGAAATTAGCCAAGAAGCGATTCCTGAAGAAAACACAACTCATGCAGCCCGAAGAGTCAGGAAGTCAGCTCTCAAAGCTAAACCCAATGAAAGCTTGCCAGTCAAATCGGAACATCCGTGGGCACCTGTGTTTCACATGATGCGCAGCAGCCTGCCGCGAGTTGGAGCCAAAGAGTTTAGAGCGGGAGATCCTGAACATGGTCTTATCACTTCCCTGTGCAACGACATGAATATCCTCCAAATAAAGGGATGCAAGGGTGTGGAAAGATTTCTTGTAGGTGATCCCAATGCTTGTCTTCGCCGTACGGTAGTGTTGAAGCGATTTGACCAAAAGATCATGGACTTGGGTGTGGACAACCTTGCAGAAATGTCCCACAACAACCAACGTAGGAAAGCTGTGCCGAGCCATATCATGATATGTGTTTTTGGCAATGTCAAGGAGACTTCAAGCTCCTCTCACTCCGACTTGCAGATGCCTGAACCTCGTGGTATCACTAGCTCCAGTGACGAAGTTCCTGTGATGCCGGTGGAGCCACCAATGCCAGACTCAGTGATGGAGCCAAGAGTATCATCACATGCGGACACGCCAGTGTCAAGTTCCCGTGCGATAGGCACAGTCCAACCATGGACACCTGCTGCAGTGTCTCAGTCAGGGCCAAATTTTGATAAATTGTCAGCTGAGGATAAGAGCATGATTCGTAAACTTCACCACAATTTAGTACTAGTATTGTACTAACATAACCACCCAAAACCCTCCCAAACTAAGAACATCCGGGGAAAGGCAAACACCAGGTGGAGAAACTAGTATTACCGCTGC
>BGPT01000400.1:36738-48390 GCA_003297045.1 Symbiodinium sp. clade C Y103
CCGGGGAAAAGCAACAACGCAATAGGATCTCTTAACCCAAAGAGCGCGCACAGCAGTAAAGTACAAACTAATACACTATCGCAACAAGTCGCGAGTGCGTACTAGTATTGTACTAACATAACCACCCAAAACCCTCCCAAACTAAGAACATCCGGGGAAAGGCAAACACCAGGTGGAGAAACTAGTATTACCGCTGCNGTACTAGTATTGTACTAACATAACCACCCAAAACCCTCCCAAACTAAGAACATCCGGGGAAAGGCAAACACCAGGTGGAGAAACTAGTATTACCGCTGCGCTGGGCTCCTGTTTCCTATCTTGCGCTTTTTCTCTAATAATCATATCCTTTCATACAAGTATATATATATATATACAAACTTCACCGTAAAATACGCCGTCGAAAAACGCAACGTGAAAAACACATACAGTCGACCGACACAGCTGAAGCAGTTCATATTGATTGATCCTTTTTTCCTTTTGATATTCTTTATCAAAGGTTGCTGTTCCCAAGGTCCCAAGACTGCAGCTTTCACCACTTTGTAGTTGTCCGGGGTGAATTTTCCGAGCTGCAGTCCACTCCNTATTCTTTATCAAAGGTTGCTGTTCCCAAGGTCCCAAGACTGCAGCTTTCACCACTTTGTAGTTGTCCGGGGTGAATTTTCCGAGCTGCAGTCCACTCCTTTGTAAACGAGGAAACTTCACCAAGGATCAATTATCCTCTGCTTCTTCCTGCTTTTCCCGGCTGGTTCCGGCGCTTTTCGCTTTCTTTCCTTCGCCAGCTCTTCGTGAAACTCATTGGCCTTGTGCATCAAGTTTGAAAGAACTAGCCACCTTGTATCGCCTCCCACAAACTGGACTCTCCTTTCCTTTGGAAACTGGTCATACTTTTGGTTTGTGAGATCATCTGCCAACTGGTTTTTATCCCTCGGGATCCATTCAAGGTTCAACTCGCAGTTTCTTGTCCTAAGTGTCTCCGACAGCTCCATGATGAGTATCGTGAGAGGAAACTTGGTGCTCATCCATCTGCTAACTGCATAGGAGTTTGACAAATTATCAGTGCCAGCCCTGATCCAGCAACGACCTCGTCCACCTTTAGGCATATCGCGTGCCCAAAGTCGAGCTGCAATTAACGTTGCCAGAAGCTCTAGCGCAGCTATCACCCTCTTGGGGTCTCTCCGCACAAAAAGCCACGGAGCCCAAGCTTCTTTCACTTCCTCAGAAAACCACTCCAAAATCTCACCATTTGCTCCCTGCAAAAAACCGCCTACCCAAGCCTCTGTATCTGTCGCTTTGGCATCTGTAAAAAACGTAACATCATCTGTTGTATCCCCTCTCAGAGGTGGGGGCTCCTGAAGGCTTCCCCCTTCCGCTGTCCTCTCAGCCAAGAACCATAGTATTGTACGCAACATAGCTGGTATCCTCAAAAGACCCTTCTTGTTACGGATCGCTGAAGTCCATGCATACAAAGGTCCAAGGAACGGACGTTCCCATGTCAAGGCATTTGCCGCAAAGCCCAAGCGTCCTAGCCCTTGCTCCATCTCCTTAGCAGAAACTCTGCCACTGGTTGCAAGTTGTCTTGTCCATCGTTCCATCCAAGCAGCTCTATTGGGAGATAGTCCAAGCCTCATCGTTGTATAGTCAGTGTAGAGTCCAATCCACTCCACTTTCAGTCCTCCTCTCTGCTTAGCCCACTTGAAAGGAAATCCCAANAGATAGTCCAAGCCTCATCGTTGTATAGTCAGTGTAGAGTCCAATCCACTCCACTTTCAGTCCTCCTCTCTGCTTAGCCCACTTGAAAGGAAATCCCAAAACTGCCAAATACAAGAAAGCAAGAACCACTCCTCGTCTGCCTTGAACGGAAGCTCCTATCGACTCCAAGTCATCTGCAAAGATGAGCATCTCTATCGGCATGGTGGGGCCAATCAACTCATGTGTCAATCTTATCCCAGCACCAGCTATGCGACCCCACCAATAGCTCGCTGAAGCCACTCCAAAGGTGCCCACCAAATTGACGTATACATGACTGTCCCCATTCCTAATGCGACATGCAAGCAACCCACGTTCTGCTGGATCGTGAAGAAAACGCCTGTGCGCCTTGCTGATGTCCCCAACCAGACTGAAGACCACATCGCCCCTGGCCTTGTAATATGATAGGAGGTATCTCTTCTCCCTTGCCCCAGGACTCCTCTGTTTGTCCCTGCAGCGTATGCGGTTGTTGATTTTCGTTCCATGGGTCGCATCGTGTATGACCCTCTTCTTGTTCCCATGCGACTCCTCCACCAAAACCGCCAGTGAAGAAACTGCCACTTTGTCGCCATACTTCTGCTTGGCTTCTTCAAGGGTTAGCCTCTCCATTAGGCCTTCATTGCACTCAGCTTCAAAGTGCTCCCTGACAAACTGCTCGTGTTCAGATACTGACTCATAGTTTTGTCTCCAGATTTCATCTCTCATGTAAGGATCATCTTCTAATTTCCAAGAAGTTTGCTCTTCGTACATGTGCGGTGTCCTCGGCAAAGGCTTCAAAACTCCCACCGGATAACCTATTTCCCCTTGAAGCAAGAACTTGTGGTCCGGGTCACCTGCCCTATCCAGTAAAGCTTCCATGAGTCTCAGTCTAAAAGGTTGCCCTGGGGCAACCTCCAGCAAGCCATCTTTTGTATAGCCCTCTTCGACTAGCATGCTACTCCAAAGTTCCCTCAAGCTTCGTGCCAGATTTTCATCCTTGACCAAATCGCAACCAGCTTCTCCTTTTGCCGCCATTTGAAAACAAATTCGGTCCAAAAAGATCTGTCCTCCACAATGTTGCAATACCAGGTCATAGGATCTATCCCTCAACCTTTGCCAAAAACCGTCTCTATTCCAAATCCTCTTGTCAACATCCCAGCGCCCCGGTGAAGCCAAACCGCTTCCATCGTGAAAAGCCCTTGTTTTCCCAGGAACTGCACATTGTCTGGGATCTCCATCTCCTCCTCGTAGCTTCCAACCTTCTGGTTCATTTGTCGGATAGTCCAATCTATCCACCACACTGGTCTTCGTGTCAGTTTGACCCCCTCCGGAGGCAGAAGCAGTGTGGCGTTTCATCCAGTGTTGTAAAAGACTGGATGCCACCCATTTGCAAAACAAACTTGGCCATTGCTCTGTACCTGTTGTGCAAAAATTTCCATTGCTATGCCCGATGAGTTGTATCGGCGCCTGACGTCTTTGTAATGGCCCCTGATAAAAACCCATGTCATCAAATTGTGGAACCCCTATTTGTAGCGCCTCATGAATATCTGTAACATCCTTCATCAACAGACGTGTCGGTTTGAGATATCCCGTCCCAAAATCCTGCTGGTAAAATGCACAAGTTGTAAAACGACCCGTCTGCAGCAATTCACTAAAAACTGGCCATTGCCACATGCTCGCAGGTCTCTCTCCAGCATAAGGCCCCGACTGTAAAGCGCCCAAATCCTCCGGATTCTCAAACAGGAGCCATGTATCTGTAAGTTGAACCTCTTTGCAGACCTCGAAAGAAAAATCAGTAAGATTGTTGCCCCAGTTGGCTTTGCGGCGTTCTGTCCATGTCAACCTTTTCAAACCTCGAAGATGCACATATGATCTAACAGGCCGCGGGCCCTTCTTGTTCGAGAAGGTCGCCCTTGTAAATGTAGAACACGGTGGACTCAAAATGATTGCACTATAGAAACCAGCCTTGATCTTGTTTAACAAGCTCTGCTGCACTGCACGTTTCGTCAGATCTAAGTGTGGTCTCACCTTGATGTCGACCATGTCAAACTGTATACGCACTCCCCACTTGGCGGAAAGTTTCGTAGCCCATGCTTTGACTGATCCCTTGCGGGGCGTCCCTGAAAACAAGTAAAGAATTCGACAAATTTGCATGCTTTGTGAAACGTCTCTTTGCGTCTGTTCCGAAAGTCAGGTACCCGTTGTATCCGGGCCGGCCGCCTTCTCTTTGCAGTTGAGGGCATTGTGCCCCTTCTTGTAACACTTGCTGCAAATGTGTTCAAACTTGCATTTGGAATAACTGCATTTCCCTGAATTGAATCGATAGCAAATCTTCTCTCCGTTGGGCCCCTGACCACTGCCCTTCTGTGTCCCCTTGGACTTGCCCTTGCTCTTACCCTTGCCCTTAGGATTCCAGTTTCCTGCATTGCTTCCTGAGGGCTGCACACTTGAGTAAGAACGCTTTGCATATAGAGCAAGCGGTGTGATAAAATGACGCTCCTTTGTAACAGGACACTTCCAAGCACTTTCCAAAGCAGCTCCTAGTTTGAGTCTTTCTTTCAACATCAACGTGTATGCTCTCTTGCGAACTGCATGCTCGTATGAAAGAATCAAGCTCCATGGCGGTGTCTGAATCTGTTGTCCTTGTAGGTCTGTAGAACTGAGGCCCCATACATAGTCTCCAAGAAGATAATCTTTGTACCTATCAAATAGGTCCTTGTCAACGTCCTGGATTTCCTCGTGACTGACATGCTTGAGGGCCAACATCATGATGCAGTTTTGCATCACACTAAGTCGCCTGCGCAACTGTTCAGGTCCAGTTGGAAGAGGGACTGTTGTACTTCCCTCTTGACTGTCAAACTGCCCCTGCTGTCAAACACTGGCATCAGTACGTCTGGATCTATCTCATCTTTAGATACCACTTCTGCTAGTGTCTCTGCTCTGAACTCTCCATTCTCCAGCTCCTGCAGTTTCTTCTCTAGATACTCTTTCGAAGGCATAACACGGTCTTCCACATGACCTACAGTCGTCTGGAAAAAATTTCGAAGCTGCACAAAGTCACCTGTCGGAATCGGCTTTGTCCACTCACGTGAACTCATCTCTGCTTCAAGTTCCGCCTGTCGTTTTGCCTTTGTCAGAGTTTCCTTCCAACAACATATGATGGAAGCTACCTTTGCACGATCCTGTAACGAAGCTGCAGCATCTAAGTTGAAGTCAGTACGTAGCACGTTGATGAGATCTGTCTCATCCCTGAAGAAAGATGAGAACTTGTTGACATTTGTGACACCATTCTCAAAGAAATGTGCCTGAACATCGTCTGGAACATCATTGCGACTCAAGGTGTATCTAAGATCTGCGCTTCCAAGCTTCAATGATTCAGCCAGTGTTCTCGGTCCAATGTTCAACACTGCCATCGCGCCAGGACGTCACCAAGTGACACGAACTGAAATATCAAAGCATGTTCCAGTGTCCTCCCAAAATTCTTGTAAATCATCTTTGCTATAAACATCTTCAAACACACCCCAAATCTCCAAGCCTTCAAACCCTTGGCCTGTACCTTGCCGGAATATCTACTTATGCAAAAGTTTGCAAACCAAACCCAATAAACTTCAAATCATTCCAACATGTTTCAAGTCATGTGCAGGTTGATTGATGCATGTGCCCTCACTCTCTGTCTCTCATTCATTCTGTTCTGGAGCCAAACCGGGAATCAGCGGATTCCAATATTTATGCTCTCCGGTCATCTGCGGATGACAACATGTGAGAATCAGATCACTCAATGATTTCCGACAGATCAATTTCCGGATCTGTGTTTCTGACTTGCGCTGATGCGCTCCCCCTTTCCGGAGTGAGAGCACTCTTCAACCTTTTCCAAACACCTGCTTTGCCTTTGGCAACGCTCCCTGACATTCGAATGAAACATTGTGAAATGACATGCAAGAATCTACCAGTGAAACTGAAATGACATGCAAGAATCCACAAGTGAAACAGAAACTACCTGCAAGCATCAAGCGAAACAAATGCTCGGCCAGTCAAGATCTCTACAAGTGCTACTGATCTAACTGCTACTGCTACTGGAGCTCGATGTAGCAGCGGTATCTGATGAAGTCTCTCCAGAACTTTCGTCTTGTTGCTCAATCTTCGGCCAACAAATTCTGCAAACGTGCGTATACTCAGTCTCCATGGGTTTGTCATCAAATTCCACAGATTCCTTAAAAATCTTTTCCCTGGCCATCCAGCATCCCCCTTTCGCTTTGTGAAGTCGCTTGCAATTGCGTGCCGTGGTGACAACTATGTAGCCCGTGTCCCTCTGTGCCTTCTGTTGACTTGTCTCATCCACATGTTCCTGTAATTCAGTCATATCAGTCTCCTCTTCTACGCCATCCAGAGGTTGTGGCATTCCAAGTTGGTCATATGCTGTAAAAGAATCCAGAGAAGCCATGAAGGTTGCAATCAGATCAGCTCTTTCATATTCTGAAATTTCCGTCTTCCTGTCCCTAAGCCATGCATCAGCGCTCTCCACCACATCTATCTCATCCAACAACTTAAAGCGATTGTGTTTCCTCATCGCCTTGCCATACTTCAGTTGCATCTGAGCCACCAACCCATTGTATGAACGTACGTAAGCGTCACTGGCTTCCGGCTTCCACCTCCCTACAAGGTCTTTCTTGACTGTGTCAACTCCAAGCATTGCAAGAGCTGTTGGAAGTGTTGCACGTTCAGAATGCTCCGTCCAGAAACTCGACAACTCTTCTGGCAGAAGCGTGGAGAAATCATAGTAGCTGACTAGATGTTTGCGCAAATGACATGAATACGAAGTGACATCCTGATAGGTTGCATACCTTCGTTGAAAACCTCCCCAGTTGTCTGTAAATTTTGGCAGCAAGTAATCTCGGTCAAAGTCTGCTGATTCACGCAAAAGCTGAAAACCCTCTTGTAGCCAATCTGAGTCCCAAACGAAGGCATTCTCTGAGACACAAACCGGAAGTTCCTGGATCCTCTTTCCAGGCCCTGAAGTCTTTGTAACACGCAGTGTCGTGGTCAATCTACCACCTGTCAAATGGAGTTCAGCTGGTTTTATCTTCTGCATATCATCGAAACGAAGTGCCCCCCAAATTTTCAACAGTTTCACCCAGGCAATGACTCTCATACCCATCAACTGCTGTGTGTCCACAACCAAGGCTTCCAAAGCTTCCACAACAACTGACGGATACCTAGGTGCTCTGCGTACTGGAGGCGAACTTGATGACAGCTTCTCAGTGATATAGTCCCTAATCTGTACCACTGCTCTAGCTGACGCTACCATCTCAGACTCCGCAAAACCTGCAGTCTTCTCAAACCAAGAAATTGCCTTGCATATGAAGTTCGGGACTGTGGATCCACAGGGCTCATCGAAGCGGCTGAAAAGGTACTCACAAAACATTCCAGGATGGACAAATGATTCATCTCCCCAAGTGTTTCCCTTCCACAACTGCCAATCCTTCCAAGCTTTGACATACCTCTTCAAAGTACTTGCACGTGTCTTACCTGCTATTGCAACATGTATACGTGCCTGATTGGTGCAGAATTCCATGCCGTTCAGAACTGGTGCTTGTATCTTCAACAACTCCTTATAAAGTTCACGCGACCACTTGTCCTTCAAGGCCGACTCGTGTTGTGACTTAGCTTCTACCTGTTCTCTCTGTTGACGTTGTCTTGAGCTAAGTGGTGTCCAAAGCATGTCCACGTCCGAGGCCCTGACAATCCTAGATGAACTGGATGAGGAACTCTGCTTAGACAACTGCTGCTGTCTACAACTTCCTACCAGCAACGGATCCTGCAAGTGGTCTCCACGTAAACGTTTCTGGAAAGGTTCTGTTGTTCCTGCAGAAAGTACCCAACTCTGAACCAAATCAACATGCCAACCTTCGCAAATAATGCCCATTTGCTCACAAATTTGCTTTGCAATGACTGCTGAATCTGCACCACTAAAAACTGCCAGCTTCTTGGAATCAAGACCATGGTCTACCAAGACCTTCCACATGGCTCTTTCTAACTCCGGCCCGTCCATCGAGCTGTACTAGTACAGCTGGGCACCGCCGCCTACCACAAGACACTTTTGGTCTCCAACCCTTTTGGTCCACTCTAGTGGCCACCATATATGGCATAGATTTCATCAACCGATTCTTCCCTATCAAAATTGGGAAAGAATTTGAGTAAAAGATTTGTGATTTCAAGCAAGAAACAAACCCCCAGAAAGGGCCAGTAAAACATACTTCCACAAAAAGGAAATGAATTCCAAAAGGAAATGACCAAAACCGATTTCCTTTGTTTGTTGTTGTTCCCAAGCAGTGAAGCACATTGTTAAAGTTTCAAGAAACTTCCGAGAAACCTTAACTTCCGCAAGGCGTCGCGTGCTTACGCAGTAACCGGGGAAAAGCAACAACGCAATAGGATCTCTTAACCCAAAGAGCGCGCACAGCAGTAAAGTACAAACTAATACACTATCGCAACAAGTCGCGAGTGCGTGTCCAAACATTTAGCCTACCATGAGGCCAAACCAGAGCTCATTGCAGGAGCAAAAGACTACCAATGTAGTGCCTGTGTTGAGAGAAGACCTCCTAAACAAGGTGTCCCTGGAATGCTCAAGCCTGTGAGGGAATTCAATGACATGATAGGAGTTGATGGTTTCGAATGGAGCAATGATCATGTCAAGGTTTATGTCCTACATGCTGTGGATGAATGCACCCGGTTCCATCTAGGCAAACGCACAGTTCGTGATAGTAGCTTAGCCGAAAGATGTTTTTCTGACTTTTGGATGACATGGGCAGGTGCTCCAAAGTGCATCTACTTTGATGCAGCTGGCGAATTTCTTGCGCAACCGTGGCAGAATTTCTTGCAAGGCGAAGGGATTCAACACAAGTTGACTGCAGCCCCGTGGCAAAGGGGTCAAGCCGAGCGACATGGTGGGACAGTCAAAGAGATGCTATATAGGATGAATCAAGAAAAGCCTATCCAAAGTCTTGCTGAGTTTGATAAATGTCTACAGCAGTGCTTCAGAGCCAAGAACAGTCTCAGCAATGTTCAAGGGTTTAGTCCTGAACAATGTGTTTTGGGGCGGGCGACAAAACTGCCAGCATCCAACATAAGTGATGAGGACATGTCATCCCACTTGCTTGCAGAAGATCCCAGTGCCCATGGCGATCAATTTCGACTTGCCTTGCAACGTAGAACTGCCGCACGTGAAGCTTTTCTCCATGCTGAAAACTCCCAAGCTATCCGTAGGTCCTTACTTAGGAAGTCTCAAGGTGAAATCCAAAATTGGCAAACCGGCCAACTTTGTATGTACTGGTCGAAAAGAGATTCTCCTAATATGTTGGAACAAGGTAGATGGGTAGGACCAGCTCAGGTAGTTGTGCAAGAATCCCGAAGCATAGTGTGGGTAAGCTATCTCAACCGCTTACTGAGATGTGCCAGAGAGAACTTGAGACCTGTAAGCCTCCGTGAGTATCAAGACATAGGCATCCATCAGCTTCCTGACAATCAGCCTGCTTTAGAGCAAAGAGCAAGGGAGTTAGAACAGCAGCTCAGAGATAGAAGTGGAATTTTCCAATACCGCGATCTGTCATTTCTTGACGGACCACCGCCGGAAACCTCCGACGGAGCAGCTGCGATAGAGCCATCTCTTCTTCCATCCAGGCAACCTGAAGAAGAGCCTGCAAGAAGAGACTCAAATGTGCCGATGCCTCCAAGTCTCTTACCACATGAGGTTCCAATCCCTAACACACCTTTTAGCGAACATGGGGAAAACGAGAGTGATCAAAATGAAACGCCACACCATCAAGATCAAGGGGAAAATGATCAACCAACTGATTCTCCTGGATATACTCCTTCACTTGCTACTGATAACGACCACACATCAGAACATGAGGATGCAGGGGTCATCTATAATGCTTGCTTAATTGAGCCAGCCTTGGATGGTGGGGATTGCATTGTTTCTGATGATGAGACCTTGTGGAGGGATCATGAAAATCCAGTTGAAGACTGTTGCACTTTTGAGTTTGATGTTCCTGTGCAGCAGCTCCAGCAGTACCGCCAAAAGCCCAAAGAGGCGATTGCCTTGATTGCCAACGCAGCAAAGAAGTCGCATACCGAAGTCACATATACGAACCTTACTGCTCAAGAGAAAGCCCTGTTTGATGTTGCGAAGAAGAAGGAGTTGAAGTGTTGGTTGGATACAAATACGGTCAAGGCCATCATGAAATCCAAAGTCCACCCTTCTCGTATCCTTGGTTCTCGCTGGGTTTTAACTTGGAAGGTTTGTGATGTTTCAGCGGGCGGCTATAAGCCAAAGGCCAGGCTTGTAGTGAAAGGGTACATGGACCCTCAAGTAGGGGAGGTCCAAACGGACAGTCCCACTTTGTCCAGAGATGCAAGAATGGTGTTGCTTCAGACAGTCTCTTCAATGCGTTGGCGATTACAAAACTTCGACATTCGTACTGCCTTTCTTAGAGGTAGGTCAGATGGTCGTGAGTTAGCTATGCAGCCTGTACCAGAGTTGAAGGAAATGATGGGACTCAGCGACAACCAAGTTTGCCTTCTTGAAGGCAATGCATATGGCAGAGTCGATGCGCCACTGCTTTTCTATAGGGAACTCCGTAAACAGCTGGAGAAGTTAGGATTTGAAGTTCACCCACTGGACAACTGTCTTTTTCTTCTTCGAAATCAGCAGTCCCCTGATGAGCTAGATGGCATATTGGGCTGCCATGTTGATGATGGTATAGGGGGAGGAAATCAAAGGTATGAGGCCGCACTTGAACAGCTTCAGAAAGTTCTGCCTTTTGGTAGCCGTGAGTATGGAAAGTTTCGGTTCACTGGTTTGGATCTTGAACAACTGCCTGACTATAGTATCAAGATAAGCCAGGGTGACTACATCACTAAAATTCCTGCACTGGAAATTCCAAAACCACGTAGAACTGAGAAAGACTCACTTGCTACAGCCAGTGAAATTCAGGGGCTACGAGCTTTGTGCGGAAGCCTTCAATATGCGGCGGTTCATTCGAGGCCTGACATTGCAACCAAGGTGGCTTTTATACAGAAGGCCATACCAAATGCGAAGGTCAGTGATTTACTTGAAGCGAATCGTGTACTCAAAGAAGCCAAAGAATTTTCTCACACTTCCCTTTTTGTCAGACCACTGCAATTTCGAGATCTGACCTTTGCGAGCTTTGGTGACGCGTCATTTGCCTCAGAGTCCAACTTGCGAGCCCAGCAAGGACTTTTCGTCATGGCATGCACCAAGGATTTAGCAGAAAACAAACCATCAGATTTCTCTCCAATAGCATGGTCCACAAAGCAAATAGGTAGGGTTGTGAGATCCACCCTCAGCGCTGAAGCCTTTGCCATGTCAACCTCCATAGATAAACTGAACTGGATAAGAACAATGTGGGGGGTAATTCAAAGTCCGAGCTTTCGTTGGCAAGAGCCTGAGACCTCACTGAAAAGTCTCCCTAAGGCTTTGCTGATCACTGACTGCAAAAGCCTTTACGACTTAATGACCAAGGTAGCAACTCCAAATTGCCAGGAGTGGAGAACGACCATTGAGGTCATGCTGATACGCCAGCAAGCTGCGGATCATGCAAGTTGCCGGTGGATTTCCACTGCCATCATGTTAGCGGACACGTTAACAAAGCCAATGGACTCCACTTTCATGAGATCAGTCTTGAGCCTTGGACGTTTCCGTATCTATGATGAACTGCAGAGTTTACAGCAAAACGCTAACAAGAAATATGGCAAAACATGGATGACTTCTGAGACCGATGCTGATTCAAAAGATAGAAAATAGCCAGTGTGAAAGATCTGACATGTTTGCAGTCTCCCTTGAATCAGCAGTGTCAACCTGGTGCGGCAATCAACATCATGCGGCCACTGTGGCCACTATCCTCAAGG